>OX465256.1:12526920-13126920 GCA_949987775.1 Aproaerema taeniolella
AAAGTAGTTATAGGACATCCGCGGGGGGGGGGGGGGTTGACACTCACTCGTGAAGTCGTGACTTCAAATCTTTAATCATCACCCATATTTTCATATAGTGTTAATTTTATCGTAAGCTCCTGTAACGGATCTACTTGTATATGTCGTGGATGTTTTGTTTGGAGACGACTAAACGATGGTCCCTAATGGGTATAATATACGCCCCTCCATGACAGCGGTTCTTAAACTTCAACCTATCAAATTAATATGTATTAACACACAGTCAAAGACTCACTCTAAAGGTTTTTTTCTTATGTTGTGGAACCCTTTTTAAACATACAAAGACAGACATAACATCTAGATCCAAGAACAAACGTCTGCTTCTTACACAAATATTTGCTCCGACCGGGAATCGAACTCAGGAACGATACTAGCCACTGAACCAAACTTTAATAAAACCTTGAAACTGTATTTTTAACATTTCACCATCACCACGGTGCGTTTCACCGCGAGAAAGTTGTGCTTGAGCCGCAAGTTTCTGACTCATGTGACTTACAATAATAGACATACCTAACCATACCTAATAGCCATAATCTTCAAACTGCAATAGACGAAAAACTTTCCAAGTACATCGAGCTGAAAGACAAAATAAGGAAGTGGCACCTCCAAAAGGTGACAATAGTACCAATAGTTCTATCTACTACAGGCATCATACCGAATTAACTCCACAATTCATTAAAAACAAAGGGAATAGACCTACCTAAACACACATTTCCCCTTCAGAAAGCAGTGATATTAAATACATGCGTAAGTCCCCTTCAGTCGAAAGTTTTAAATTGAGGCTCAAAAGCACTTTGGTTTCGATGCTGAAGCTTTTAGCTAACATTGTATTTTCTCACATCTTGTTGTTTATTTATTATATATATGTATAAACTTATATTATATATTTATATATTATATATGTACATGTTTAATTTACTATATTATTTGTATATTAATATATTATATTGTACTATTTTTGTACATTTAATGCTACCTGCCGACTACTCCTTCCTCTCAAACACTCAATGGGTTGACTGGAAGAAATCCCCTTGTGGGATAAGTCCGCCTTTGTACTGTTTTTCTTATATTGTGTCTTGTGTAACTTATACTCATGTACAATAAAGAATAAATACATACATACATACATGCAGAATTGTACGCAAATTTCTACAGTTGGACACATAACGACATTAATCAACCCAAATGATGCCCACTTGGCTTTTACCGGTGTTTCTACGCCGAGCTAAAATATCAAAATAATAAATATAACAACCAAAAATACTCCAACAGCGCAATTCCAAAATATAATTTTGGGTGAAGATGACTCATCGGAACTTATTTTAGGAATCGCTGCTCTCAACTACCCCTTTAGGGTCGCCAGTTAACGCTTCGCCAAAACGTCAGCGGGCGATTCGTCACGTGAGATGCAGACACGAATTCCACTGCTGGCTTGTCTGGAAACAAATGTCATTCTATGGTACTGAACAATTTATACATGTAAGCCCTCTCCAGAAAAGAGAGGTGTTATAAGTTAGACGTGTGTGTCTGTATATCTGTGTGTCTGTCTGTGGCGTCGAAGCTCTTAAAAGAATGGATAGGATTCGATGCGGTTTTTGTTTTTGAAAGTTGACGTATTCGAGATGGTTCTTAGCTACATTTGATCAACATTAATTAAGCCGTTTAAGAGTTATAATTTATAATATAAGCGATGAATATCGGGCGGGGGTTTAACAAAAAAATAATGTTAGAGTTATCTCTTATACAGGGTAATTTTTTTATCAGTATCCAAATTTTTTGTACGTAAACTTAATGAAAATTAAATTTAAACAAACCCGTATTTTTTTGTTTTATATCGTTTGATATAAAAATTTCAAGCTAGATCGTCTGAAGCATGAAAATAAATCAATTTTTTTGTATGGAAAAAAAATAACTTCGTCCAATTGACTTGAAACTTGGTAACAGTACTCTTCAACACAATTTGTGACACCCGTGTTTCTGCGTTTTACAAAATTCATCCTCTAAAAAAATTTTTTTTCCGTCTTATTTACGTTCTATCAACGTTACTGACACCGCAAGAAATATTTGGATACTGATTAAAAAGTAACCCTGTATATTACAACTACTTGATGCCCGCAACTTCGTTTGCGTCTTAATTTTTTTTTGTACAGAGTACACAGATTGAAAACACGTGATACGTGATTTTTACATACAAAAGTTTTTTCCCGCTAACTCCCGTTCCCGTGGGAATTTTGCAATATCCTGTTGCAACAAAGCTTTAAGTTTACTAAGGTACCTGCATGCCAAATTTCAAGCGTCTAACTTAAGCGGTTTAGATTTTTCATACAAATGGATTTTCCCGCTAATTCCCGTTCCCGTGGGAATTTCGGGAATTCCTTTCTTAATGCACCTCTGCGGTACCTAAGCTACGTCTCTTCCAAATTTTAAGTGCCTACGTTTAGCCGTTTAGGCTGTGCGTTGATATGTCAGTCAGTCAGTCAGTTTGTCCTTTTATATATTTAGATTACAACTGAGCTTGCAATAAAGAGTTTATATAACTCTACATACATAAATTGAGTGTCCGATTAATACTTATATAAAGTTTATTGAAGACGGTTAAACTATTTGCAGAACATAGAAACTTACTTAACTATTTATTTATTGTTAAAAATCAACAGCTTAACCACATGATATAAATAGATATTGTATTAGCTTAGGTCTAAATTGAAAAGCCAATTAAAGGTTTTCTAGTGTATACAGAGGTGGAAAAGTATTTTTTGCATAAATAAATAAAGCACTACACGCTGCCTAAGTTACTTAACAGCTTAAAATAAAGGTCCACCAATCCTAATGACTTTTAGTCGTCTAAAGCTAGAACTAATAACAAAGACAGATTATGCTAATACTTGTTAGAGTCACAATAAACCGCTTCTAAATCCTGCCCTGGCACATCTCAGCCCTTTGTAATCTTATTACTTTAGTCAAAGGGTAAAAGCCGATATATGGCTTACTAAACGTCAATGTGTATGTCGATAGTAAAGGGTAGATGCTATAATTGAGCTAAATTCGTCTACGAAAATTATCTTGACACTATTTAGAATGTGACCGAATTGCGATTGGTTTAAGTTCAGTTACAGAATACAATACTTTTAATATCATTCTGTCACTTTTCATCTTGTTGACGTAAACAAAGACGGCATCGCATTTAAAGGAGCTTTAACTTAAATGAACGTTTCTGCAACGCAGTACACTTACTTAATGTTTTCTTAATCGAAGTACAAGTCTTGGCGGTTAGGACGTGAGATGCCGTTTTGTTATCTTCATTATAAAAGCTCATAAAAATAACTTTATTACTTTAGGTATGAAATTAGCTCTCCTTAACTTATTTTTTTTTTTTTTTTTATAATGAAGATATTAGCATCCACAGACTTGATGTCCGTGCCCTTGTCTAGATTAAGTGTTTTATTGTTAATACTTGCTTTTTCTTTTAAAAATATTTTACTATACTTTTCATAGTAGTTTACAGTAGGTAGATAAATAGCTATAATAAAGATATATATTTATATATTACATAATGTATTTTTCTAAACCAGTGACGGTTCCCCGCTGTTGCATCCAGACCTCAAAGCATCCATGACGGCTCTGTCTCGACTTTTGATCGCCATTCTGAGGTTGTAATTGACCACTTTTTCCCTGCCAGCCGCCTCTGCTTCTTTGATGAATCTGCCTATCGCATCGTTACCATCATCCGCATAATATTTACAGCTGGCGGTATGGCGCGATATGGCAACCACAGCATGAGGGATACTGTCGTGTAGCTCCTGCCTGGTCGTTGTTGTGCGAACAATCACCACCTTTTTGTACGTCAATCCCTGAGCCTCGTGTATGGTGAGGATGCGTGACCCGGTACCCGATCCGTATCCCTCGTTTTGTAGGGATCTCTTTTCTACCTGTGTATGCACAAGGTACAGGGTTTCGGACTGGGTTCGATCGATTTGAGCATCCGTATACCTTTCAAGTTTTAAGGAGTGCGTACAAAGTTTCGACGAGTAAATGCCACTGTAGACTTCTCTAAGGGCAAATGCTACGTCGAGAGGGTTTCTATGGGTGCACAGAAGCTCCTGCGTAATGTTACAAATTAGATCAGGCCGGCTATATTTTAAAGGGAAAAGATTGTGTCGGTCAATATAGGGTAGTTGGTTTCTATCACCGATCAGCAACAGCTCGTTAGCCTTGACAATTTGGGCAGCCATAATAACAGCTCCAAAGTGGTTCATGAGTGCTTCGTCCACCATGAGTCTCCTGTATCCGTCCTTGCTCGGTTCTCTAAAACCATTAACTAGAACGGATGCAAGAGTTCGCACCTTGGTTCTGGCGACAGCTCCTATATGGCTCACAAGTTTGTCTCTAAGGTCTTTTGCCGCTTCGGTTGTAGTTGTGACTACCAAGTCTTGTTCAGCCTCAAAACGGTTTACCACCCAGGTTGTTTTACCGCATCCAGGAACTCCATTAATCCATAATATGTTTGGCACCTCCCAGGACTCGAAGGCTATGTCACCGGAAGAAACTTTAGATATCATGTCAGACATTTTAAGGATCCTATCGTCTAGCATGACCTTCGTGCATCGGGCTGTGACGACTATAGGATCTTCTGACGGGGTTTCGAACGTTATTAATCCTGATTTCTCCTTAACTTAAGAACGTGCTTGTTTGGCAGCCTTTCGATTACATCCTTCTACATTTTCAGCAACATAGGGTGGCATTAGGTATGGAGGTTATGTTGGTCGAAAATATCACTATAAAGTAAGTATGTAACTAGAAAAAAAACTTTTAAAAACCTTAATATGATAACATTGATAACTTACCTTTTCAATTATTTTACTATTTCATAGTACAATTTATAGTCCAAAAAAAAACCTTCAGCAGCGCAAATATCACATTTGGAGATACGAAAAAATTAATTCTCCTCTACACGTGCCATCAAGTTTGCTCTCCGCAAACCTCTCACATCTCCCTCTATTATTTACAATAGAAAAATAATCAAAGTGAAAGATTGTTTTTCGGACGTCCAAGTAGTTTTTCCAGGCGTGATTTCCCCGATAGATAACTCTAATATTTCACGAGAACGGACCGTGCAAATGAATGACAGCGACTACGATGGATGGGGTTCGCTTTGTTATTTGAAAAAGCGAAAGGCCATTCCCACCATTCCACTGAAGTTATATATCATTGGAAACGTCAACAGAGTAGAAAATTAAAGTCAATAAGATTTGGGAGGTAATAAGCTCCCAGATATGAAAAGGGCTTTTGAAAATTTCATCCCGGTGAAAGAATTGCCTAATTTGTCAACAGTTCACTAAGTGCCGTTTCATTGTTCCCACCTTTCCTTTTGAATTAAACATTTTTCTTGCAGTCTGTTATTAAAATTTTCGGAGGAGATTTGTTACCGTTTATTTAGTCTAATCTATTTTTTAAAAGAAATCGTCAGTGAAATAGCTTGAACTTTTTCTTCAGTTAAAAAAGGTGGTGGAAATGCTGAGCTAATACCCATGCATTTAACAAGTTTTGCAAAAAAGAAAACATTTGCAAAAAAGAAAACATTTTCATACTTTTGATGGTGTCATTTTTAAGAAAACATAATTTATAAAAGTAGTATTTTGTCAACCATCTATTT
This sequence comes from Aproaerema taeniolella, assembly GCA_949987775.1. NCBI lineage: Eukaryota > Metazoa > Arthropoda > Insecta > Lepidoptera > Gelechiidae > Aproaerema > Aproaerema taeniolella. The sequence goes on from OX465256.1 coordinate 12,532,613, forward strand.
AATGTCTTATTTCTAGGATACTAATTTGAATCGGCGACTCCGCGACTACTTTTTTATGTCTTACTAAATTCAAGTGTTATCTTGATATTGTGAGCAACACACAACATATCAAAAAATATGAGTGCTGTGAATTCCTTACGTTCACATTACGAAGTCTACATAAATGAAGGTGTATATAGATGGATAATACTAAATTCTTCTTAAATTTAAAGCGCCACACACATCTATCCTCCGCTAGTGATTTAACCTCTCGATACGACATGGTCTAAAACTTCTCTCTTATTTGCTCAAAATAGCGCGGCCTAGGTCTGCCCCTACCTATCTTTCTTTCAATCTTTCGCTCTATGATGTTTTTTATAAAGTTCACTATTTATACTAAATTGCTAATTTAAAAATACCTTCACCACCCACAACAAATCCAGTAGCCCTACTACCCACGAGATTAGCCATAAAATTCTTAACATTTTACTATCAGCGTCGAAGTCGAATCATTAACAACAGAAGCAGTCAATGGCGGACAAATAAAACCATTTTGGGAAGCAATAAAATGTCTGAACACAAACAATAATATCGTGAATGTTGCATAAAATAGCATAAACATCTATTATTTATGGAGATAGCGGTATCTCGACACCACGAGTTGGGATTGCAATATAATGCCCTGAGACATTTTGTGCTTTAGTTAGGGCAAATAATTTTTGTCGTTTTTATCTATTATTGCAGTTAGCGCAGTTTATGGTGTGCCCGTGACAAATGAGATTCACGAGTGTAATTTTTTCCATATTAGTTTCTTTGCAGACATAAAGTATGTTTAAAATATTCGTTTTTAGGACGATAACACTCGAATCTGAATAAATATAGTAATTTCCCTCTCTACCTATCCTTAACTCTTCACTTTACCTATTAATTGAAACGCAATTTAATGAAACTGGCGAAAGGAGCCACATGAATGCAGAATATTCTGTTTCTGTCAATTTGTAGCAAATATCGTTCGTATCAATTCAATGTGCACCCCTAATCAACCTAATTGGTATCGGAAAAAGCCATTTAAAAGTACTATCTACCTACTTTATGCATTGAAATCCCTCATTCACATTTTCAAAAGGCCATGTGTTTCTGCATGTAATAAAAAGAGAGCAATTTGAATTTGGAAGCATTACAGTATTGGAATTTTCAAAAACTGAGGGTTGGAAACTGTGGGATGTATTTATAGTCAAAATGTTTTAGCAAAATTAATCTGCTGGGACGTACGTTGACAGGAGTTTATGTGGGCACTATAAATACATACAAATGGCCCTTGGTTTTTTAATAAAGCGAGGGTAGGTCGAATATTAGTCTAATATCGGAGTGCAAACCGATGTTGCCCTCACAGTATGCAGTCAGTGTATGGGAGGTTTTTTATGTCATAAAATTTTGGTGCAGTTGTTATTAGAAACATGGACATGTTTCGTAACTTTATTAACCGACTTCAAAAAAACAACAATATAGATCATCTGAACCAAAATGGAGGTCATTCTCAATTCCAATGTTTATTTATTTTGAATAGAATACATTTTTATTCAGTAACAATACAAAAAATATACAAAGCCTATTTTAGTTAGGTAAGTAATGCACCAAAAAAGGTGTCCAGCTCAGCACAATGCAGAGTTGACTTATAGTTCGTCTCGGCGCTGATTTCAACTTAACCTAAAATTATTTTATTCTACTTTCTATGCCATTTATTAAAAATATTCAAAATTGAAATAGTAACGTCCCGGAAAACAATACAATGCAAATGCACACCAAAAAAAATCATAAAAACAAAAACACGTTCATCTTGTAGTGTACAATCTGGCGGCCTTATTTCTATAGAGCAATTTCTTCCAGGAAACTGCGGGCAGAAAGAAACCAAACAACGTCTTTTAATAAAAAAATATATAAATGACAAAAATTTACCAAAATACCTTTACAAGAGACTTAATAATCTATGCTTCTACTAAACTCCTCAATTTGTCTTTATCATAACTAGATCCATGTTAATCCTACTATTCTTCACAATAAGTCCGATGCACCGTTGCACCCCATAATAAAGTTAATATTAAAATATTGAACCCATGCATTTTTTTATACGCGTGCCAACCCAAAACATTGGCTTTTCCTACCCCTAAAGAATCACCCTACAATACAAGTATTTGTACTCACATTTTTTTTTCTTAGCCCGAGGGATAAAATACTCATTTAAATATACCATAATGTGAATATCGTTTCTTAGTATATTTTGAAATATGAGTCCATCATTGCACACTTGGGAATTCATTGACAAAATTTGTATAATTTTCCTACCTTAAATTGAAATTAACATAATTACCTATTTGGTAAGAATTTCACTTTAAACCTAACTTCACGTACTTAACTTCACGCCTTTGCCCTACGGGATAGGCAGTCACTGAATGACACTTAGTACGATCAACATGCCTTTTTAGCTTCTTAACGCTATGTTCATAGATATTTTATGCTCCTTGATTTCCAGAGCCTTTTTTAATTAGACGCCTCAAGCCTCATCAAAATTGGGATTAAAACTTATGCACTGCGACTTAGTGGAGCGATCTAAACGAAATAATAACATTTTAATAATGTACTCACTATTCAATTAGAGAAAAGTGGATATCAATCTGATGTGAATAAATCTTTATTTAATTCACATTTTATATAAAAATGGTAAAATAATAAGTACATCGTACACTGGAAATTTTATAAAGAATGTTTAAAGTCAGTTTTACAAATGTAGATTTTCAGTACACAAAAAACTTTCAATTTAATGAGGTAATCCCACTGTCACAAAGTCAGGATCTGATGATGGAATCCCAGGGAAATCGAGGGTAACCCACAAATTCAATGTGTAGGGGTACTTACAATGTTTCTAATGAACTTTTTATTAATTACATTAAAAAATGTAAAAATTGATAAACTTTTTAATATAAAATTAAACCGACTTAATAATGTTATTGTCTTTTTTTCATTCTTGAAGTCAGTTTAATTTCAAAAAAAGTTTATTTAAGTAACTAAGGTATCATTTTAAGTTTTTTCTTTGTCATTCTATTATTTTCCAACAGAATGCTCTATCTCAAGGATGATACAGACACCTATAAAGAATTTCACAAAATTTTACCCTCGAAGACTCACTTGCGTCGTATGTGAAGATAAGGGCGCGATCGCGACACATTATTCATATCGAGGGGCGTCACACTAAAGATATTGTGGAAAGGGCATTAAGATTGCCAACTGCAATACATTGTTCCCCTACTTCTTGTTTTGACGTGATAGAACAGCTCTAGACATCTCGCACAAACTTAAATTTGCAGCTGGCACAATCAGTTCTTGTTTCAATCAATTCCCTCATAAAGTGCAAAATGTTTTCGAGGACTGTATTTTGATGTTTGGAATTTGAATCGTAATAAATGTTGCGTATCGATGCGTTTGAAGATAAGTAATGAGAATCGTATAGGTTTAAAATGTCAATATTTAGATTGGATTTAAACGTCTTGGGCCAATTACCAATATAAAAAAATTATCAAGCTTTTAATATTAAAAAAATTAATACAATGCAAAACAAGATAAATAGATAGATAGAAATACTTAGTTAAGTATTAACTAAGATAGAGTATTTAGTGTTTTCTTTTTGTAGTTTTAGTTAAAAACTACAAAAAGAAAACACTTACAAATAAAAGTGTGCAAGAACAAGATGGAAACGATTATTAGTAGATGAAATTAGTAACATTTATTTAATATTTTTGCAACATGAGTATGACTTACACCAAATTGTGGTAAAAACGTAAAAAGCATTTATTTTATTATTATTAAATATTTTTAATAAAATCATAAAGAATAACAGAAAATGCAATCACATTTCGTTCGCATTTATCCCTAAAATTTCCCAACAAATCGGTAAAATGCATTTCCTTCATATGCTTTCTTCCTTCTATTTTATGCAGGAGCTTCTATGAGGGGCTCTCGATCTTATTACTTTTATTTGTGTTTTTCTCCCGTGAAGTTATGGCTGTGAGTAACATTTCGCGGTGTTTTCATGCCATTACCTGCTTGACAGATGCCATAAATATATTAATACGAAAGTAATATATCACTGCAGTGCTTGAAATATGCGTGTTGTTCTGTTTGTACGTGAGTTGTAGTGGCGTTCTATGTGATGTTGTGATTGTAGGTAGTTTTTGCGTATAACCACGTATAAGGTAACTTTTTCTTTGTTTTATTTTCTTTCTTTAATTATAACTTTGACACATTTGCGTCTTATTATAACTTTTTTCATTCTAAATATTCGGGGGTTGCTAACAATTTAAGTTAAAAAATAAATAAATATAAATACATTTCATACCTATTTATAGGAGGCATCGTAACCATTTGTCAAACTCTAGCGTCTTAAATTGTGTCAAGTAATAAAATAATTTAATTTAAATTGTAACCGCTTGAATTTAAAGCTCGTAAATAAGAAATTTTAAGCGTTGACCGCTGACCTTAATACCCGTCACTCGTTCCCGATTGGAGGAACAGTTACTAATCAAATTAAAGTCAGCCATTGTTGATAAAGGTCCAAGGATACGCCTAGTGATGTCTTATAGAAGACTAATCGATAAACAAGAATATTGTTTTTATCGAAATGGAGGAAAACACCATGCCTCAGATTTAGTAGATAATGAAATGAATAATAAGCTTGACACAAAATTAAAACTAAAAAAATACGATAGATGTTTATTAAATACCTTCAACAGAATTCTAATAATTATTATTCCTGTTTGGTCTATAACGCGAGGGAGGTAATCTTTTTTTACAAATCAGCCTGTTTTATTGCAGTAACAAATCGATAAATTAATATAAATAAAACTCATGACAAGGTTAAACATGAGTAAAATCAAATATATTTATTGTATACTTACTTATCGAGAATAAAAAATGGATTTTTTTTCTAACAGAAACATAATTTTTAAATACCTATTATTAAAAATACTTCCACGATGGACTGAGAATGAAAGAAAATGTGGCAGCTGCTTGCTCTTCCCAGATTTACTGTAAAAGTCTGTAAGTGGAATGCGAGGGTTTTTTGTATCATGGGCGAAAGGCTTATCACCATTTTACAACATGTTCCATGTGATAACCCTCAGAAATTGCGTAAAATTTGGCATCATGTGGTTCACTAGAATAGGCGTGAGGGTATATACTTATGTGTATTATCAACAAATTATAAATGAATGTATTAAAGATGAGATCACGGTCTCAATTATCGATAAAACCACGTCTATCTCATACCTCCCTAGAGATCTAGATGAAACAACAGAGTCATTGCAACCGTGACGGATTCGTTTGAGATCGGTTTCACTCGGAATGTATGACGCGAAGGGTGCGGGCAGAGGGCAAGGATCACCCGTAAGACCGAAAGATCAGAAACAGAGCACACATCTATAGTTCTTACAGTAGGTTTTTTTTTTACTCTGCAATATTGGCATGCGTGGGGAGACTGGTCGCGTGCTTGTTTACGCCGCGTGCGATACAAATCTCGTACACCCATGTGTTCAAAAAGCACGCGAAGGTTTATAGTTTCCAAAACTTTACAATTTGAGTATCTTCGTGTTATTGCAAACCAGATACTCTCTAAAAAGATTCCAATTATAAAATTAATGTAATTATTGTCTCAATACCAGTACACAAGTAATAAATAAATATTCTTGGACAATTAACATAGAGCCACTTAAACTCAAACTAAGGAAGGCCTATACTATGTGTATTGTATTTTATATAACTGATATAAAATATGGAGTGACTTCAAATTCCCCAAGGAACTTTCCCCAAGGAAAGTTGTTCAGTGTCGTGTACTAATTCACATCGTTAATTTTCGTTGACCAATTTGAAGTCACTCAATATGCTTTTTTTGTAAATAAATACCATGAATATTATAGAAGAACTCTGCGTACTTTTGAACCATATTTTCAGACTTTCATTACTGTATCTTGTATACTGTGGAACAGGATTACCTCCTGAATAGAAATGGATGACCACTATTTCTTTGGATTGATCGCATTTTTTAACTTAATTTAGGAAGGGGGAAGGTTCAAAGGTTTTAGAAAAGTTTATCTGGGAAATTGAAGCTATTTATTGGTCGGTTGCTTTTGCTGATGTCTTTCTTTACTTTGATGCTAGTAGTTACGTGGACTGAGAAGGTATATCTTCCAGGCGAGCAGAATAATTTAAAGAGTAGTCTGCTTCTCCTAAACAAGATGATAGTAAATTCAGATCGTATACAGCTACTTGCAGGTTAAAAGAGTATAAGTAGATTTTTTAAAAGTAACAATAGTTTCAAACTGTTATATATACTTACCTATATCCTTTTCACGGTTTATCTGTTTAAAAAAATTACAGTTTTTTGAACAGTTTATACAATAACGACTAAAGTAATGAGTTTTTTCAATTAGCGTCAGAAGGCATTAAAAATGTAATGACTCTAAAATTATTGACACCTCGTATTTGATGAAAAACTAACCGTTAGTAAAAATAAAAGTCATTCAAAATTTTTTTTTTTTAATTTTACAAGTTTCTTGATTAGTATTCAATGTAGACAATATACACAAACAAAGCCACTCATATCTCACCCTCTAGACGCATATATTATAGTCAATATAGGTAACTATAAAGTGTGAAGTTGGTACCCGACACCCATACTTGGTAAACTGCCAACAATTGCTAAAGCTATTGTCTTTAGATGAAACGATCACGACGCGATCAGTTAACATGAGACTGCCTACTATTAATCTTCTAAATCTAGAGAATTAACCTAGATTTTACGCTGGTGCTATGTTGCTTAATGTTGCCACTATAAAAGGCCAAAAATAAAATTTTATTACCATTTTAATCCATTTTTTGCAAGATCTATGTATCCGATGAGCGCGAGGTCAACCAAAATGTACTCTTCAAATGTTGCTGTCATGGTGGTTCTTCATTTATTTTTTATTTCCCTTATTTTTGTAACATCAGAACCATCGAAGAACTTCGTGAGACATTTCAAGCAAAAATTGTTTGTATTCGAATATGTTTAAGAAGACCACCATAGACGACCACTGAAATTCCTCAATAATAACTCTGCTTGGGGGCTATAAGACATTTGTCAAGATTGAAGCAGGTTGTTTTTAATGTTCTTCATTGCTTTTAAGTATACATGTGTGTAAATCCTTCAAATCTGTCTTTGTATGTCTGTTTTAGACTTTTATGAATCATATTTCAGTAATCTGCCTGAGCCATGCTGACGTGGCGATTATGAGTCGATTATCCTCATGAGAAGAGATTCTAAATAAAAGTTGTTAATAAAATTATCGGGAGGAACATAGCAATAACAAAAATCTTCGTGTATAAATCTCAACCGACCTACCGTTCACAAAATAGCTCGAGACGGAACTCCGTGAACGGTACGCATAATAAATATCAAGCAAAAGAGAAAAAGATTTATATTAACTAAGATTTAGTACGCATCAGGGTTACAATGTTATTTAAATAGATATCAGTTGTCAATAAAGCTAAGCCCGCATAATGTATGGTTATCATATCAGTTTGCCGGGTTATTAAAGTCTATTTTGTTCGATCATGTTAATTATTTTGTATTTCAAAGTGGTGGTTATTAATGTTTGATAGTGTTGGCAACGCGTATTGTTCTGGTTGAATTTTTAAAGAAATTATTTTGTGAAGAAAGTTAAGTTTCATGTTGTGCTTATGCTCACATTAATTGCTTTTATATCAAGTGTTTTTGTGAGAAGTAAAGCAGAGTTTTATTTGAATAAAGTAGTTATTTAGATACCAAAATGTTTATCAGTCTTGTCACCATCTTCAGATGAACAATATATCTGGCGATTGGTACTTATAATGTGTACAAAATATTCCATTCCAACTGTACAACCTTAATTTTAAAAAGGGTCATGATCCTTGGAACTAGAAAGCTAAAATTTGGCAAAAAGGTTCCTTTAATAACGTAGGCAAGGAATAAGAAAAGATTTCACGAAACTTAAACGGGAATGAAGTCCTGGGCATCTTCTAGTATAATAATTGTAAGAGGAAAATTAATGATTTGAAGTAACCCACTTTTTAACCGACTTCAAAAACGAGGAGGTTTCTCAATTCGACCGTATATATTTTTTTATGTATGTCCGCGGATAACTTCGTCGTTTATGAACCGATTTTGATTATTATTTTTTTGTTGGAAAGGGAGTATCCCAAGGGTGGTTCGTTGGTAAGGAAACCAGGATCTGATGGTGGAATCCTGAAGAAATTAAGGGAAACTCTCGAAAAACTTGTCTTTCCGACTAGTGTGTTCCTTAATATTATTCAACATAAAGAATTTTAAAGCCCTATTATTGTCAATAGATATTTACTTTTAACTATTTTTGGGATTGAAGTTGGTGACTCTTACGTTTTTGACGTGGAAAATTATTTACACAATTAAGGGTAGACAAGTACAACATTAAGTTTCGTGTTGTTTGTAAATGTTGTAGTTAAAAGAAAATATTAAGGTTCAAATATTAGTAGTTTGTAGAGGTTATTTTATTGACTAATTGATTAAATGTCTACATACTTTTCGTATCACACCATTTCAATTGCATCACTTGAGCAAATTGAATTTGGGAAGACAAAACTCCACTTACGGCACGAAACTTATTCGAAAGAACTTTCCCACATCGCATCGAGATATTTCCCAGAAGGTGTATTTACGAGGTGTTACTTGTTAAACAGCCAAACAACTGAACTGAGGTTACCTTATACGGGTTACGAAATAAGTGTGCGCCAATTGTAGGGCTTCTCTTTGAAAGTATTTGCTTTGAATTATTATTATTATAGGAAGGGCTAACTCTTGGCCACAACCTAGACCAAGGTCATAAATTGTCGATGGAGCGAATGTTTTTACGCAGGTCGACATGTAATGTTTTACATTTTGAAATACTATAATAATAAAGGTACTCAAGCCCATGCAATTGGCATCAAGGTAAGGATGGTTTTAAAACCACTCTATATTAACTATATCAAATAGTAGTATCCCGCTCGGGACTTCGTTCCCGGGGGAGTTCGGGAAAATTAAGTAGCCTATGTTACTCAGGGATAATGTAGCATCCTAATTGTGAAAGAATTTTTGAAATCGGTGCAGTAGTTTTTAAGTTTATTCGTTATATACAAAAATACAAGAACACTTATAAAAATGCACCCGATAGGGAGCAATTTTAATTAAGGCCGCATTCTTGGTATTTTTTTGACACATCATCACCATCTTATTTTTTTGTTGTTTGTTATACATATGTATGTCATAGAAAATGTATCTAATAAAAAAAACATATTTTTTATTATTAGGGGGGAAAACTGCACTCTTCTTAAATGACAAGGGGGATTTCTACACTAATTTTACATGAGAGTTCACTTTCCCCCCTAAGGGGGATTCTCTAAAGGGGGAAATGTGAACTAACCCAATTCATTCCTGTTTACAAACATTAGTGTAGATTGTTGTAAAATAATAAATGTGTTTATAGTGGTAATAGGATGTCAAAAAATGGAGAGTGTAAAATATGCAACATCAATTCGCTACGGGCTGTTTGATATTTAGTATTTAACAAAGATCCATTTGTTTCTATTACGTAAATGAGAGTCCTAAGAAGATTCAAAATTTCTCCAAATAAAATCATTGCTCTAAATCTCAATAGATTCACACTTTACCAAGGTTAGACTACATTTTGTTATTCAGTTACTTACACACATTTTTATTTCAGAAAAATCAAGATTCTGTACTCGAGTCTTATATACTTTGCTAGAGCCAATCCGAAAGTTTCACAACATTTACCCGAACAATTTCAAGACCAGACAAATAAATCAGGGAGGCGCATTTTACAAATCACTGCCGACGATACCTAAAGGATTTTTATCAATACATGTTGTAAACACTAAAACAATTCCGTACCAAGATAGCCAAAGTTAAGATTTACGAACTGTATCCGAAAGTTTAAAGAGGATGAATAGAATTATGTGGATATGACGACACGCATAATAGATACATACAAGATTTTCCCTAGAATTTTTTATTCAGTTTTAATATTTATTAATTATTATGTTTGTATTATAAATTTAATATCTCACTTTATCTTGATACACCCTTGCCCACTTCAACTGCCTTTCCCTCTCACATAGGTTAGCTGGAAGAAAACTCATTGCTTGAGTTAAGCTCGCCATTGTATATGTGCTTTCTTTGTGTAATTTTTTTATATGTGTTTGTGTGTACAATAAAGAATAAAGAAGAATGCTTTACGAACATTCATTCTGAAATAGAAACTCAATCAAGAAAACTAAGCTGTGAAAATAGCTGTAAATATCTGAAATAATTAAGTACTTTTTTATTTTTTTATTAGCCTGTGCTGTCCCTCATTGCATCAAGATATTTTCTAGAGGGTGTATTTTTATATTTAGGTAAAAAAAATACTTATTTAGATTCCAAAATATGTTTTTTTAACCCAGCAGAAGAAAAAACGTTTTTTTTTTCAATCTTCTTTTTTAACTGTGTTATTTTTTTGAATGTTTATTTTTTTACATGGATGTCTTGCCTTTCAATCTTATTATTATAATTTATTGTTAAATCATTCGGGCAATAAATAAATATCTGTGAAACTGTTATGAGAAAGTAAAAAAAATTAAGATATTCTAAATAAAAAATAGATATTTTAGTACTATTGAGTTCAAGTCTTATTCATATAATTCCAATGCCACAAGAAAAATTTTTGTTCGCAGCATGCGAGCGTTTTGCGTGGAAAACAAACAAGTGGCGAATTTACGAGTAGTTTGCAGTGCCAAGCCGCTTATTGAGACTGTAGGAGAGTTTATATAGGTACTGAAACTATCGATTCTAAATCCATGTGTATAAAGCTTTTTAGCTTTGACAAAACGATAGTTATTTTGTCAACCTCTAAACACTACGCAAGCAAAAGTTACAGATTGGTTTTGGATACCTATTTACTAATACTACATTTAACAAATGTAGATACTTTGAAATTATTTAAAAAAAAAACACCAATGGAACTTGGTCCATTCCAAGGCACTAAAATATATTCCAATTATCAAATAATGTTTAGTAAAGTATTTAATTAATAAAACAAAATCACACAAAAATATACTGTAAAACGTGCACAATACGACCACTTTGCAGAAAGCAAATTTCATCTGCAGACACAAGTTCTTGTCAATCATTATCTGCTTTTCAATAGGCAGCCGAGTTGGTGGAGCAGTTTCAAACTCTTATCAACTATAATTTATCTTAATTACTCTTAAAACCGCAATTTAGATTCTAAGCGGGGCTCTAACGAAGCGCCTGCCTATGCCACCGACGGTGTTAAATATAGCAAGGCGAATTCTTTAAGACGCGGCCGGCGTCGATAGCTAACAGAACAATGGACATAACATTCATTTGTTAAAGCCTCGTAAAATTCTATTAGTTCAAACAAAAACCCTAATGATACCAGCAAAACTTCAATGACAAGCAACGGACGCGCCAAATATGTTATCCAGAGACGCGAATATCACATTCTGAACTCACTTTTCATCAAGCCGCCGAAAGGTTTTACTGACGTGCACCGGAAAATTAACCTTGCATCAAAGTATTGGAGTCTGAATTCGGAAATAGAACATCAAGAAAAAATATGAGGCGTCTCGCTTGCGCCTGCATCCAATATTGGATTTTCAACTCTTTTTCTAGTAATTTTTGAAAATGGAGACTGTGTATATGCCAGCGTGCAGACGGGTAAAGATCTTGCACAAAAGCCCTAAGGGAACGAGCATAGTAAAGTTTTATAAACTTGAAAGCAAAGCAAATTTTATCGAAGTTGCTTATGCACTTTTAAGTTGAATAAAAGCAATTCACAACACCAAAGGAACTGATTAACTTTTTCAAACTTTATTAAACATGCATATTGCATACATTTTACCAAGTAAATGCCAAGTATATGGGTTAGCCATGTTTGCCACACACTTGACTATATCTACACGATAAGAAGAAGATATATTGCTCTCTTTACTTTATCATGATTATCAAATTAAAGCGATCTAAGCTTAAATATGTCATTATTTAATTCATAAAATGTTGAGAATAACGGACTGTGAAGTGTCTCGCGTCCAATTCATTTTTTTTTCTTTCCTCTAAGTCGTCGGCCATTTGTCTTCGCAAACGAACCGATTTGTGCGTCGGCGAACGGGTAACGGATGTTCGGGGGCACGTGTCCAACCTGACTTATTGGTTACAGCACTTGCAACATTCATTATTCTATTAGCGTTCTTTATGTAGTCAATGGATTTAGATCTTTTAGATTTTGCTTCTCAGTTCATTTAGATTCAGCCTTTGTACTATTTATTACAGTGTCTGCTATATTTTCATTTACCTTTGATAATTTAGAATGGAAGGATGAGTGAGAATGGAAGTGATAGTTTATAAGGATATTATTGATTTTCTGAATATATTTGTACTTAATGTTGTGTTGTATATCATAAGTTTTCATAAATACTTTGTTATGTAAAGTTTTATATTTCAAGATTATTTTAATAGAACCTGTATAGTATTGGACTAATCAGAAAAAGGTTCACTAACTTCAGAAACATACATTTAATACGTTTTGACTATAATTTAATTGAATTTTGGCTCATATTATTCTGTAGTAACAAACAAGTCCATAGAAACAGTAGGTACCAGCAACTGCATATTTTTAAACTTCGGCTATTGGTGTTTTCGAGTTTCCAATTCAAGAACAGAATGCGCAATGTAAATCAGAACTGCACTCAAACTCCAACTAAAAGAGGAAGGGAAATTTCATAAACTATAAAACAAAGCAATATTCGATGGAGCCGGTAAAGTTTAGGTATGAATTATTCAGGATGCGAATCGGCAGTCCGTCAAACGGTGCAGACCGCACCAACCACAAAATCCGTGCAAATCGTGCAAAAATGTGCATTCTGGACATAGATCTCGTACAATCTTTGGAAACGGCCTATTGCGTGGTGATTTTGTTGAAGACATTATTTATCGATGAAATGTTCGTTAGTGATTTTCGTCACTACTATTGAGTAACTTCAATAGTAGTGAAGTAGCTGTTGATTTCACTGATAGCTGGTTTATTTTTTTTACGCTGCTTAATTACATCACAATATACTTCACTTGGAATATACAAAAAAAACAGTGTTTTATCACTGTTACCTACTAAAATTACAACTACCTATTGATCTTCTTCTTAGCGAATCGATGGCAAGTAGTCGTTATAATGTTGTGGCCCAGAACGTAGCCACCTGGATGGCGGATGGAGTAGCGTCCATTAGATCTTTTTGAGTGAGGTGGTAGGGCACGCACTGCATGATGTTAGGTGGGCCATAGTTTGCACCTCTCCGCACATACAACCCAAGTCCGCGTCTCTGGTAAATCCCCACTGGAACATGCTGTCCTTGCTACGGCCAGTCCGTGTCCGAAGTCTATTTAATGATTTCCAGACCGGCCATGAAAACCTGTGTCCATGACTACCTATTGATGTCAATTTTGATTAGTCCTGGAGGAAAGGTATCCACAAAATAACAGTTAACGATCGCCGTGTGGTGATCGGTTGAGAATAACACCACCCCATCTCTTTCCGTGGGTGCCGTTAGAGGCGACTAAGATTTCACAAATGAGACTTGCCTCCTAGTAATGCATCTAAGGCAACAAGTTTGTTTTCAATCTGAGGTGGCGTCTTATGGTCTCATGCGGTGTGGTAGGCTCTGTGAAGGGCCGTCTGGTTCGCGACCACCCTCCTACCGAAGTCCAACGCCAAACAGCTTGCTGTATTCCGTCGGTGCGTGAGAGTACCAGTGCCTTAATTGGCATTTTCTGGGTTAACTCGCTCCATCGTCGACCTCATCTTTGACCTTTATGGTCAAGATTGACTTCAAGAGATAACCCATCTTACAATAAAAAAACTTATAATATTCCTCTTTTTGCGTTGGGGGTTAAAATGTCTATCATTGATTCAAAATAATATGCTGTACCAAAACCACTAAGATTTTTTTAAGTTTATGTGCCCTTCGTTTTGTAGTTCTTATATCTAGGCAAAAAGTGTTTCTTTTGGAGGAATTTCTAAAACGATACGTTCGAATTTTTATTCTTTACACAATAATTTCAGTGCTTTCTCTGCTTTGTACCATTTTTGATTGGGGTCAAGAGTTAACCCATCTCATAATAAATAAATAAAAAATGTATACTTTGTCTGTTTAGAAAAAAAAACTTTACAAACATTTTACCATTTAGATTTTTATTTGTTTCACCATTGCAATTTTTTTTTACTTATTTCACCGATACTTAAAATCCATTAAAAATGTTTCTTTAAAAACGGCGCACGTAAACAGCTAAGAGGAAAAAGTGTACGTTTACCTTCAAAGTGCGCTTACGAATTCAGTTTTCCATAAAAATCTAATAGAGAAAACATCCCGCCAGCCCTCCATCGCTCTCCATTTTAATGAATAAGTAAACAAAATTAGTGGGGTCCAATATCGAAATAAGTGAAACGAGTAGATGGTCAAAGCTACGGGTTCCGCATATAAAGTATCCATTTGAAGGAAATAATTTTAACATAGGTCGAGGAAGGCCTATTACTTAAATTCAGTAGGCTTTCTATAGCTGATTAGAGATTTTAAAATTGAAGTAGCGTAGTAATTTGCTCGTAAATATTCCTTAACTGTTTTTTGAGCCTAGAAAATTTTGTTAGATGATATATCGACGTTTGATGACGACTTCGTTCGAGACGAGAAGATACCTTGCAGTGAGTTTATCTATTGAGGCATTTGAGGCAACTATTGTAGAAGGTGGACGCCGAGACCACATATTTGTCGAGGTGATCTGAGAACTACTTCCCAATCGCAGGTTTTAGGTGTTTTGGATAAAAGTCATAGGGAACTCAAAAGAATGGCCTGCCTCAAGGCATTGTTTTGGCTCTACTGCTTTGTTTTGTTGTTTAGCGAGATAATGCAATACCTTTTAATTTCATTTATGTTTTCATGAATCGTATGAGGTTTATGTATTTATCTCTCCACGCATAGAAGTGAAGAACAAAATCTCGCTAATTTTTCAATCTTCATCAAGCTAACTAACCCAAATTTTCTACAAATACATAAAACAAAGTCACTTGTTTTATTTCGTTCACAAAATCTAGAGTTTAGCACATCGAAACAGAACCAAATGACCCAAACAAACGTACACATTCCACGTATAGTCATAAAGGCATTTTTATTGTCTTCAGTTAACATAAAGTTTATCTTGCTTCATCCCCTAGCGTCTAAATGCAATCCAAACGCAGTGGAAACAGGAATTATACCGACATTTACTTTCAACGATGCACTCAAGATATCCCTAACGTACACTGCAAAGTTAAATGTTGAGTTTATTTCGCGTTCGCGTTTTCAAAAGTCTTGACTTGACCTAGTAGGGAAGTCTTGGATGAAAATTAAAGTGTAACTTCTTAATTCACCCGCAGTTTCTCTAGTCCATCCGTGACTATGGTTCTTGGAATCTTACTTGAGAGCTGATTTAAGTTCAAATGTTATGTTATAAGAATTCCTTATTATTTTCTTGTTAGTTACTAAAATAAATGGGTTCGAGATAGTTTTCTTTGTTACAGTGGGAAAGCGTAAACTAACCTAACACTAACACTACACAATTGTTGTAAAAAAAATAATTCAAACAAAAATTGTAAAAAAAATGCTACCCCGGTAAGAATAAACAATAAAACAAAAATTACTTGAGAATGGCGTTTACAAAAGTAATTGCATAAAATAGGCTACGAATATACTTACAAAATTTTGTTAAAATGTATTTCCTATGCAAAAAAAGTTGTCGGTTTCGTTACTGCATTCTTCTTCTGAGGGTTTATTTAAAACTCTTTAGTAAACAGTTTTATAATGACTAAAAATGTGTGCAGTATTGTGTTTTTGTGTGTCGTAGAGGAGTTATTTCATTTTAAAAGTTTATTAAAATTCTTTTCCACGCTCGTATGCAAATGATTTCCCGCATATTGGAAATTCTCGGCATAATATGTTGTCCATTGTCCACTTCGCAGCGGCGACGTAGTGACTGCTTTCATATATTGAACATGAGATTACATAGTTGTTATGGCTTAGCTAAAAGTTTCTGAATATCTTTTTGTCCTTTTGTATAATGCTCAAGCTATTGGTGCAAGAAACTTGGGACTGAAAATCAAGCTGCCGAATTATACCTTGATGTATTGTATTTGTTGGTTCAGCCATTACTATTTCTGTAAAGTATAATGGCCTGCATACTTTCTTTTTATAAAAGTTTGTAGCATGTATATGCGATTAAACAGTACCAAATACTGGTTTCAGTATATCGACGACTTAAGGATACCAAAAAATTTCTCTATTCCTTATATTTTTAAAACAACATAGAGTAGAATAGATGATGGCTTTACAGGTCAAAAACAGTCCTAATATAATCAAAAACAATGAATAATCTAGACAAAAAAAATTCTGTCCCGGTAGATACGAGATACTGTAATAAACCCAAAACAATTTATCAAACAATCGAAAAGATACAGTGCTTAAATGAGGTTTATGATAAAAGCTAGTAAATTAAATTGTTACTAGTAAAGTGTCTTAGAAATGGTCACTTATAATCATATTGTCACTGAAGACAGGAGATGTCGAGACAACTCGTTAAAGAACCTATTTATATAGCACAAACACCAATTACAGCAGTATTTACGAGTAATATTACAGGCGATTCGCCAAACCACAAGCGTCATATTGCCGCTATAACACTTGCACCATTGGCGTTGAAATTAAATACATAAAGAAACATTGTCCACATGCATTTACGTAATGAACCTATATACAAGTTGCATTATTGCACCGGCATATGGTGCGTTCGCGGCTTAACCATAAAGGGATTGCACTTTGTATTTACCTTTTGTTTCTGTAATGAGAGATAATTTGAACAGAAAATGGATTTACGTTAAATGAATGTATTACAAAATTTAACACAAGTACTGCGTATAGCAGATATTACGTACTCGTATTTTGGGAGATTAGACGAGCATTTTTTAGGGTTATTTTTCTGATGCAGCTTCAAGTTTAGATTAGTGTATTAAAAATAAATAAAGTCATAAAAACAAAAACTTCACTATGCTCCAGTATTTGTGTCAAACGTGGTTATCAAGTAGTTTGCTAGAACCATTTATACTCTTCCTACCCCATTAGGGATTAAAGACATGAAATGTTTGTATGTATGTATGTATCCAAGTATAGTACCGAAAAATTAACGGCTATAAATTATTGACATAAAAATTGACTAGTCAGTAGTTTATATTATGTGATATGAATGAAGTCGTCCAAGGAAACATCAAGCTTGGGGTCAATCACATGCAAATGAAACAACGTCCACCGGCACTTGTAAAACAAAATCTGACAGCACCGGAAAGGGCAGTAGACACGTCCCAAAGAAATAATGTCGTGCATAATTGTCGTCGACGATACGAATATATGCAACTATGCATTTAGGTCGGAAGCTTCTGGGTGCATATGGAAAGCATTGTCGACGTTTCCATGCATGCATGCGGGGGTTTTGCTCCAGAATTCGTAATCTGCATTTCATTCAACGTCACGTTTCGATGCGATGATTAGGGTTGTTTGTTGATTGTTCGGTTACGTGCCTAATTGTGATTGTAGGTACGTTTCAGGGATATATTCTTGACATTTCGCGCAAACCTATCTTCTACCTATCATTATATAGGTAGAAGATGGTAGCGGTTTATAAGCCAAATATCCTTTTATAAATGTGAAAGTAACTCTGTCTGTCTGTCCGTCTTTCACGCCTAAACTACTGAACCGATTTTGATGAAATTTAGTACAGAGATAGATTAAAGCCTGGGATAGGACATAGGCTACATTTTATCCCACAGCTGGGCACGATATAACCTGTAATCCACGCGGGTGTAGCTGCGGGCGGAAAGCTAGTTTTAAAATAAAAAGAGACCTAAAAATATGTGACTACATTTTTTCTTGTTTGTAACATCTTCGAAAGAATACATGTTTTTTATTTTTTACATATTATGTAGTTGATTAAGAAATTCTATTCTATACGAGTATCTTTATCAGGCAGTCGGTTGGAAGCCAGCTTAAGATAACGAGAGTAAAACTGTTTTAAATTGCGAATAATGTATAACAGTTGTTTAGTGGTAAAATTAGATCAAATCCAATTAGTTCTCACTTCTTTATTCTTGCAAGTTTTTCGTTAGCTTGGCCTCCTTTTTCACATTTTTGTTTTATAGGATTTCACTCCTTTCATCTTACAACCCTGTCTCCACTGAAGATTGCTACACAACAATTAAAGGACCTTCAAATTGTCACTGAAGAATGCTCAACCCCTTAAATTACCATGGGGTGGTCTGGCTGACCCCATCTGAGCTAAAATTGCACTAGACACAAAGAAAATTTAAGTGTATTTTGGTTCAATTAGTGGGACGAAGGGGTGTGAAATTGCGCGAGGATAGTAATTTATTTTAAGTGTGACAGTGTGTTGTGCGATTTTAATGTAGCATAGAAATGTTCTACAAAATGGATTAAAAACATGTGAGCACAAAATATGTTGCGTCACAATATTTATGACAGAAATAACCACAACCCGTGCCTTTCTGGTGTTGCTATTTGAAATAAGTATAAAGAAAGAAGGAAGAAATTTATTTTCAAACACCACATAAAAAATAACGACAGGTAACAAAAACAAAAAACAGGTAATAAAAAAACATTGGTTGTTATAAATTACTTAAAAATAAATATGTGCAAATAAATAAGGTTCTTATCTTACCAACTTTTACTTCACTAATCGTTTAGTTGTGAAAATAAAATTTTTAGTAAATGTGATTATAGGAAGTCAAAAACTTTGTATGTATATCCAAACACTGAATGTGGATTTAAATTTCTCCAAATTTTAAGCGAGATCTTTCTATACATAAAACGTTACGCTTATATCTAGTAACATATACTTATGCAAAATTAAGGGTGCTGGGGCAACAAACGGATATGATAGTATTTAAAACCGTTACTGATAATAACCCTTTACCGAATAAAACACACAAACAAAATTATACTAGAGAAACAAGCATTGAAGGAGCGAACATAAATTTCACAGCTACAAGGCTAATCAACATAGAAATTGTAATTCGAATATCGGCTTCGCAATTACAATACATTTACATACAGATTTGGTTGGATTGAATTTCTACGGTAACAGCAACCTTGTTAATTTGCCTAAAAGGAAAGTAATTGCACTGATAAAATTTACCGCTTACATGTTCGTTGAAGATTGAAGAAAGAAGCTTTGCGATCGTAGAAAGATTTCGAAAAACAAAAAGCATTATAACTTAGGTAAGTATTTTGCGATTCGTAAGATTAAAATAAACCTTTATTAAATAATTTTAGACGTTTTTGGCATTAATTTGATTAATTTAAAGATATCGACTCCGAAACAGTAAAAAATAACAAATAAAATATGCAGATGATATAGTACATAAACCAAATTAAAGTAACAAAGGCGCAGTATAATATTAAACTGCAAAATATCAGCAGCGTTTTCATAACCACCCATTCCGAAATTAACCGAAATTGCGTTTATTGATTCAGAAATCTCCGGTATAAAAACACTCAGAATGGCACGCGTCACCATTGTCGCGGGACAATTGCTCCGCCTGCGGAAATGCAAGGGCAGAGATGAAAAAAATGGGAATATTTATTCACTGAATGCAATCGCGGAGAATAAAACGATTACCAGTTTCTATGACAAAGCAGTGGCTGTGCTCCATCAATAGAACTGCAATGATTGATACGATGCGCTGCACTGGATATTTTGGCATTCAATTTAGTTCTGTCCAGTGTATTTCGTATTGTCGAATGATTGCAACTTGAAAAGTTTCAGGTATCATGAAATCTTCTTCTTCTTACCAGTCCATATACGTCTCCACCGAGGGGCACGGGCCTCCCTTCGAAACCCTCTAACACGAAGAGGATTTCGGCCATAGTCCACCACGCTGGCCTAATGCGGTCCAATGAGCTCGTCTTTCGAAAATGAATCTTGGACGGGCGGGTTTCATCACGATGTTTTCCTTCACCGTTGAGCAAGTGATAATTAGAAATCCGTACATAAATTCGAAAAGACGAATTTAATGGTACAGGCCCGCACCAGGATTTGAACCCGCGACCTTCGGATTACAAGTCTGGCTCATTACCAACTGGGCTATCACCGCTTTTTTATCATCATGAATATTTTGCCATTAGGAAAGTACTTACAATACCAACATTGATATCTATAGTTGACGAAAACTTAAGACGAGAAACATCTTTCAAATTTTTATTTCTTACTTGACTCGTGAGATTAACTTTAATCGTTAGTTGTTACTGTATTCATCTCATGAGAATTTTTGCTACACTCAGTTAAAAAAATTGCTACGCCGTCGTTATTTTGGGTTTAACTTTTTTCCAAAACATTATTTGATAAAGGAAAATTATTAATTTTAATCCCATAAGGACATCCAAATTTAACCTGATTTGTTACTTATTAGTTATTACGCCTAGTATAGGGGCAATATGCAATATTAGGCGGCTCCCTTCTAATTTTCTTCGCTTAAATGTGATGCAACTCATAAGAATATTTATTTTAAAACATTCGCCATGTGCCTATCCCTCTGATATACATTTTAACGCGACATTATTTGCCCAAATTTGATGCAGTTAAAGGGTGCATAATTTCCTTTTGGTAATTATTTTGCAATAGGGTTGCACAGATGGTGAACTCCTAAATTGGGGATATACCTACCCAGTCAAAGAACTTTTAAGTGACATACTTAGTTCAAGTTTATAATGAAACTGAGACGTTATTGGAATAAAACATAAACAAAACGACTTGAAGACTTGAAGCATAAATAAATATAATAATAAATAAACAAATACCCACCCCACAACTGAATTCAGACTCTACTGGGACCGAACAATAGTTACAGACAAAACTATTCAACATAACAGACCAGCACCCGTATTCGTATCATTTAATTTGAATCCGATATTCGACAAGACTATACCCGTCCCTGTGATCTAGATACCGCAAGGGATGCACTGAGATTTTCCATGCGTCTGTTTAGAATCGAATGGTGTAGAATACGTGTACTGACATCACTTTCTATGACAAGATGACCCTGACAGCTTACCTAATAGACATTAACCTGTTTTTTTTTAATTTATCACTTAACTACACAGTGTACACAGTAATGGTTTGAAAAACGGCTGACTAGGCACTCCTAGGCTGATTTCAAGCCCATTCTCAGTCAGTTAGCCTATATTAGATACTATATTTGCAACCACTTACACAATAAAATGACTAAATAAACAGATTTAAACGTCGTTAAAAAATACTATGAAAAGTTCATTTCGTTAAAACAAGACCCATGATTCTCTCTTTTAAGGGAATAATTCCTCTCACACTTCACGCCAGCCTTCGACTACTCAGCATACATTCTTTTTCAAATGACAGTATATTAAACACGTGTAGAATAGTTAGAAAATTTCTATCTCTGCACTTCAAGCACAACGAGAAAATAACGCAACCAAACATCAAAAAAGTTCGAAATTACCTACAATGTCTTTGCGCGGTGGGGAATTGTACCGTCATCGGAATGGCGTGACGCACGGGTTTGTCGCAGGCCGTGGAAGCTATGCTGTATACGTAAAAAAGCTCTCATTTGTTTTGGCTGGAACTTCGTGATAGAACAGAAATCTCCAGAAATGAGATATAAGAAAAACTGTTTTTTGTAAATACAATAATAATAAACACTAAAGTAACTTTATTTTAACTGACACTAGAATAAAATTTTATAATGAGTCTATTAGAAGATAAAAGGAATTGTAAAAACTCATACATCAACAAATAGATTCAAGATTCAAGACTTTTAATTTTGAATCTATTTGTTGATACTATACTTCTAACCAAAATAAAACTTGTTAACTTTTAAGCTCAACCCATTCAGACGTAGAAAGTGGAATTCCGACAGTTTCCGACGATTGACCAAATGAGATTCGTTAATAGGAAAATCAGAAGGCAAATTCTGGCAACCGACGCGTTCGTTTCCATCCGACAAACCCCGGACGAATTTCCAATTTTCTATACGTGACCTTTTTCACCCAAATGTCACATGTTCAGCAAACGAGGTGTCTTTGAAAACGTAATTAGAAAATTCCCAAACGACGTTCCGTTTTGTGTTTTCTGTCGGATTTCAGTCTCTCGGACGGATTCACAAATTAGTTTTGTTCGTGTTCACGCGGATGTCCGTAGTACCCACAGTTCTAGAAGAAACAGTAGGACCACTTACTTACAACAAGTTAACAATAATAAATTTAGGGAAAGAAACATGTTCGGTGTGTCTGGAACTTGAACCCACGACCCTCAGATTAGATCTCCTGGTGCTCTCGCCAATGGAGCAATCGTGCCTTCAAGTCAAGCGGCGAAATCCCTTACTAGGGTAAGCGTTTTAAAAATAATAAGTTAACGATATGGCTGCATATAAATAATCTCAGAACAAGATATTACGCAAGTGTAAACTGAAGTTGCAACAAAAAACTGAGAAAGGTTAAAGAAAGGGATAGTGTCACTATTGTTGCTGACGAATTCATAAAATTTTTGATGAGAACAAAAAACTACATCCAAAACTAAACTTGTAAAGAGTTTATTTTATCCTAAGATACTAATAATCTAAGGCATTTTTCTTCATTTGTTAAAACGAATTTATAAGAAGTTTCTGTACTGTTCATTGTTTCATTGACATCAAAAAGCTGTTTTGTTTCATCTTGTTTATCTTCGGATGCTGTTTAAAGGTACTTGTGGCTTTATCTTTCTGCAATTTGAATCTTCGTGAATGTTCTTTCAACGTATCACTATGTCACCTTCAATAAATTGATCTTCTTTGTTCATCTAACATATTTTCTATATGAACGCAGTCAAGCTGTCTGATAGTGATAATTTTTGCGCCTTCTTATAATATGTATTTTCTGGACATATTCCACCTCATGCATTTGTTAATTTGAGAAACCCCATAAATTAATCAGATACTTTTGTTTAAAAGTATCTGATTAATTTATGGAAATGTAAGCTCAAAATTTAATTTACTATATTTAAGTATGACCAAAATTTATAAATGATCATCACTTGATGTGTTACCATCAGTGTGCAATAACTACCTTACTATTGACCAGGCTAAGCCTTGTTAATTAAACAACTTTAACATAAGTCCAATGACGAAATTCTGACCGCATACTTAAGAACTTGAACAATCTAGATCTAGGCAGTTAATTTGAACTTTGACAATCACATAAGTTAAATAATAATGGTTAAATTGCTAAAATTTTAACTTTAGGGTAACATTCTGAATAAAGCAATTACAATGACAGTGGGTTCTCTTCATTCAAGCTGACAAGTACTATATACTTATCTGTATTTAAAAATATTTTTTTCTTTAATGTGAGAAAAAAAGTAAATATGGGCTTAACATTTCTCATATTTCGAATTATTCGGCTGCATATTCAACAGGAACAAATAAGTGTAGAGCAATATTCGAACAAACAATACTGTAAGATAAAAACTGCAGAAATCTTCGCGGATTGCAGAATCATAAATACCGTCTTATAGCTTTAAACATTACAGTTGAATGCAAAATAATAGAATTGCCTCTCCCAGTAGTATTGCGGCGCACTCTTGTAATTGGTTTAGATAAATTAACAAAGTAGTTGCGAAGAGTGAGACCCCTTGGGAGACAAGTTAATTGTGAAACAGCCTTTGTTTCAGCGATTCTTGAATCGATTATAATTATTCATGGTAATTTCTACTTTTGTTATTTCTTGCCTGTTTGTTTTTTGTTACGTAAATATTTATAGATTTAATAAAAATATTGAGTACTGTCATGCACTTAATTGATGGTTTTCAATATTTTTATCACGGTTAGTTTTTGTACTTACCTATCAATGAATTTAATCTTTAATTTTTTTTCTATGTAATTACTTTGGATCTTCTTGTTGCTGCATATATAACTTTGTTTCTCGGATTATTGACAGGCGTAAAAAAAACGAAACAGATGTTCATAATGTTCCCGAAAAAATTAAAAAAAAAACAATAAAATCGTATCAGTAAACGTCAATCAATTCGATTCACCGAAGCCCTTGCAACAACAACTGAATTCCGCTGCAAATTATACTGAACATCAATTACCATAATACAAAATCAAACCCATTGAAGCTACGTATGGTAATGTCATTGTAGGTACAATCAGAAGCATAGACCATGCAATCGACAACCGCGAAGATATGGAGCGTATCCAAACTGAACAAACCGACCGTGTGATAAGCTAAGATCGTATAAATCTGCATACTGAAGCAGACTGGCTCCGACAGAATGACAAAAACACCCACCGATCACATAAATGCATAAGTGAAATGGCAAAAGGGCTATGGCCACTGAAGCTTGACGACGAGCAAAAGTCGGTACTGTGGGTGGAGTGGCGATAAATTTTATACCTATCTTACAAATTCCAAGTACAGCAACGTTATGATTTTGTGATAACATAACGTTTGTCATAACGTTGCTATGATTTTGTGAAGCACTATACCAAATTGTGTAAACAGGGAAACAATTGTCCCTTTTCAAACTAGAATGCATTGAATGGGTTAAAATAACCCCCGAAAAAAGAGGGGTGGTATAAGTTTGTCGTGCGTATCTGTGTTTCTGTCAGTGGCATTGTAGCTCCTAAACTAATGGACTGATTCCGATGCGGTTTTTCTTTGAAAGCTAATGTAATCGAGATAGTTTTTAGCTTTATTTCATCAAATTCGGTTGTTATCAGATTAATGAAACATTGTTATGCTCATGTACAGAAGAATAAAAATCAATACAATATATCTATACATATACAGGGCTTTTGGTAAATCTCTTTCAACCTCTCGAGTGTTTAATCAGTCCATGAAACTGAACAACTTTCCCCCAATAATAGGTCAAAATATGAAAAAAAAATGAGTTCCATACAAACTTCATCAGCATATAGCGCATTTTGTATGGGAGATCAAATTTTTTTTTCGTATTTTGACCTATGTTCCTTGGGGAAAGTTGTTCAGTTTCATGGACTGATTAACCACCCGAGAGGTTGAAAGAGGTTTACCTAAAGCCCTGTATTATGTATAGATATATTGTAATCTAATAAAAAAATAAAATAAAATAAAGTATCAAAATCAATAACTCTCTAAAATGCTTCTGTAAGAAACTACATACATCCATTATATTTTTCAATTCTCTAGGTAGAAAATCTAAACCTTGTTACTGGCAAGTTATAAATACAGTGCAAAAATAAGGTCTTCAGGTTCAACATTGAGCTTTGTCCCAAAATATCGTCACTTAACCCCATGCTGATTTACTACCAATATCCATAAACGCTCGAAGCAAAAATTAGCCCGTACATTGCTCCCTTTATGAATGTGTATTAGGCTGTGTTCCATAAACTTATCTGCTATTCAGAGGTATGGCGTGAAATGAACATAAGGAAAAGTTGGGGAGAAGTGACAGTGCACTGATTTAAGAAAATTGAGTGTGCCGCAAAACATCGAAAATACTATAAATATACGGTTAAAACATAGTTTCAACTTTTAAAACTACTTAACAAGTTAAAAAAATATAGGAAAAGAGGATCTATTTGATATCGAACTAATATCGATTATTGAGTAAACAATCCTAGTGGAGTAGCTTTAAACTCAAACTCAATTCATATAAGTTGTAAAAGATTTAATTTTAGAAGATTTAGAAGCCAGCGCATCACGTGCCTCTTTTTTGTTCCAAAGCCTTGGAATTAGATAGAATAAAGAATTGTACACCTATGTAATGTGGCTACCAATGCTCATGGCAGTACAAACATACAAGTCTAACAGAGAGAAGGAAGGTTGCTAAGCGTAGATATTATTGTAATATTATACACCTCATGTTAATGGAAGGAACCTTTTTCCAGTAGTCTGCGGATGGCTTAAAGGCGGAAAACATTTTTGGATATTAGAAAAAAAACGTGTCTAAGTTTTCGTCGGAAAATCAAACATTTTCAAAATTGATTCACACTTGAGGTATTTTTTCTATACTGTCTTTAGACGCTTATGCATAGTAGAAAAGTATAGCAGTCATGGTAAAAGTGGCACATGCCCCGAGCGTCACCCTTATTTTTTGTTCAATCTCTCGATGCAAATTGCACATCCGCGGAAAGCTGCTAGCGTGATGACATCGGTTACGCCTGCGTTGTCTTGTTTTGTGAGAACAGTTGTTGAGACTCGATTATTTTGGATTGAAATGTAGATTGATAAAATGTGGGTCCCACAAGACTTCAAAATACATCATATAGGTATTTACCTAAAAAATCCTTTGAGAAATGGCCCTTGCCCAATACATTGAGAATGGCCTTGTCTAATACATCCATCCATGCTAATATTATAAATGCGAAAGTAACTCTGTCTGTCTGTCTGTCTGTCTGTCCGTCTTTCACGCCTAAACTACTGAACCGATTTTGATGAAATTTGGTACAGAGATAGATTAAAGCCTGGGAAAGGACATAGGCTACATTTTATTCCACAGTTGGGCACGATATAAAATCCGTTTCTAAGAGTATTTTCACTCTAAGTTTTTTACAAACTACATAAATCTGGTAATTATTAGTTGAATGTTACAACCTTCCCACGCAATTTCCTTGCATTTAGATTAAAAAATATTTGTATGAATAAATCAGTTTTTAAGAATATTTTTATGAAAAATAGCAATTTTATAGGTGCTCCACCATAATACGTCCTTTAAAACAGTGCAAGCTTTAGAGAGTGTAGTGTTCATTAATTTATTTTATTTTAATTAATTAAGCCTTTACCCCACAGTGAATTTTTTTAACGACGAATGTAAATCTTCTTGAATAATATTCATTAGTAAATAGTGGAACTCTGTAGCTAACTACGTCGACATGTTTTTCAACTTCAACCAAAACTTCATCACCATTTTGTCAAATTCCATTTGCGTTGAATGTCACCCTTTTATCGTCAGCTTTTATAAGCAAAATACATTATATATGCATTCATAATACAGCATGACTTGAGGGTTATGGGTAAAGCCTGCATTCCGTCTCTTCATGACTATTTTGACGATAGAAACGTACGTTTTCTAATTTCTATGTATACTTTTTAATAATAATGTTGTAAGAAATAAGGTAATTTCTTTTTGTCTTTAATTATAATTTTAAATTGTAAATGATGACGAAAATCACATAAAATCCTTTTAATACCTGTGCTAACATGTACCAGTTGCCAATTCTTTCCAGGTCATACGTATATTTAAAGCAAGTAAGCGAAACATGCGGGCTCGTATAACTTTCAGTATGTCTAATGTGGAGTCAAATTATCATTGAACCATATGTACTCTGTTTATCCCAACTAAGAAAATACGACGGAGAAAAAAGTGATTTTCTTGTTAGGTACATAATTTCAAAGAACAGAAGCAGTCTCTATCAGAATACCTAATCCCTCCCTCCTATTTGCGCCCAAGCCCAAGGCAAATCTGTGATACGGAACTTAGTTGTTAGCCATACAAGCCAAGCGATATATGCCGTAATTGGCGAATATGCTTTATTAACAAGAGATTTGTCTGAACTTGAACAAGATAAAGGACCTCTGAGGGATGATGTTTAACAATAGTTAGTGATATTTGGAAAGGGTAGATTTACCTATGATTAACTGGTGGATATTTAAGTTTGAGTATTTGATTTAATTGGGGTACAGTTATAATGACTATTATTTGTGTAACAACCACTTCAGGAGACCCAGATTAGGATAGGACTAACTAATTAATGCTAGAATCTTATATTATTCCGCAATTATTTGCTAGAATAACGTAAACTTTATTTTTATTTTAATAAAAATGTATTCGAAAGAGAAAAACAAAGATATAATGTAAAATATTTAATAAAAAGATGTAAGAGTAAGACAGACGCTTACCTAAATATGAAAATGTCGTGTAAAGATTTTGCTTTTCATAGTAATTTGACTTTATTAAACATAAGTTCAACATATTTTATTCATGCATAAACGTGTTTATACCTTGCTCATTTATTTAAAAAGCTGAAAGTAAATATGTAAATCTCTTTATAATTATGAGTCTCTACTCTACCTACATCAATTGGGAAAATAGACGCCTAATTAACTTGTAATGTCGAACTTTATGTTTATTCTCTCTGTTTACCTAGTTAGCGTAAATAATCAACAATTAATCTGAAATTCAGGTTTGTCCCCAATTAATTGTATAAATCGTGTTTTGATTTAAATAGTTTGTGACATCAGTATGCAATACTCACGTTCATTTGGGTCTATTTTAGATAGATAAGCCATTGATATAAACGAGATTACAGGTTTCAAATAAATTATGTGAGAGATAAATTCGTAAAGGAAAAAGGCTTTCAATAACGGGTCTTTTATCTCATCTGTATCGGAGAGGAAATCACTCAGCAATCAAGTTGAACCTCAGTATTGACCTGAGGCACTGACCTCACCAAGAGGTGCTTAATGTTCCACGTTCGACTGACCACTCTGATTACCACTTGGCTTACTCTTTGAAATGAATCATAGAGGCATTTGTTAAGGTCAGGAATAATATTTGTTTTTGTAAAAATAATTTTATTCAAGATTTTAGTTATTTGATAGACCATGTTCAAATCTATATCTTATGAATATTCACAGCAATATTGGTATAAAGTAGGAGTACACTTGCTTTATTTTTCATTATTTTTGCTCACTAATGATTTCTTCATGTTCTTGTTAACGACAAAAATGTAAAATAGTTATTTAAAGATCTTGAAAAGGTTTAATTTTCGTTCTTTTGTATTATCTCATTTTACATCATAAGTCCCACAGTTTTCTCTAGGAAGGATCTGCTCAAAATCGCCAGGATACGCAGGTCGCAGGTGGCAGGTTCGATGTCATTACTATATAAAAAAATTCAATGTAAAGTCGTTCCCTTAAGCCACCTGTCTAGACCAATCAGAAGTCACGGACGACTAGCTGAACCCATAAAATATTTTCCTCGCAAAAGTGGTGCATTGATCGTTTCACGATGAAACTTTAATATAAGTACCTTGGACTAATAGCCGGAACGTGACTCGAGTTAGGGGGCAATTTTGTAAGAGGACCTTAAGAATATCATACACCAACAATGTGAATGGGTTCATGCCACGTGGAAGAGATCCAGGTGTTATGATGGTTATATTACGACAGAATAATTGTGAGAACTCATGGCACTGTAATACACTTCAGTGTTGTCGTTATTTTACTTTAAGAGGAGAAGAATTAATTGGAGCTTGCATATTTATTTATAAAACATGCTTTAAGTCGTTACATTAATTTTTGTATTACAAGATGAGAAACCTCAAATTAGTTAAAAATATAATATATTAAGTAGCTTTTTTCGAATTTAATGTCTATTCAATATTTATTGATTTTGCTTTTCGGAAAAAAAAGTTCAACTCTATCTAGCCCATATACAGCACTGGCCGCAGCCACAAACCTTACCCATTATTCATACAAGTGCATAAAGCATTGAAGTGATAAAGGTTTAATAAGTATGTATAGACAGCAGTACGTCAGGTTACACGAAAGCCGGCGAAAGATAAGGGCTATTACGAGAGAGATAAGGGCGATGTTAAGGTCAACATGTACAGCCTAATGTGCTGCCGTGTATTCATAGTTCTACCTTCGAAAAACATTTCAACAATCTAGTTTCTGAAAATTTCTAGTATCACTTAATTACCAATGCAAAGACACGTTTTTACTACACTTGTTTCACTACAGCATGAACCCGTTCAATTTATTCTCCCCTAGCAGAGGTCTTATCTTGAATGAGAGAAGCTTGTTTTAATGTCGTTAATTTAAGACTCCGGCGTCGGTAACGATTTCATTGTGATGCGGCGTTTACCTTTACATGCGCAGGACACAAGTGCAATACAGAATAGATACATACATATTTTAATTTTAAATTATATAAAATTAACTTAAAAGGATTTTATATTGAAAGAGAAGAAAAACCATTTATTGATATCATTATTTTAAGAATTATCTAAAGTTGTATAATATTGTAACTGAATGACGCCAATGGGCCGCCATGTCCTCAGCATATACTTGTGGTTTCGGAGGAATCCATGACGCTGGTCTTCTGTGGGAACCCAAAAATAATAGTAAGGATAGATAGATAGATAATAGTAAGGAAGGAAAATAATTTGTGTTTGGGCTGTCATTTCATCATTTTAAATTAGCCAGTGCTGTCCCACTGCAAGGCAAAGGCCTCCCTTCGATAACAAAAAAAATGTTAAATACCAAAGTGATTTTATGTTATTTTTGACGACAGGTATGGTCCAGCATTAACGCTTGCCTCTGAACCGACAGTTCCTATGGGTTTGATTCCCTTTCGTGTGAAAACCAGGTGTTTTTGTGTTTGGCTGTTGTTGTCCGTCTTCACATGTGCCCCAAAGGACTCACGGTACAAGGAAGAATCTTAGTGTGGGCCTTTAATGATTTGGCGTCATAATATCCTCATTTCCCATTTTTATCAACTGTCATATTGTATTTTATTGAGAAAGAGCTTCCCGTCTTTATTTGCTTATTAACTTACTCGTCCTGTACTCTAGCCCTACAATTATTATTTTCTAAAGTTTTCCTACCGTTTCCTAGTTTATATTATACAGGTCCAGTCAAACTTTATCCTTAGAGTACGCCCTTTGAATGGGTATTGAAAGGAGGGTGGTGGAATTCCGTAAGTATTTATAGATGCAAGGTATTTTGTCCATCGCTGCATGGTTGGCAGTTACGTAAGCGAATTTCCTTTTGTTTTTTGTATTCTACCGCATTGACGTTGGATTTTATAAGTACTGAATTTATGTTTACTGACGCTAGACAAACTTTAACAGACAAAAAATATCCACAGTAAGAATCTTGTCCGAAAGTTTATACACATACATACATACATTTACTTACGATCACGTTTGTAATCCCATACGGGGTAGAAAGAGCAAAAGTAGTTCAAAACCACTTGATGCCACGTTTGACATAAATTTTGAGGGTTATTAGGTAAAACATGATGAGAAGTGGTGAGAGGTTGTTGGCCTTTCGCCCACAATACAGCAAAACCCTCGCGTCCATTACTGATTTTTACAGTATGCCTGGGAAGAGTTGATAGCTGGTACATTCTAAGTTTTCCATTTACTCCCAGTCCAGCGTGGAAGTTATTAAGGGAAGAATATCCATTCAATCTGCTCTGCATAGACTCGTGACATTCCTGCCTGTTCTTGAAGCTATAATTCGAAAACGGCACGGCAAAATTATATACCATTGCCTCCTACGTAATAGTAATACTAGAAGCTGAGAACACAGGGGGCAATGATCAATAAAATTTTGAAAAGCCGTACCATGCCGTTCGAATTATAAAAAGGCCCATACGATAGAACGAGACAGAGAGCGGAATGATATACGTAGCATAAACTTATCTGACGTGTCTATGTTAGTTATGCTGGACGTTCTAGTTTTAAAGAAATACTGCTTATCACTAAGAGTCTTTAAAATGTAAAGTTAAATCTAAAGTTTCCCATTATGTGATAAAATCGGCTGACTTCCGTTTTTGTCGGCGTTGCTTAACAAACCAACGTAGGTGGAGTTTGGTTTTATTGGATAGTGGGCAAACACAAGCACATAATTGCGTACATAAAGTAGGGTTATAAAAAATCGAGTAGGTTCTCATATCTGTGCGCAATGTTAACTATAAAACATATTGCTATGGTTGTCAATGTTTTTCTTTGCTTCGATTTTTGAGATAATTTTGGAAGGATGCGAGGGAGGCCTTCCACA
This sequence comes from Aproaerema taeniolella, assembly GCA_949987775.1. Classification (NCBI taxonomy): domain Eukaryota; kingdom Metazoa; phylum Arthropoda; class Insecta; order Lepidoptera; family Gelechiidae; genus Aproaerema; species Aproaerema taeniolella. The sequence goes on from OX465256.1 coordinate 12,564,617, forward strand.
GCAGTATCTCGTATTACAATAGATAGACAAAAAAAATTACCTACCCATTATGTGCGTTTTTTTTTCTTCAACAGTAATGGGTTGATAATTTTGTAATTGTAGTATCTGTTACTAATATTGAAAAAACAAAGATAAATTGGTTATAATTGTGATTTAGTAATAATTTGTTTTATGCGATATTACGAAAGTGAGATCAAACTATACAAATTATGGAACCATTGTAAAATGAATGATCTCTGTGAGTTAGAACTTGAGAGTAACACCCAAAGATCTTTTGGAAACTATACTTTTTGTTTGCTCTTGACCACAATCTAGCCCAGAGGCGGAGATGTAGTCGAGGATATAGCAAGCTCACCCATAAGATGCCTATTCACTCGAACTTTAAAGAGATTTGGGTTATATGTGCCCGGAAATACAGACGTAGGCAGAGAATTCCATTCCTTATTCCACATTATTTCATTATTTCCTAACTGTGGTTGGGTATCTCTAACATCATACTTAAAGAGTTAACGATATTGGACGATGTTTACGCATTCATCGAAATACAAAATTATATCATACTCAATATGGAAATGTGATGGTTTGTTATACGTAAAGAATACCCTCTCTTTATCGGTATCTTTTAGTTTTATTAGAGTTTTATTGCTGCTTACGAAAATAAAAATAAATTTTATTGGAGTTATTAGTAAAAGCACTGAATTAAGGGGTGTTACAATCAAGATAATACAAAAGGATTCAAGTTGTTAAGTTTACCTTTTTTTCGTTCTTAGTATGTATTGAAATTGACTTATAAATTAATTTGGAAAATATCACCTAACATCACACTCCGACTAGAAAATCGGAAGCTATAGAACTAGAAAATCGGGGGCCTAACTCAAAAATTTGTTAACTGAGTTATGATCATAAAGAATCTAAAAAAGTTAAGTTCTATCCAATGAATATTAAAACAAAGGCACATTAATGATAAAATAAGCACACGTAGTTAAAACAAAATGGGGGAAATAAAGACTGTCAAGTAAAAAGTTGTTACTTTCCGAAACACCCAAAAAGTTGATTTTTTGAGATGAGCCCTTATCGTTCTGTGGGTGAGATAAGTTAAACATACTTTAAACCCTGAGATAGATTAAAAAAAATAATAATAATAAATGTATTCTATAAGTGGAAGCTTACCTATTACAAAGAGAGAACTAAAAACTGAGTCAGCGCGACTGAACTTTACTTTCGAACCCACGTCTTATAACTTTAGGGCAAAGTTCAATTGTCAGTAAATATTATAAACAACGTTAAACGGTTTAACGGTACAAACCCAATGAAGGAATAGCCGATCCATATTTTTTACTGGGTTAGGCCCTGACTAAACAAATAAATCCGCTACCCGCATGCTAAAAGTCGGTCGTTGCGGTGAACTATGGCCTAATAAATCTGTTTGGCGTATCATGGGGACGCTTTTTCCTTACTTTGAATGTTTTGGTAGATATTTTATTGATCACTCCATTGACGGACAATAAAGAAGGTTTTGAATTACACAAATAAAAGCAAGGTATAGCAAATCTTGGCGAATCGGACATTCGTCCTCTATTTTAGATCGCATGTTATAATTATAAAATGTTATTTTATGAAAAGTTCAGTATTTGATACATTTTTAGGCATTTACTGTTGCCTAAAAATAATTTATTCTAACTTCGCAATTTTTCTGTAAAATAAAGTTCAACATCACCGAATAACCAAGTTTTGCCCTATGGCTGCGTATTTATAAGAATAATGCGAGATGCGTCACAGTCTTAACACAATTTTCCGAATTCTTTAGCTACAAGCTATACATTGTATACAGATAATAAAAACTATTCGATTATGTCAGCTTTAGAACAAAAGAAACGCATCAAAATCGGACCATTCGTTTTGGAGGTACGATGCCACAGACAGACACACAGATACAAACTTCAAACTTATTGCACCCTTTTTTTTGGTCGGGGGTTAAAAAATATATATGTATGTTAAAATGAAATTGAAACTTGGACTAACAATTGAAACGTAGGTAGACCCTTTAATCAGAATCATTCTGCCGGCTAACAATTCCAATAAAACCATTGTACCTGCCTCATGATAAATATTTGTTACGTCAATATGAATTCGATAAGCCTTTGCACATAATTGTCTGACAATTACGATAACATTATCAGGGCTTACTGGCTTCTATGTGTCAATATATCGTTTTGGTGATGGTGTAAATAATGCTAATTTGTGATTTGACTACGTTTAATCGGATGGTATGTTGACATTACAATTTAACTTACAAAAATCAACTTTTTAAGTATTATTCTGTTAGGCGCGGCGACGCGGCGATCAAAGCTTCGTGAGATGAATCTTGCTACGAAGCAAAGGATTTTTTTTCATCTGTCTCTTCAACTTCAGGCGACGGAAATCTCTTCGAAATCTCTTCGTTCGGAAAAAATACCTCTACGTAGCTTTTCAGATTCATTTTACGTTACTTTAATGGGTTTATTAAATTAAATTAAATTTATACGTTGTTTGTGTATAAACAGTGCCTTAGGTTAAAGCAATAACAATGTAGTTAAGTGCTAAACTGTAAACGTATCCTCCAATGTTGTGTGTATTGATAATATTGTCATATACCTACATCTACGTCAAACCTAAGCCTAGTTATTCATTGCCTTGACAATATATTATGGAAAGAAGAAAAGTATAATAATATTCTAAAATTATAAATTTTGTATGACCCCCGACATTTAACGCTTATAACTTTTAAGCTGCTGGACCAATTTCCAACCGTCTAATTTACAACAGCTTTTAAACTAAAAAACCGCGTTAAAATCAGTCCATTCGTTTGGGAGCTACGATGCAACAGACAGAAACACGTCAAACTTATAACAACCCTCTTTTTTGTCGGGGCTTAAAAATTATACTGTTATTCTTATGGGAACTGAACAACTTTTCCCAAGGAAGGTCAAAAAATGAAAAAGGAAATTCGCTCCTTCATACAACTTTAGTGATCAACCGATTGGCTTAGTATGAAAATTTCAGATGTTTTTAGAGGATTTCATATGACTATCTCGGAGAAAGTTTTTCAGTTCTTGAAAAGACTCACGATACAGCAAAACCCTCGCATCTCACTAACTGGTTTCTACAGTATACCTAGGAAGAGTTAGCAGCTGGCACATTCTGTGTTTTTCTTACACTCCCAGTTCAGCATAGAAGAAAATAAGTCTAATAAATTGATTAAGTTCTAACAAAGGCTAACAACCTAAGGTAATCTATCATTTCATAGCAAACATGTCAACTTCCTATGATCTATCTCTATTGGTAGCTCTACATTTAACAAGCATTCTTGATCATTAGAATGGAAAATGACGTCATGTTCTTTAAGCCTCCCCATACTACTTCTCATGCTCACCCTACAGACAACACAGCACAAATGACAAACGGTGTTATTCGAAGATTATCGCTTGAACATGAGTAATGACTTGTCTTGCCTCTTCTATATGTTAATTGTACCGAATGCCTCTAACACTAATTTACACTATGTTTATTTTATAAACAGCAACTTTATGTTTGCGTTCAAATAAATGAACATTTATCAAACTTCTAACAGTTTCGTAAAGAGGGAGCTTTGAAAGATAGTTTGTGAACAGCAAATCAAAGTTGGTATTGGATGGATTCTCACATAGTACGTTGTCATTTCAGCTACGTTTCTGACACGTGATTCAATTTTTCATCCTCGCGAGAACAAAGTAAACAAGGGGAAGTTTCTATTTTTGAAAATATTATTTTCTTTTGTCCAATGATTCTTTTTAGGATAACAAAGGTAGATTCCTAAGTTTGAAGGTTTGGAAAGCTTTCTTGAAGAAGTCTTAGTATCGTCCTCGTGGAAATTTGAATTTTCAACTTTTATTTTATACGGTAGGTATTATTTATTTCGTAGCATCATACACCCGTATGTAATTTTATGAAGAAAAAATCGACCAATAGCGTGTCGAGGGTTAAGTAGTTTAAAAAATACATTATTTTGCTCATTGACCATTACTCCTTAACTTGAAAAGTCAACTTATCTGTGATGGCGAAACTGTAAGTGTTCGTAGTTTGCTACGAACACGACATAGTGTCTTGGCTGAAAGGATTTTACAGTACTAGTAGGTATACTGCAGCAGTTGCACTTACTGCTGCAGAATACTATGGCACACCTCCTGTCATATCCAGCGAGTCCTTATTAAAGGCCATAGATGTAGGACAATACACGTGGCCGAACAATAGTCCATAACAACATAACAAAGCAACCTCGTTGGCACGACAAGAAGAAACAGTAATCTAAATACTATAAGATCTGGTAAATTTAAATTAGTTCGCAAAATTAAGAATGTGAATCTTCCACTATGCTTAACAGCTTTTCCCAAGGAACATATTATAGATATTAAAAAAAAACATTTCGCCTCTCTATACAATTTGAGCGATCAGCAGTAATTGCTTTAGTGTGTTGAAAACGATTCAGGAAAATTATCTGGGGAAAGTTGTTTATGTTAATCGGAAGATTGAAGCCCTAAACTAAAGTTTCGCTAGATAAGTTTAAGTAAATATTTTGTAGAAGTAACTTAATATAAGTTTGTACGTTACCTGACCAAAATAATAAAGCTACAAAACCTCAAGTGCTGACGCCATTTAATAATACAGCAGGTCGTCACCGCCCCACTTTCCGGCCTCAAAAAATACCACTTAGCACGCGAATCAAATTTGATATGCATGCCGTTTATGTTGTTTTAATCCAACTAGGGTTGTGAAAGTATAAGAAACTTATAGGTTAGGATTATGTCTTATCAGAAACGACACTCCTTAAAATTAATAACGAATAAAAAATAATAAAAAACTATTTTTCTAAATTTCCATGATCACCATTATTACAACCGCTAGATGTCTACTGCTGGGTATAGACTTTCGATCCTCACATTTACCTTTATTTTGAAACAAATAGGTCAAAATCCTCCATTGATCGACCCTGTGCTACGCGCTTCTTGTAGTCCAGTGGCGCTCGCTGTTCGGAACCAATAAGCGAGGTTAAGTAAAGTACATTTGAGCAGTGAAACAAGGTGACTGTAGCAGCAATTTATCACGTGCGTTTTCGTGCTTCATAGGGTACATCAAGGCTGGCTTTTCGATTGACTACACGTTAAACCAAATCAGAGGCCATTTGGTGGTTTAAAAATTCTGATACAAAATTTGTTAAATACGCGATCGCAACTTGTGGAATTGCCGTCTTTTAATCCATCAAATTATTGTCTATCCACTTTTTAAAAAATTAATATCAATCTCTATAGATTACTTGGGTGCTATCACCCACTTCTTGTTCATTTAAAACTGAAAAATGTTTGATATCACCAAGTTTTCTTATCTAAATCTCATCAAAAGAAGCTCTAAATTTCATAGAATCGTTTTACATTGTTAAAATGTTGAAAGATATAAAGGAATTTATTCAGGTATGTGCTATTAATCTTATCGATAAATCAGAACACATCACTAGTCGCTAACAAGGTGATTATTGGTAGAGGCGGGACCGGCTCACTCGATAAACCTCTTTACGTTGGTCTATCGAAATATAAATGAAAAACAGTAGGTTTCAAATAATTTATGAGTACTATCACTGACTTAGGTTTTCCTATTTATATTAATAATAATAATATATCCGTCATATTATAGCATATCGTGTAGGTATTAGTTTTTATAATCTGTAAAAATACTCATAGAGAGCATTATTAAAAAAAAAGTATTCATAAAATAAATTAACTAGAAATCTTTGGATGCAAATATCAACTAACTAAAAAAAAGATTTTTCTAGATTTAGTGACATGTAAATTGAACATGGCTGATTATTACCTAAAGATTCTCACTGCAAACTATTTGTTTTTATAATTCAACAATTCATATTTTAATTCCCAATATACCTAACACTTAAAGTTATTTAAAGCCGACTGTTTCTATTTATAGATAGATTTTTTAAATTAATCTTTCGATTCATTTTCAACTTAGTTAAACCGTTTGATAAACATTTCATCTAAATAATCAGATTCTATACTTAGGAGATTCAAAATAATACAAATACCTATTTTTAAAACGTTACACACTTAAAGACCCAGATTACGGTTATCCCTTCTGTTGTTGGTCCCATGAGAGACATCCTAAGACAAACACAATTATACTCAGACCTAAGTATATGATAAGAACAATATCATCTGCTTTTTATACAAAAAAATTCTACGAACAGGGTCCAGAAATCGAACCCAGGAAATGTCGGTTCGTATAGGCAGCGTTACTAAAAAATTGGCTTAAAGCGTTTATTGTAACACTAGCTTTCCGCCCGGAACTTCGTTCCCGTAAGAATTTGGTAAAATTATGTAGCTTATGTATTAATCCAAGGTATCAGCTACCTCCATGCCAAATTTTATCAAAATTGGTTAAGTCGTTTGAGCGTGAAAGAGGAACAAAAATCAATACATACAAACTTTCGCGTTTGTAATATTAATAATGATTGATGACCATACTGTTCTTTCCGTGATGTGTATCCTAGCGTTGAACATAATTACTATAAACTCATGGGAAAATACTTTGAAGGTTCCCAAAATAAGCCCGTTGGTGGGCATCGATGCATAGCTTCTTTGCTCTTTTGGGTCCAATTATGGATTTAAGGGATACATTTATGGTAGCTGAGTGTATTTTGTATGACTATCTTACGTATTATCTGTAGATTATCTTATGCTGTGTTATTTGATTTTAGGTATGCTCTATATTGTGTAGGTTGGTAACTATCTACCTCAGTTGAACTGCCTATCTGATAAAATATTAAATAATTTTGTTCCAAATAATTTGATTACAGCTATCGAATTTCGAACTGTAAGTTCAATCAATATTAATTTTTTTACCAGCCCATATACGTCCCTACTGAGGGACATATGCCTCTCTTCGAAACAGAATCAAGGCTAGAGTCCATCACGTAAGAGTAAAATTGGTACGGGTTGCAAATAAAATTATAGATTCTAAACTTATCGAATACTTTTACAAGTTAAGCAAAAGCAATAAAAGCCACAATCGTAACAATAAAATAAATAACAATAGTAATGAAAACATATTTATTTAAGTACTAAACTCTACAATAAGAACTATACATTTGAAATAAATAAAACATAGAGAACACGTATGGGACCGTCGACATAAAATGGAAATGTTACTCTCCACGGAAATCCATTTGAATTTCTTGTGTTTGAGGGCGTAAAGATGTGTGCACATGAAAAGTAAGGTAGCGATGACGAGTTAGGTTCAGAAATAAGAACACTGCCTATGAATCAACGGGTTCGATTCTTGGTATAAGCTAACATTGTGTAAAAAGTTGGCTTAGAAGATGTGAAAAGCAAAATAATTCTTCTCAGGTTTGAATGTTTGTGTTTCACGAGACAAGGGAAGAAAAAACTAAGCCAGATTGTGGTCAAGATCCTGATAAAAAAATCTGGCGGTTAGCCTCTGACGGTAACCTTTCATTTTCTTACTGCTGTACAAAAACCTCTTTCTCAAAAAATAAATGCTTAACTTCTAAATGTTGTAAGTACATTGAATATTTTGTAATTCGTTTCGGTCCTTAGAATCACTTATGTACGCTTGTTTGACAAACGCCAGACATCAAACGACGTACTCCCAAGTAGTTACATTTCCATCGTATCTCTCTTTGTTTGTTTTCCTTTCTGTAAAGACCTTTACTAAAGCCTCTAGCGGGTGGTCTGGCGATCAAGCGCTATCACGGGCTACAAATTGCCTTATACTCGTGAATACTTCTGCATAACAACATCTACATAGCTCAATTATACGTACTGGCCAATTATTACATAAACATATCCCATGGCAATGTGAAGCATGAGTTTTGTTAAAAAATCAATACAGTTTTTTATAAAATGTATTACTATTTATAAAAAATGAATAACCAGGCCATTAAATAGTATTTTCTGTAAATCTACGGCAGATACCTCGGACCTTGATTCAGCAACTCAAGAACAACATAAGACAACGCGGTCAAATGTCAAAAAAGTATCGAAATAACAATGCCAGAGGACAAGCAAGCCTTTGCGCGGGGTGTGTGTTATCATAAACATCTTAGTGCTCCAAATTCTTCACCTTACCTGCCAGCGGTGCACCCTGCTGAGTAACAACGAGCCTCTGATGTACTACAAACCGTAAAGAGTTTTTCTACTTGATATTGGCGACTTCGCCATTCTATATTATAATTTTGAATAAAATAATCAGACATTGGCCAAATCACGACAATTTGTGGACGCCATTATTCAAATAATTCAATTAGAGCCTTTACACGGTGCCCTCGTATAATCAAAGTGAAGTTTTATCGTCATCGGAGTGGCGTGATACGCGAGTTTGTCGCAGGCCGTGCTAGCTATGTGAGTAGGAACATTATTTTCTTTCACTTTACATAATGACAGTGTCAAGTAGTGTCGGTCGTAGATTACCTAGAGAATACAGGCCCAATTTGACGTGACATTTTTGCAAGATGGTAGTTGATGAACTAAATTGATATCTACTCTGCTTTTCCATGCAAACAGTCGGGTGCAAAAAGGATTTAAAATAGTTTTTATTTTTACTTTTAATTTTTTTTTAACAGAACTTTAACGATATTTAGAGTGTTAATTTGCGGTTATATATGTCAGCCTCATAGAAGACTATTAAATTTAGAGGTCTGAAACTTTGATAAACAGTTTTAACTCTTTTTTGTTACAACTACAATTTTTTAAATACATTTTTATTCATGTTCATGTGAATTGAGATCATTTCAAGTAGAGTCAGTAGACCGCTATCATTATCATCATCAACATCACAAAAAACTGCTCTAAAGCTAGTTTGTATGCTCCTCAAGTATTCTAAACAGACTATAATTACGGACGTTAGCTTTTGAATTATATTGTGGGTGCTTTTTATGGTATTGAATTATTTATAGCTTTTGTAAATAGTGATGGTTGTTGAAATAATGACGTGGAATTTCCGGTTTTATGTCTCAATAAAAATTGTAGGACTCTCTGCTCGTTGGCGTATGAAAGAAGGCTCATACGGAAAGGCTTTATGAATAACGTTGAAGTCGAAAACGTATTTTTCATTCAGGGCCCTTTTGTGTAAGGTATGGAAAATAATGTTTTGTATTTTGAACAGAAAATTGGATTTAGTTTCATGAATGCTACTTTAAAACACTGATTGGTGGAAATGGAATTGGGAAGTGGAAATGGATTCAAATAACAATAACTTGTATTTTTAATTATAAAGCTATACGATATTGATAAATAAAATAGAAACTATATCCATACATCCTTGTACTCTCGCCTAAAATCCCTATCGAGGTAGACAGAGCATAAATGGCTTTAAACCCACTTGATGCCAAGTTTGACATAAATTCAGAGGGTTATAAGATGAAACATGATGTAAGTAGTGAAAGGCCTTTCGGCCACAATACAGGAAAATACTCGCGTGCCACTTTCTGACTTTTACAGTGTGCCTGGCACATTCTATGTTTTTCTTGAACTCCTAGTCCAGCGTGGAAGAAACTGTATAAATAAAAAAAATATCGATAAATGTTGCTAAGCGCAAAACTCGAGAATAGCTGGACCAATTCAGTCAGGGAAAGGTTTATGTGAAAAAAAAGAAAAACCTACCGGTTCAACTCCTACGGCAACGAAGTCGCGAGCGGAAAGCTAGATACTTAAATAAAAATGTGAAACTGTAAAATCCGAATATTTTTTTTTTAAAACAAAGCATGATTCAGGCTTTATATGATAGTTGATAATTTAATGGAGCTAGGTTGATTTTTGATGTAAATCAGTCTATTAAAGAAAACCAAACTGAACAACTTTACCCATCAAATATAAGTACAACAAGAGAAAAAAGACGACTGTTACCAGTTGTTCAGTTTTGCGGAAAGACTAGCTTTTTCTATTCACCCATTTCATTCTTGACCCCTTAGGGGATTATTATTTTCGAAAAATCACGAAAAACGTGTCCATTCATTTGCTTCAAGGTATATCTTGACGAAGTATTGAGACAAAATGTCCAAAAAAATTGTTTTCTCCATACAAACTTTGAACCCCCATTTCACCCCTTAGGGGTTTTATTTAGGAAAATGCTTTCTTAGTGCTTGCCTACGTCACAAAAATCACCTTTTTACCAAATTTCAGCTTTCTAGGTCTAAGGGCCTGGGCTGGGCGTTGATGAGTCAGTGAAAAATTAACTAACCAAACGTCGCCTAAAATATTGTTAAAAATTGTAAATTTCTTGTTTCAGCAAAGTCTTCATCTACCTTGAAAGAAAAAAATAACATCATAAGCAAATTCTCCACAAAAAGAAACTCTACAGCACTGCATTATGATAATATCGTTTTGCTTCATAAAAAGGATCCGTAAAAACTCAGTAAAGTTGCAAAACACAGCCACCGTTTAGCAATTTTCGTGGAAATATAAGAGAATGCGTTAACTTGAGAAACATGTGGTGTCCCAGAAAACTATTTTGCAAGGCTTTTATCTCATTTTCGCGAGACTGGCTTGAGTAAAAAGTTAGCGAAGTTGTCCAAGACACAACAGGTGTTCAAGATGCGATGATATTAGAAGCCTTTTTAAAAAAGTACTTATTGTTTAGAAAATAACGAACTTCACATTCAATGAATACACCTTTTCTTGGAAAGTGCTGGTGAAAATTTTGTTTCAACCAAAGTTGGCGAGTGTTATATGCGTGAACAAGTTTCTTTTGAACTATACTTGTTGTTTTTATTTAATGATAATTTATCAGAAATAGGTTTTTTACTTTTTAACTTTGTTAAAATATTTCACAGCGTTTAGTCTTTTTATAAAATTCTGGTGCTCAATAATATAGTAAAATAGAGAATACTCGAGTCTAATTATTGATTCAACGATATTTGTGTCATGCCTATTGTTTTTACAAAATGAATGCAATAAAAGATAATATAGTTGAAATGTATGCTGCCGTAACTAAAAGAGAAAAAAATAGGTCATCTAGAAAGTTCGCGTAACTCTATCTTGAGTTTGTTTATAATTAATGTGCGATACACCCGCACGGGAATAATTCAGTGGCTTATGCACCCTCGATAATATGAGATGAAGTTTCTTTAGACGCTGAGGCAAGCGGCGGGCGGCGCGGGGCGTCGCGGCCGTCGAGGGGCGGAGTCTCCGAGCGCCGCTCAGTCGGTGGGCAGCCGCCGGACGCGCCACACGCCGCCACTAAACGCGCCACCTGACGATATGACACGCGACTCGCGATGTTTTTCTCCACGCGCGTATATTTATGACGCGAACTTCGCATCCTCATAAATGGCACAGCCGACATCGATGCCTTACCGCAACCCGCATATGACCGTAAAATGCTAATAAAACAATCTTACGCGAAAAGACTCGATCGCCGAACTTTTAATCAAGTAATAGTGTACGTGTTATTCTATTGCCATGCCATCGAAAGGAACTCAGCGGCCGAAATGCCGCACGAGTGCGCCTATCGCAGCTCCCAGGCGGAGACGTCGGAAAATGCGGTACTTTTCTGCAAAATTCGAACGATAAGCAGTTTGGACCACCTGTTACAGAACATCAGCAGAACGCATTTCGACGACGTGATATCGTTGCACGTACAGTGCAGTGAGATCCTGTTTTTCGAGAGCACGCTGACTGCTCAGACGGAGAAAACGTCTGGGAAACATGCAAACCTAGCAAAGCTACGAGATCTTGTTATTGATAAATGCAAGATTCGTCAGATACCGGCTCGTGCATTTGAGAATTTCAAAGACATGAAACGTTTGCACGTGACGACCCACAACAGTGAATGGTCTGCGATGACAATGGAAATACACGAGCAAGCCTTCGCCGGGTTGAACGAGTTAATTAAACTAGATCTCAGTGACAATAACATCTGGAGTACAAAAACTGAAACTTTTTGTTTGCTCTACAGTTTGAAGACGTTAAATTTATCTCGGAATCACTTGCAAAATTTAAAGACTATCGGATTTTCGGACACTCTAAGAGAACAAAATTTAAGCGTAAGAAGTTGTAATTTAGTTATAGAGACGCTTGATATATCTAATAATGATTTAATAGTTCTAACGGATAACAGTTTATCTAAGTTACGGTCATTGACAAAATTGTTGTTACAAAATAATGCTATTTCTACCATTGAAGATAGTGCTTTTGGCGGACTCATCAGCTTACAGGTTTTAAATATTTCAAGTAATTTTATTAATTCTATTCCACTTGGGCTTTTTACGGAGACCAAATTTCTGAAAGAAATAAATGTAAGTAACAATACTATTAATGTTTTACCACCTGGACTTTTCGGAGGCTTGGAGCAACTCCAAACTTTAGACCTTTCTTTTAATGAATTAACTAGTCAGTGGATAAATAAGGGCACTTTTGTAGGCTTACTACGTATGGTAATTTTGAATCTTTCGTATAATAAGTTAACAAGAATAGACCAGTACATGTTTCAAGACTTGTATAGTTTACAAAAATTGAATTTAGACCACAATGAGATAAGTTCAATTGAAGAGCACGCTTTTGAAGAACTGAGGAATTTACATTCATTGACTCTTTCCAACAATAAAATTGCACATATTCATTCACATTTGTTTACAGACTTGCACGTGCTACATGAATTGTTCATTGATAATAATAAAATTAAGCATATAGATGATAGCGCATTTGATAACATGACTGCGATCGAAGATCTAAGCTTGAATGACAATTTTTTGTCGTCTATTCCCGGGTCTATTCGCAAACTACGGTCTCTAAGGTCACTGGATATAGGGAACAACAATATAACACATTTGAACCGGGAAAACTTCCGTGGACTTTCCGAACTTTTCGGTTTACGTCTTGTGGATAACAAAGTTACATATTTACATGAAGATACTTTCGAGCATTTACCTCAACTACAGGTTCTCAATTTGGCGTCCAATAAAATAAAACACGTCGCGCCTGGATGTTTTCGCAAAAACATCAATCTTAAACTATTGCGCATGGACGGAAATGAAATAACAAATTTTGATGGCATATTTACAACTCTTGAAACGCTTGTCTGGCTCAATATGTCAGCTAATAAAATCAAATCATTTAACTTTAAAAGTTTTCCTAAAACTCTGGAGTGGTTGGACTTACACGAAAACTCTATAGAAAATTTTGTGAACGATGACATTTATTCAAATGTGCGTATAAAGCTTTTAGATTTAAGTTACAATAATATAACACAACTAACTGTGACTTCTATACCAAAATCTGTAGAAAAGCTTTATTTGAATGACAACTATATACAACACATTCAAGTCGGTACATTTTCGAAACTACAAAGACTATCAATTGTAACATTGAATAATAACAAACTGGTACAGCTTGACATGAATGCGTTTAGGTTAGATCAAATAGATGAAGATAGTGACTTACCGGAGTTTTTTATAAGCGGCAACCCATTTGTTTGTGATTGTTCAATGGAATGGATTCAACGCATTAATTATTTGAGCCACACCCGACAATACCCACGTGTGTTAGACTTAGATAAAGCGTCGTGTGCATTAGTACATTCGCGAGCTAAACAGAAAAAAATGATCATTGACATGTCCCCTTCTGACTTTCTCTGTCCCTATGAAAGTCATTGTTTTGCTCTGTGTCATTGTTGCGACTTTGTTGCCTGTGACTGTGAAATGATTTGTCCGAATAACTGTAGATGCTATCACGACATTACTTGGAATGCAAACGTAGTAGATTGTTCGAACGCGGGCTACACAGAAGTTCCGGAACGAATTCCAATGGACGCCACCGAAATATATTTAGATGGAAATCACATCAGCCATTTGGGAAATCACGTGTTCATAGGAAAAAAGAAGTTACAAGTATTATACTTGAACAACACGAAGTTGAAAGAAGTCAACAATCAAACTTTTAAGGGTGTAGATTCATTGAGAGTTTTGCATTTGGAAAACAATAAATTGGTGGAGTTGAAAGGAGATGAGTTTGTTCATCTGAATAATTTGAATGAGCTATATTTAGACCATAATGCTATTGTGCACGTTGCAAATAATACATTTTCTGCTTTGAAATCTCTTTCAGTTTTAAAAATTGATGATAATAAACTTGTAAACTTTTTTCCTTGGAAATTATTAGCATCGTCTTCCAAAAGTTTAGCACATGTTTCTATTGAGGGTAATCAATATTCTTGTGACTGTAAGAGTATAGCTGAGTTAGATTCTTGGTTAAGAAGGGATCCTGGAGATCCTGAGAAAATGCTCTGCACTGATAGTGTTGGTAATCCCACTAAAATTACTATTGCTTCAGTTCTAAGTCATTGCAAAGAGTATATGGGTTCTTTAAATGATCCCACTGTATCTAAAGATGAAATAGTCTCTAAGTCTTTATTTCTTCCTGATAATTATTTTGCTATAATATGTGGTGTAATAATAGTTGTTGTAGTTATTTGTTTGATAGGTGCTATCTTTTATGCTTTTCGATATGAGGTCAGTGACTGGTTCTATACAAAGTACGGCGTACCTCTGTTCAAAGAACAATCTTGTCCTAACGTTGACCACGTTTTAGAAGGCAACTCAAACCACATGTACGATTATTACGTGATATGCAATACCAAAGATACAAACTTCGTTTATCATAATATAATGACGGAACTGGAGTTCAGAAAAATGTCATCTAAAAAATTTTCACCAAACGAACCAACACTGAACATTCTCACCTTAGATAGCTTTTCAAAGTCGTCAAAGCTTTCGAAGCGGTTGATTATTGTATTGACAACGCATTTTATTTGCAACGACTTGTGTGATATTCATTTCAAAAATATTTTCTATAGTTATCTAAAATCTCTTAATCGTAGCGAATTGAATAAGGTTATATTTGTAAAGTTAGTAGACAACAACCAAATAAACGACGAATTGTGTTTCGTGTTAGATAAGTTTAAGAATTTGTCTTGGAGCGATCCTCGTTTCTGGGATCGATTCATCTCTTTGCTAAATTCGACTGACACAATAATTACGGTGAAAGGATCGGAGAAGAGCGTGTTCAAGAAGTCGTTACGCCAGACTCCGACGCTGAGGTACACAACAATGCCGGTTTCAAACGACAGTTGCTCAAAGCAGAACTTTACGAATTCCTTGCAGTATTGTAAAAGAACCGATGGCGAGTCGTCTCAGTCAGAGAGTTCTCCATCCTCCGATAACAACACGTACGGGGAAGGGAACAACTCTAACAATAGCTACATGTCGATCGACAACAGGACTTGTCCTCGGTTTAATTATGACCTGCGGCTATCCCCTAGCAGTGGTCACGTATATTCCAGGGTGGAAGACATTTCTCCGACCATTCCCCGTTCTATGACCGGCAGCGCTTCTGGTAGAGGACGCACGTACTTTGTTTGAGTCTTTTTTACTATCACTATTCCAATTCGGTAAGTTGTCACGCTTTTTTTTTGCACAGTAAGCTTAAACGTTCAGCAGTATTGTAATTCATTGAAATGTAAATACGATTGTAGTGTATGTACAGTTTGTTCCATAAATTAAGTACCCAACCATGTTTCTTGTCTGCTGGAGAAAAGGTTCAAATTAGAAAGAACTTGGCCCTTTAACTTGGGGTATTGAGTGTACTTACAGATTCTCTTACGCATAATTGTCAATTTTTCATATACGTAAGCTAAGGCCCACTCTAATAAAGACGTACTTATATAATATGACAAATGATGAGTATTTTTAAAGAAACAATATTTTGTACAAAAATCGTATGGAAATGTTGAGTCTGAAAACACTTTCAAGTTAAAGTTATGATTGTACTCTTACATAGATTATAAAGATTGTGAATTTTCACAAAACAGTCACTGTAAGCAACACCAAATAGTATAAGATGTTTTTAACTAGTTCCCATATTCAAAATAAACATTAAACTTGAATACATGCTAAATTTCTGCATCAATTATTAGACCTATTTACATAATTAATACATAGGATCATAAATACATATAAAATTATTATGGAACAGTTTTATGGAAAGTCGTGTCGCTTTGAATCTTGTTTCAGAAATAAATTTTATTGATAAGGTCAGTGTGCTTTCCCATAACATTTATGAAATAGACATTATTGTAAGTATATAAACTAATTTGCAATGTTATCGTTTATAACGTATATGTATTGCTTGAATACCTCTAAGATGATTAAATATGTATATTTAAGGTAAATCGTGATATTAGGTTTAATAATTATAAACTTGAAAATAAATGTAATTTTTGGATTGTAATTATTAGTCTTAAAGGAAATTATTGTTTTGTATAAAATGTACAAAGATCTTGAAATCGTAATAAATTATACTGACGTTTTGATACTTTTTATGATTTTTATTTAAATAAACTGCGACAACATTACTAAAAACAAATTACTCTAGAGGTAGTAAACTTAGTCAAATTATTATAATAGGAAAATATATCATGTAAATTACTGTTTTTTCAAAGACGTTTTTACAAAAGAAACAATTATCTTATAAGTAATTAATTAGTGCCATTCTATATTACAAAACAAAGTATATTTTTATGAAATAAAACGCGTTTGCTTTGTTTTAATTAAGATATTTAATGAGACATCATGTTTTTTGGTCATTTTAATTATCATAAATCTTAAGCAGACTCCAGTAAAATCACACAATGTTAGAAATGTGTTTATTTTATGTTACTTACACGAAATGGATTGTAGAAATTTTAATATTTTGAGTTGTAGATTCCGAGTACTCTCCCTCTTTATAATGTCTAGGTCAATTTACAGCCCATATACGTTCCCACCGAAGGGCACGGGTCTCCCTTCGAAACACTAAGGGGATTTAGACCATAGTCCACCACGCTGGCCCAATGCGGGTTGTTGGATCCAGGTCAAAATCTAATTGGAATTCAGTGAAAAGTAAAGTAATACTCTATCTAAACACTCATCCCTACAGTCCTTAGCAGGGTAGGCGGGACCATTCACCTATACTAGGTGTTTCAAAAAAATACAAAAAAAAGAAATTCCAAAATTTAATTTTAAAAGTGAAATAGTCGCAACTCTTTCACGGTTTGACATTTACAAAATGAAAGTTTCATATAATTAATATAACATACTTGTCAATTTGTAATAGAGCTGTGCAATAAGCTTAACTTTAATTAATTTTGAATTATTATTTATTTTGGGTTTTTTTGAAACACCTTGTATAACATATGGGGTAACTTTAAATTAGCTAACAAAACTTTAGGGGATAATTCTCTCCATGAAAATGAACAAGTACCCCCAAGAAACGTATATAAAACTCTTTAAAAATTTCAACTTCTCAAACTAAGTCAGTCAGCTGATCGCTAAAGTTGTACGAAGAGACGATTTTTTTTTAAATATTTCGTCCTACTCGTATGTTCCGTTTTCTAAGCTATTCAGTTACGTAGACTGAATCACCCTTTATAACACACTAGTTCTCCACCCGGGACTTCGTTCTTGTGGGGATTCGGGAAAATTATGATAATGTAGGAATCTAATGGTGAAATATTTTTTCAAATCAGTCCAGTAGTTTCTGAGCCTATTCAATGCAAACGAACAAAAAAACAAACAATCAAATCTTTCCTCTTTATAATATTATAGTATAGATTAGTAACTGTCCAGTTCAGTTGGCTAGACTAGCACACCCATAACTTTCAGTATCCAATAATGTTACCCATTATACAGGCTGTGGCATCATACTGAGCTGCATCCGTTAAAGTTTTTTAAGAATATTGTGTTATTGCCAAGTAAATATTTTTCTTATCTATTCTATACATTCTGAGGGTATTTAATTGAAACTTAAGTGTCGTAGATATAGGAGCCTTTCGCCCACAATAGTTTAGCAAACATACTCAAATAACCAAGAATGGTAGAAAAATCTTAAGCAAGAATATTTTAGGTACTTACCTTTATGTATGTTTCTAAATTAAACCTTCGCTTGCTTTTTGAACACATGGTGTGCGAGATTTGTATCGCACGCGGCGTAAACAAGCATGCGACGGGTTAAACATCTGTCTTCCAAAGTCTAAAACAATAATAATATATAAATTAATCTAATAAGAACAAGTACTAATTATTGATAGATGAGCTATTATCTCTTGTAGATTCAAGTGCCGACCTCTGCACTTGTGTGTGTACATACTAATTGGTTGATTGTATTGCCAGTTAAGATAATATCTATGAATAGGCCTCTGTGTACAAAGATTTATATTTCTTTACATAAACACTTGATTCATAAAGTCTGGGTTGAAAGATAATAACAAATCAAAACAATTTACCTGATATTAATAATTACGAGTCATTTATCTTAATACCTGTTTAAAAATAGAGAGTTCCCGGGACTTCGTTGCTATGGGAATTTCGTAAAATCCTTCATTATTATTTCCTTCCTTATTCATGACCTAAGCAAAAAAGGGTATCAAAGTATTAAAAATTTAAAAAAAAATTGTTCTATAAATGATACTGATAACTTGATGAAAACATGGCAAATGATAAATAAGCCACCCATTAATTTCTTACGATGAGTTTTGTATTTACTACGTAGTTCTATATCGATTTAAAACAATTAAAGAAATCGTTAAAATAGTAGTAGTAGGAATATATGGCCACCATAGAAGTAGCTAAATAATGTTATATAAGTACTTTTGTAGTATTCCAAACGTTTTAAAAGTCTTGTTGGAATACATTTTGGGGTATAGTCTTATTAGAACTTAGTAGATGAGCAGATCGGTAATTTTATGTTCTTATTAGTAGCAAGTTAAATCTGTTTTAAAACTTAAAAAAATGAAAATATTGAGTAACTTTAAATAAACGAAACTTTAGGGGGTAATACTCCCTATGAAAATTTAAAACTTACCCAAAGAACAAAAAGCTGGAATTCTCAAAAAAGTGTTCGACTTTTCATACAAACACAAAAGTATGGAGAAGCAAACTTTTTTTTTTCATATTTTGACCTATGTTCCTTGGGGAACGTTCTTGAGTTTTGTGGGCTGATTAACATCCTTAATTTTCGCTAGCTATTTTGAAGTCTACAGGGTGTAAGTAAAGGACAGCTTAGCAAATACTTAAATGGTGGAATCTGCCCATAACTATCATCAGCTGTAAGTAATTATTTTTTCCCGGAAACGTCACGTTAATGAGTTTTCATTATTAACCTACTTTGGCGCTACGCAACCTATCGCGAAACCACGCCCTGCGCGCGAGCCTTGCTATCGGAGTGCGATGTACATTGCTGGTTTTCGTGTTTTACGTTGTTATGATCGTTTTTTATTGCAAAATGGAGTGTATTCGATTAAATAATATAAAATTTCAGTAGAAAATATTTAAAAAAATGAAAAACAATGACAATTTTTCCGAGAAAATTTCCACTGGAAAATCATTCAGAATGATTATCTGAGTCCAGGTTTCAGTTTTTGCTAAGCTGCCTTTTACATTCTGTTACTTGAGAACCCAACTCCTCCAATTTGAGTGATAAAATCCACCGGGGAAAACTCATACGAGGATGAAATCGCTAGTGTATAATAGAGTCTATTAGTTAGTCATAATCATAACCATCACGAAGCGACTGTTTTGACTCCGTGGCAATTTAATAACAACAGTATCCGTCACTATCAACATAATTGTGAATTAATATTTGCATTGTTAATCATAATATTATTAACACAAGACCGTATGATAATTCCATTGTTCGGTTCTCTATTGAAGTTTAATAGGAACTTAATTGCGCAATAGTTTCCTTTCGTGGAATTGGGTTAGCAAGGACGTAGTTTAGTTCTGATTGAAATTTCATGATCTGAAAAATTTGTTCGTAGTTCATTTTAGACTATTGAATTTTTTCTAGCTATTCGTTTGGTGAGACTACAAAGTTGCTACGAAAATTTTTTAACTTTATAGTATATTTTTTTTCTGATATACAGAATAGAGTGACTTTGAATTAGTAAGTGAAACACCCGGAAACCCTCAAAAATCCGGCTGTCCATATCATCATCATAAAAAGAGTCAGCTGGCCGCTTAGGTTTTATATAGAGCCCAATTTAGGTACCTACTAACCCACCACTCCTAGAAAAAGGTAAGATTTTTCTTACAGTTCCATAAAGTAGGTAACAGCAAACATATGTTTACGCTTACAAATATTAGACATACATATATCAACTAAAATAACATTTTCAAATGAATGAAAAATTATTATTTCTTTACCCAATCCAATGTACGGTGGAGTTTATATGGTATATACCATATAAAAGAATAAAGATGGAAATAAGTTCAGCGAAGTTTCAAAGTAAACATGGTAGGTGATAACAAGTAGTGCCTAAGTAAGTTATACACAAATGAGGTTACCCCTACGTAAAGTTTGGACGGTATATGATAATAAGAAGCGATAGGTTCAAACAAAACTACTGAACTAGAAACACAGGACTGTGGAAATATATGAGTCACGAAAGTGACAACACTTTTCATTAATACCAATTCGCAGGCTGCTGTTTCTTTGCTTTTTATTTTCGCCTGAAGGGACTGTTCTTTTATTTTGGTTCGTGATAATTACAATGACACAAATTTTCTTCAAAAAACAGCGGTAAAGACTGATGTCATGTTTTTCTCTAACTTGTTAACAAGCTTGTTTCAAACTAGCAAGAAAAATTAGGTCGACTCCCTCCTTTTCAAGTTTCTTTTGCAGGTAACTAAATAGAAAGTTTCCACGTTAAGAAAATGTGACCTAAAGTCACCAAAAACGGAAAATATTGATGCAAAAGAAAAACAAATCGAATGTTTTTTTAGCGTTAATTTAGAATGACAGATAAAATACAGATACTATTTAATTTTAAATAGAAATCTGAACAAGAAGAGCAAAACTAAGAATAATGAAGGAATAATTAGAACGAGACGCATACAACTTCATTACAACTTTATGAATTGGAAACATCTCTTCTATGCGACATTAAGTGAGATATAACAAATATAAAGGTAGTGAGTGAAAACAGATTAGAAGAAGACTCTCTTAATATCATCTCTTTAAAACGCTAAGAGGTAAACAAGATTTTATCTCTTTTAGTTTCTTTTGATGTTATCTACCCAGTTTCCAATTCGTCAATCTCATTCCCCCATAGCCTGCCAATTTTAATCGGATGACGTTCGCTGCATTGAAACGCATAATTACTAGTACGATTGGGAATCTCTCACGGGACTGTGTTCGTATTAGTTTTGACATTCGGCTTGATGGATGGACCGCAATCTCTGGACAAATCTAGTGAATGAACGCCCGTATATGTGACGTTATAACAAATTTACAGGAACACCTCAGTAAACTTTAAAACAATATGCTTAGGACTCAAATTTCATCGTCGAAGATTTTGGATAGGTTTGCGTCATCCATAGATGGTACGAGTGATAGGTGTGTCAAATTGAGTGCGATGTGCCTTGGTGGTTTGACAGAGACTGGCTAGGTAGTTGATTTCAGACTGATTGTTACTTTTATGGATTGCCGAATTTGGATAGCGGATCTTACATAGATTACTTGTTAGAGTTTCTTGTTTTACTTTTGACTGTTATTTTTCTATAATATTGAATTCGAAATAGCGCTACTACCACTCGACCAAACCGCATTCTTTTTAACTTTTTTTTCACGTCAACTGTATGTATTATCTATCATTTAGTTACAAAAATGGTACTGATACTTGGACTTGTGTCTAAACTTCTTAAATTATGGGACCTTTACTTCAAGACCCCGTATTATGAAGAGTGAACACTGAACAGTAAATTATAATGATCTTATGCACAGTTTAATTTTTCTTTAAACAAAAGCTTGTTTTTAGTAGAGTTCCTTACTAAAATATCGAACCGAGTGGCGTACTATTCTTCTTTACGCGGTTATCTTGTCTTTAACGTGTAAGCTATTTTTAATTTTAAAGTCGATACAGAAATAATGTAGTCCTAGTGACATTTTTGTTATAGACATGCTCTATATTTTTTCTCTTATAAAGGGTTTTTTGTAACAAGGTACAATTTTTTTTCTAAAGGAAGTTTGAAGGAACAAAGGATAAGAGCCAGCGGTATTATCACACATAATGTCAACTTCCGTTCTCTGCGAATGCAAGGCTTATGTGACCATGAATGTCAGTTGCAATTCTAATCTATTGAATGCACTTCTTAGTCGTGAGCTTTCAAAATATTGTTACTGGTGCATTGTGCGGCACAATAAGGCATGAATTCATATGGTTTGATATTTTAAGCTTTGTGTTAGATACAAAACGACATTGTAACTTTGCTGTGTCAAAATCGTTGTTACGTCTATTATGAGAATACGAGTAAATGTAAGTTTACATAAAACTAGGTAGACTGTTTTGCAATTTGGTGTTACTGTTGCCACTATAAAGTTTTGATTTAGTTTATTTTATTATTTTTTGTTTCTTAGTAAGTATCTTTAAGACGTTATCAGCGATGGTTGATTTTTTTTGCATGATTAATTTACATTAGGTAAATTCTTTCTTGAATGAGTTAAAAACAAAAATGTTCTCCCAAAGTAAGCTAAAGCAAATATTAAATTAGGTTTAAAGATCCATAAAATTGATCATCATCATCAAAATTTATCTCCTTGTCTTTGTAGAAAAACAGATATTGGAGTGCCAACTTATAAAAATAAGGATCCTAACCTTTAGCAAAAAAAAAAGTACAAAAACGAAAAAATATTCCTCAATGCCAATACTGACGAAACTATAGCCACCTACTAGCCCATCATCTCTAAACTAGCTGTACCAAATCGGTGAAGCATCTCAAGTGATTACACGCGCTATGATTACCAAATCCGTAGAAATTTCCGACACTAAACCTTCTAACGAGATCATTGTTACCTTCACATAAATGCAGAACGTAAAACTCTTTCGTCTTACCTTGTATCTGTGAACCATAGAAATAAGAATTCAGAATTTTAGAGGTTGCTTTTTATTAACCAACTAGAGGATACCCGGGACTTTGTTCCAGTGGGAATTTCATCAAATCCTTCCTTATTCCTTGCCTACGTTACAAAGGTGACCTTCAGCTTTCTAATTCTAAGGTTTGGGCTAGGCGTTGATGAGCCAGTGAGTCAGCACCTTTAATGTTATACATTAGATTTCAAAGTCATTATTTTCATTTCAGGGCTTCTTCTACCTATTTCGTAAGTCTTCGACCGATATTAGAAAAATACTTGTCACTACCTGTCAGTGTTACCTGAATAACTTAGGGATTAATTTTTATTGTCATATTGGGTGACTTTAAATTTACGAAAATGTAGGATGTGAATCAAAACATAAGAAAATAATTACAATTTTCACCTCTTCATACAACGCGAGCGATCAGTTATATATACGTAATTGCTTTATTAATATGAGATAATTCATAAGGGATCCTTGGGAAAAGTTGTTCAGTTTTAAAAGGACATTCAGCCCTAATTCGCTAACTTATTTAAAGTACCCCATATAGCAGCTGACATCCGATGCTCCGTAGTATCGGTCGTAACCTTAAATTATCTAGATTTACAAAATCCTTCATAAATTAAAACATACATCAAAATTCGATAATGCTATCTGTGATTTGTGCCTTCTAAATCTGTTCGAGGTTAAATTCTATTTCCTTGTTGTAACTTACTTCTACGACCAGAAAGCATAAGGCATAGAGAATCACTTTCGTAACCGTTTGTAGTAC
Source organism: Aproaerema taeniolella (assembly GCA_949987775.1). NCBI lineage: Eukaryota > Metazoa > Arthropoda > Insecta > Lepidoptera > Gelechiidae > Aproaerema > Aproaerema taeniolella. The sequence continues at coordinate 12,588,369 of OX465256.1, forward strand.
TGGCTTCTTAATGTGATAAGCAATAGAATATTTGAGTGTAACACGAAGGTAGTTTGTAACGACATCGACAACCAAAGATAATATAATATGATAGTTTTTATTACTTAGGTAATTTATGAGGCAGTTGTCTCTTCGCCGATTTTGCTCTCAAACTTAAGTCGAAAAGTAAGTTTTTAACTCTTAGTTTCCGAGTTTTTTTAGGGTTCCGTAGTAATCTACGAACCCTTATAGTTTCGCCATGTCCGTCTGTCCGTCTGTCCGTCTGTCCGCGGGTTTCCTAAGAAACCCTTGGTACTACAGAGCTGAAACTTGGCATGATTATACATATGAATCACGCCGACAGAAATGTAGAGTAAAATCTTAGAAAAAATTTTTTTTTCGGGTGTCTCCCATAGACGTGAAAGGGCGATGAATTTTTTTTTTTCTCGCCAATATTTTTGAGTGGGGTGTCATAGGATAGCATATTAAAAGATAGAAGGGGTTTACTAAGAACGTTTTTCGATTCAGCACTCCGTTTGCGAAATATAAATTTTTAAAGTGAAAATTTTTGTCAAACACAAGTGTCCCCCCCCTATACCTGCTAAACGGTTGTTTCTAAAAATGTGGAAAAATTCACGTTGGTAGAATATATAACGAAATTAAAAGAAAAACTATCACACATAACTTGGTCCTTCAAGTTTGCGAGTAATAGTCGACCAAGTGCCAAACACTGTTGGGATTAATAAGAATATATTTACTGATATAAGATTCTTGAGAGCTGAAATTTTGCATGGTCATAGATATTGATTGCTCCAACAAATATAAAATATAAAATTTTGGAAAAAATATTTTTGCGGGTGTTTCCCATACACGTGAAAGGGCGATGGATTTTTTTTTCTCGCCGATACCATCGAATTGAATGTCATAGGATAGATTTTTAAAATATAGAAGGGGTTTACTCAAAACGTTTTTCGATTCAGCACTCCGTTTGAGAAAAAAAAAATTTTAAAGTGAAATTTTTTGTTAAAAACAAGTTTCCGAGGGGGACACTACCAGCTAAACGGTTGTTTCTAAAAATGTTAAAAAATTCACGGTTATAGAATATACAACGACATTAAAAGAAAAACTATCACACATAAGTTGGCCCTTCAAGTTTGCGAGTAATAGTCGACCTAACGTTTTTGGGATTAATAAGAATATGTTTACAAGGTTCCACGCTAAAAGTGAGGGGAGGTCGAAAGCCAAACTGTAACATATTGACATTTTAGGTGTCGTTAAATAGTTTTTTGGGGGTGTTAATTAAGAAAATGACATCAAAATTATTTTAACAGTAGGTTGATATTATTTCAAACAAAAAAAATTCGCACTTGCTTCGCTCGCGAATTTTATACTTACATTCGGTTGTATTTAAACCAAAACAAAATTTATTTCCGAAATTACAAACTCTTTAATAATACATTTATTTTTAGGGTTCCATAGTAATCTACGAACCCTTATAGTTTCGCCATGTCCGTCTGTCCGCAGGTTTCCTAAGAAACCCTTGGTAGCACAGAGCTGAAATTTGGCAAGATCATACATATAAATTACTCCGACAGAACTGTAGATTTTTTTTTCGGGTTTCTCCCATAGATGTGAAAGGGTGATGAATTTTTTTTTCTCGCCAATATCATAAAATGGGGTGTCATAGGACAGCTTTTTAAAAGAAAGAAGGGGTTTACTACAAACGTTTTTCGATTCAGTGATCTGTTTAGGAAACATTAATTTTTATAACTAAAAAAAATGTGGAATAATTCACGAGGGTAGCATTTACGACGAAGTGTACCCTAATCCAAAATGGTTGACATACAAGGATCCAAGCTAAAAGTGAGGCGAGCCGAAAGCCAAGCTGTAACATATTGACATTTCAGGTGTCGTTTAATAGGTTTTTGTGAGTGCTAATTACGAAAACGACATTAAAAATATACACCTGCTTAGCTTGATATTATTATATTATTCCTTGCAATAAAATTGTCGCCAAAAAAAAATATATAAATATATACATATTTAAAAAATATAAAAAAATTCGCGCTCGCTTCGTTCGCGCATTAAATACTTCCGTTCTGTTATATTTAGGCCAAACTTTTTAATAGGTACATTTCTTTATGATACTAAGTATAGTTTTTGGGGATTTTAACATCAACTATGACAATATGCTTGTAGAATTAAGAAGCCAGCTGCATATTTGAACCATGCTGCTACGGAACCCTACAATGCGCGTGGCCCGACACGCTCTTGGCCGGTTTTTTTTAAATACATTATGGGTATTATACTTTTTTATATGCAAAAAAATACTTTTTTATATGTGAAAATTTTTTGTTCTACCAAGATTCAACATTTAAATAATAAAAATAAAAATATATTATTGGACAATTCACACTGCGCCATCTAACTTCAAACTAAAGGCTTGTACTATTGATAATAGGTAACTGATACAGTAAGTATTTTATTGTTGTAATTACATTAGTAATACATAAACTCTCAAATAAATGTTAAAATTCACATAATAATTATTTTTCTGATAAAAATGTAAAGTAACAAAATCAACTTCAATAAGGCTATGAAAACAAACGAACTAAATAATTTAATGACCTTTCCTGGGCAGGCAACACCGCAGACTAACTTTCCAGCTCTCTTATTATCCACTAAATTACCCTAAAATCCATCTTACTCAAACGAAATAGGACTCACTGCAACTGCATCTAAAGTTTGACAGAAACGGTTACAAATTGCAGTTGTTACTATGTTCGATACTGAAATTGAACAATACTAGCGACACTAACAGGCCAAGTTCTTGCGATTGACAATTGGTACAATACAAAATAATATTATATTAGTCCTTTACATTTCTATTGTGTGCTATTCTAGGTCTCGATTTGATACAAATGTCGATACAGAAGCCGTTTTAAAAGATCACACTATTTTAGAAATTGATGGACTAACTTGGAACTAAACTAAATTTAAAAAAAAAACATAATGCTATAAATGTAATTAAAAAAATGGAACAAAACAAAGTAAAAAAAATATGAAAATTTATGTCAAATAAAGGAGCTAAAAATATAAAAGTATGTAATAATGAATGGCAATTCATTTTAACGATTTCACATAGTGACAGCATACAACGACTTTTAAGCGATGCTTTGTTGAATAAAAGAAATAAAAATGGTGTGTAAATAGTGACTATTGGTGAACAAGGTATCTTCAAAAAAAGTTTGATATGTTGTTGTTCGATCATGATATTTAGTTTCCTACAATCTTCGCTTAAAAAAAATATCCATTATTATCTTAGGTCACGAATTTGGTAGTTTCTTTGACGAAATATCAATATACATACATACACTCACGCCTTTAATCCCATACGGGGTAGGCAGAGCATCAGTAGTTTTAAAGCCACTTGATGCCACGTTTCACATGCATTCAAAGGGTTAAATATCAATATGATAGTAAAAATACAGTCAGTACTTAACTATATTTTGACTTGATGTAAGAGGATTCTTCGTATGAAAAACCAGAAAGCCTAAAAGCTTTTTTACGACTTTAATTAGTTTTGGTTGTAAACAGAAAGTTGCGAAAGGATTACTATGTATTCATCAATATACTTACGTGTAGTATAGTATGTCATATACACATTTATTTTTAAAATAACCTTTTTTTTACATTTATTTTTAAAATAACCAAGACGTCCACTGCTGGGCATAGGCCTCCCCCAGGGATAAGATTAATTATTTCTGCATACTAGATTAAAACCAGATTTATCAATTCTCCTTCTAATTCGAAACAAAAACATTTTGGATTTTGATTTTTTTAAATCTAGAAACAGGAAAAGAAAATATATATAAAAATCTACGATGAAATGGAAGTGATTTTTAGTTTTCCACATTGTAAAAAATATCTTTTCGTACACCACTATAACATTTACCATTGACAACCCTCAAGCAACTTGATACATTGAAAGCCACCCACTAGGTCTTACAAGGTATCGCTTTACAGGAAACCGGCAGTTGCAACAACTGCACCATTGTATCAAATACGAATAATTCCAATACCTTCGAACAGATTTTCAACTCTACATCCTTAGTTTTAAGACTCAGTATAGTTTTGTAAAGAAACACTCTATCTAAGCTGGCCGGAAGAAAAAAAACGATGAAACCACATCAAAAATAAATGACAATCGCAAGATTTGAAAACGATTAGCAAAATTGTGTAACATTTTCTATTGTTGCCTTTTGAATTCAGAACAGTTTCGTATTCCTTCCTATTTTTTTAATGACTATTGATGCGGTTTATGCACGTGTTCCAATGAATGCCACAGTTCGATAAGTTTTGTGGTTGCGCGTGCAACTTTGAAGCAGACCAATGGAATCAAAAGTTTTTGTGAGTTGGATTTTGTCACAAAAACTTAACATGAGGTTAGTTCTATTTCCGAATTATTAAAAAAATCAAGTTTATTTCGTGTTATGATTTTTAAAGCTATCATAGAGTTTATATATAGGTGAGTTTAAAGTTAACGGAATACTCGTATACGTGAATCATCAGCTTACTAAACTAGACAACTTTCCCGAAGGAACATAGGTCAAAATGTTTAAAAAACTCCACCTAAATACGTAACTTAAGGTTTTCTTGATATTTTCATAACATTTTCTTGAGAAAAGTATTTCAGTTTTAAGGGAAGAATCACCCTTATAGATATCACTAACTAATTAAAAATCACCTATACACTTCAGGATTCACAATGTGTGTTTTACAGATCTACAAAAATTAAGCTTTCAAAGTTACACCTGCCAAATACACAGATAATACTCGGATCCAGACGCCACGTTATGTCATAATCACTGTTCCTTGGAGCATAATTTTTGTTCCTAACGACCCGAGACATTGTTTGTTCTTCTCCCATCGTCGCCGGCGATAGCCACAGAGTGGATGATTTTAGAAGGTTGGCATTTGAGAAACTTTTTGAAGAGCTTTTTATGGTTTATAGACACCCTTATGATTGGGATATTCTACGTATATAATTGATTAATTCATAATACGTGTTACCATTTTCAATAAAATTGTTTGTAAGTATTCATGTAGCGCATAAATAAGCAAACCAATTTATATTGAACGCTGCATGTTCAAAACTTTTTAAAATAATTTTGTAGCTTTTTTAAATTAGAAGAGAAGAAGTACCTCTTTGAATAAAAAAAAAGTTTGTTTTGTTCATCAATTAGTAAAAAATACTTAGTATTTAGTTTTATATTAGATACAATGCAGTTATGAAAATATATTGTCACATAAAAATGTAGGTATTGAATCTGAGAATGTCCTAAGAGAGATAGGATGTACTTTGTATTAGTAGATACTACGTAATCTAAACCTATACGTCCTTACCAATAATAGCATAAAAACCTATAGCGATGGTGTAAACCTGTGGATGTCTCAATAATGCAAAATTAGAGTTCTTGAGAAAACACCCTATTATTGTGGGAAAACGAAATTAGTTATTATTTTTATTATTCAGCGCTTTTGGAAACTCTCTAGATAAGGAGGTATTAGCTTTCCATAAATTTTAATTTTGTGTCTAAATGATCTGTAAACATATATTTGGAACCAGCAATCATTCCACAAGCCTTAATGATAGCCCTTCCAACAAGTAAATTATCAATTCCGCCCGGAGGGTTCGGACCTTGTTTTGGAAAGCGGTAACAAGCCTATCATCTACCGCCCTTGAGTCATCTCTGCACACACTTCACGCTATTTTCACCTTAATCCCACCTAACTTGGGTATCAAATCGTTTGATTATGAACGCCAATTTGTTATCGAACTAAAAATTTAAAACGTTCCGACCTTGAAAGTGTAGCAAGTTCATCCAGGCATAATAGTTTAGTTTCATTTATTAGATTAACTGAGTCAGTGACTCATGAAATTATGTACTAATGTAATTTCGATTGAGGTGAGTTACTACCATATCTAATCAAACCAAATTCTAATTCAATCAATTAGTTTTAATTACTGCCAGTTTGGCAAAGCATAGGCATATGTTATATTGTACATAATTTGATACTATTTACTCATAACTCACGCCAATATTCTCTACACTAATGGCTTAGCAGGTTAACGTTTGTTATTATAACGAGTATCTACAGCTTTTAAAAAAAATCGACGTATGAATTGTTAGTAAAATTCACGAAATCATTTTACAACAAAATAAATATACTAACTTTTTTATAAACTAAGTAAAAACTAGGAAAGTTCACAAAAAACAAATGATTTTAAAATGACAACAAAAAACAAACAACTTTTAGCAGGTGAATACAAACTCAGTGTGCGTGTAAAAAATCCTAGACAGTTAAATGGCAGGTTGAAAAAAAATCGATATTCATAAAGCAATTTAAAAAACAAACAAAGAAAATGACCGGCTATTAAAAATGCAATCGACACAGTCGGCTTGTAACGGATCCTAATCAACTGTTTGTATGCAATCTTTGTTGAATGCTATACGATAGTGATTATACAAAGGCGTATCTTGGGTTGAAAACAAACACAAAGATGTTATAATTATCTGCCTTCGTAACTCCCAAATGGAAAGAAAAATTTGATGAAATTTTTATGTCAACAAAACTGATGTGATCGAGACGGTTCGAGACGGTTCTTTAAAATCCATAAAGATTTGTTCAGGCGTTGAAATTATATTTTGACAGTTTGCAAAGCAATGGCTTTTTTTGTCATTCGTTAGAGTGACAATGTTAACACTTTGCCTCGTGTTCCTAGTTTGAATTGTGACATTAAACAAATAGCTTTTACACTTTTCCATAGTGTTGTTAGATCTATGATCATTGTTTATAGAAGAAAAACAAAAAGTATTCGTAAAGACCAGAACAAGATCAGTGATAGCTGATGTCAAGCATATCATGTGACACAACGTCAAGATCATGCATCTCTTTCTTTGTTACATACTGCTCAACCTTAGCGATATTTTGGATACATGGGAAGTGTTGTCAAAAGTGGTAAACCAATTATTTGGCCGACCGTACCTAATGCTGCAGCATTAAATAATCTGCGATGTAGTTGCACTATAATTATGAAACTTATAGCAGATATAAGAACAAAACAGGTCCTTTAGAAAGGTATTTCTGTTTTATACTTCGCCCAGGGCAGTCCATACAACCTTTAATGTAAAATTTGGTACTATTTGATGAAATGATTCACAAAAGCTACTCGACATCGAATGAAACCTGTAAATTTTCTTCTTGAATTCGTTTTGATTATTCCTATTTGAAACCCAATGAGAATTATTTTTAGGTAAAATACGAAACATACACAATATACTCTTACTGAGTTGTAGTAACAAGTCCAGATTAGACCGTGACATTACAAAAGCTAGTTAGTTGCATGTTGCTAACATGAAACCTATTATCGCAAAGTATGTTCAACGAACTGCATTAAAATTTCCATGAAACTCTGTGAGCGAAACTAACCCATAGTTAAATTGTCATAAGTGAAATAAAGACATAATTGCATGAAAGGTTTTTTGTTATAAATATTTAAGGTTAGGTTACGACCATAGAACACTTGATAGATAATACGGATATGACTATAGGATAATAAAAGAAACCCATAAAAAAATTGTGGTTTTTTATTTTAGGCTGCTCACTAAAGTCAGTTAAGATTTTTTCCTTTTGTACTGAGCACTAATAATGATAAGTGGTCTAATGATAGTAGGTTTATGATGAATGATCTACAAAAAGTACATAAGTAAGAGCTAATTGATATTGCATTAGTTATTTTGAGGGGTATTTTCTGAAACAAGAATAGGTCGTCAGCCTTTCATCCACAATACAGAAAAAACATTTTCTTACAATATGCGAAAGCGAAGCATACTTCTATACTAATATTATAAAGAGGAAAGATTTGTATTTTGTATTTAACGAATAAGCTCCGAAACTACTGGACCGATTTCAAAAATTCTTTCACCATTAGAATGCTACATTATCCTTGAGTAACATAGGCTACATAATGCTAGTTTATAATATTTTTTTGCTCCCAGTCCAGCATAGTAAAAAAAACTTTATCTTAATTATTAAATGACTTTTAGTAGTTCCTCATTAACCATATTTTACTACTTAGGTACCTAGATAAGTACATAACTACTCTTCCTAAAACGAAAACGCTGTTTTCTGTTTTCAAATAAAAAATATAGAAAAAGTTAATAGACTTCAACAGACAGAAAAAAAACCCCGTAAAAAGGTAAAATAAGAAAACTTGCTACGTTACCTTTGACGTTTGCACGAAAGCTCACAAAGCCGAATGCATGGTACGTAGTAATTTTTTTAGTAGTCTAATTTCTGAAATTCTTGGACAGTAATTTTTTTGACTATAATTTTAATGATTATGTTAATCTATTAGATTTTATTGAGAACGAGCAATTTTTTAGAAGACATAATTGTAATGTTTTGATTTATTAAATATATTTTTCATTTAAAATATGCCTGAAGTTGTCAGAAGTTGTCTTAGACTTTAAATTATGTAAATAAATAAAAATTGTGAATTACGTTCCACTGCAACAATGTGTTTTATACAAGGATCTAGGATAAACAAAATTTGCAAGGCTTTAAGATCGCACTTAAATTTAATTTAAATCAATGGTGCATCTTTCAATCCAACTGAAACCAGAAGTATGTATGTATGTATGTATGTAAATCCTTTTTTGTACAATAAATATTCTTACAGGAGGAAAATATGGTACTTAAAGTTAGAATACATTTAAGGTACAGAGGCGGACTTATCCCACTAGGGGATCTCTTCCAGTCAACCTAACGGAACATTGAGAAGAAATCTTGATGAGTAGGCGTAAAGTACAAAAAGGATTAGAAAAATTAATAGAATAGATACAGAAAGACAAATAAACAATGAAGAACTATACAAGTAATGAATATTCTTTCGCTCCTTACCCGTGGTCCACGTCATTTGATCACCTAAGTAGACCATGGGCAATTTTTTTGTTCCTATAGTTTAAGATTACTGGGCGTACCAGGGGTTATATTTTATTTCCGTGGCTCACCCTAGTTCACCTGGTTGTACCAGGGGTAATTATTTATTTCCATTGTCCACCTTATGCTGAACTCATTTTAGCAAACAAAAGAAGAAAGATAAAAAAGTAAATGTGCCATGAAAAAAGTTTTATACATACATAACCCCAAAAACAGTCTTTTCAATACTTTGAAAGAGTAGCAAGATGGATGATCTTTAGAATCAAATGTGAGTTCAATAACCGCAAACAAGCTACTGTTTTTATCAAGCGATCTTCACTCCAATCATAATTAAATGATAAGGACGTTGACGCGCCAATCAGCAGGCGCCATTGTGGTCACCACACCCACCGACGCCATCTTGCTTGCGCTAGCGCATATTAATTGCCTTATTATTGTTATAATAGCGGAACAATAAGAATTTCACATTCATTTTATGCGGTTAAAGAAATTAAATCGAGTATGGTGGTTTGAACTTATTAAAACCTGTTAAAAGTTTGAATTTCTGGGTTTTCTTTACCTTTGATACACTTCAAGACGTAATTGTCTGAAAGAGTTTAAAAAAACACGATTATATATTTTTTTTAAAATAAAGCTTCAAAATATGAAAATGGATATTAAGAGAACCCTTGAACTGTTTACGTGAGCAGAGCAATAAAAAAAACTTAGTAACGAATCTTGATTGTTACATAATGGAACTTACCCTAATACAGTTATAATACTGATAAAAGCCTATAATGGCCATTTCGAATCATTTAAGTTAAAGACATCATCAAACTACTTCAAATTGATAGAACATAATTATTTTCCCCGTGAATGGTAAGGTCGACAAAAAATTGTAGGTAGGCATCGTATTTTAAAAGAACATCTTGACGTTTATAAAAATAGCTTTTTAACCGACTTCAAAAAAGGAGGAGGTTCTATGTTCGACTGTTTGTATTTTTTTATGTACAGAGGCCAGCGCATCAGGTTACTCCATTTCCATTGCAAAACCGCTCTTATCACAACAGCACAGAGTGCACGCTTGTGGTAACCTGAGATGCGGCCGTCTGTACCTATGTTCACCGATGACTCCGCTAATTATGGACCGATTTTCAAAATTCTTTTTTTGTTCGAAAGAGTATACTCCAGAGGTGGTCCCATATAAATTTTATCGAAAATTATTCAGCGCTTTTACAAAATCAACAAAAACAAAAAAATACTACAAACCAGAACAACATCTAAATAAATGAGTGACATTTTCGTTTGTAGTTATCTGCTGATAGGCATTGTAGTCTGAAAAAACTACTAGTTATCTACTTTGTGCGAACTGTTGTTGGGAATGAAGTCAGTGACTCATACGTTTTTAACGTGGAAAACTATTAAAAAAACAATTTTATTTGCTTGAGTACTTTTGAAATTGGTCAAGAGCAAATCCCAACAAAAACAAAAAAAACTAAAACTAAACAAAACTGCGACTTTAATTGAGATTTTCCTAAAAAACATTATTTATTCACAAATAATGTAAGTTATGTGTTTCACATTATTGAAAACAAGTATTGTAAGTAAACATTCTCTTGTTATTTTTCTGGCAATTTGGCCTTTATTCACTTCGGTGCCCTCACATCAAACAATTTTGAGAGCAGAACATCGTTATTTTGAATTAACCGTCATTTTTGTTTAGACTAATCATAAACGTTTGACCTATTTTACGATTCACTAGATATTTATTTATGCTGCTAATTGGTTCGCGATTTGACGTCAGTAAATTTGTGTTTCAATTAAATATTTCAACTGCATTTCTTTGATCAGTTGATCATGTTTGATAAGTGAACCGTTAACAGGTTTAACTTTTATTTAGAATATAGTCACAAATTATTTTTCCACGGTAGTTTTTGTTTGGTAATTTTGAGTAGGATTCTTGTACAATCCGATGATTTAAAAAGCTTAATACTCCTTAATACTTCATACTAATCGTTAAGGAAATCAAAATCATACCACTGTACCACTTTCAACAAAAGATTACAATTTCAATTGAATTTCATAAGTCTGTGATTCAAATTTTTCAATAAATTATCGATCTGTAGCTTTTTTATAATAGAAATTTTAATTCACATTTCCAAGCAAACTACTTTTCAAGTTATAAGAGAATAGGAGCGTGCTCTGGGTGCTCAAAGAAGCTTTCTTCATGACTTGCGTGATGCTGATTTCTTCAGACACTTTCTTATCTTCTAAACCTGTGACCTCTAAGCCCAAATATTTACTCTGATAAATCCAATACTTACCACACACGTCATTGTTGTAATCACATCCATTGAATGTTCGACATGTCTACGCTTGTTTTCGTTTGTTTGCCTTCGACGTCCACTGTCAGCGTTCACAAATGGTTGCCGTAAAAGTCTCGTGGTTAATTTAGTGCCCATCATGAGTTTGGATCTTGTTCGGGACATTATGCCAGTTGTGGGCGTTACCATGTTGATTCTTAAGATATCTTCTCTTGTACGGCAATTGGAGTCCGTATTCTGGACATTTAACCGTAACTTGAATTTTACGCAGTTATTTTACTTTATCTGTTGCTTATCGTTGATCAATGGATCTTTTTATATATTCTGCTGCCGTAAAATAAATTTGTTTTTATCTACATAGCTAAAAACCAAGGGTTTGGTCGTAACTTTCCATTGTTTTAAATTGCTGATCGTACTTTTGTGTCACAGTTTTAAAAAATTTAAAGGATTGACAACCCTTTCAAAACATACTACTAATATTAATGTGAAAGTTTATTAAGTTTAAATATCTGTTACTCAATCACGAAAAAACGGCTGAATAAATTTTGATGACACTTTGTAATAATAGCTTATTTTATTAATAGCTTAGACATCAGAATCAAAAAATGCCTGGGTAATTTTCCCAAAATTGTAACGGGAATGATGTCCTGGGCAAAAAACTAGTAAGTCTTATATGGCATACAAAGCGAACAATCATTATTTGGAAATGATAAAGATGAATATTTTTTACACGTTTTTTGGTAATATGAAATTATGCTATTAACAGTTAATACGTTTTCGTTTAAAACAATGTTGGCTACATCCAAAACGTCAATGGCATCTTGTTTGTTTACACGCATGGCACATTAATTTATCTGTGTAGCATAGGAATTGAACAGCTTGCCGTTTAGCGCGGTTCGACCCCCAGAATAACTCTTTACGATTGGCCATTGAAATTTCAACATGCTAAGTACGATCGTTGTGTTCCGTATAAGGCACAAAGTCATTTTTGTACTCATTCTTGTCCATTTCAATACGTTTGCTTCTCTAAATTGAATTTTGATATCGTTAGCATAAAATTATAGGTTCTTTGGATTTTGAAAATGTTTTCCTGAATGCTTTTATGCTGCAATTGGTAATAACTTACCTATGCAGAAAAAGTTTATGATGTCTGCTATACTGACATTTAATTTTATTCTGAGTAGGTAAGGCACGTTTTTCGTACGTATTTTAATAAAGCAACTTACTTACCTATTTCAGGTTTTATTTCTTCCTTTCTATCAAGATAAACATTGATGATTCTTTGAAGATAAGCATTGACGGGCCTTTCTATCGGCTTTTTATTTCGTATGACTGAATTTAAGGTCGGTTCTACACGATCGTGTCTATTTTTATTGGTATCCCTAATGGATTTTTGTAATATGATCCTTAATTTTGGTGTTTTTTTACAACGCCATATAAAGCTTTTAAAGTTGTGTACCGCACACGTTCGGCGTCTGGTGACTCGAAATAAATCTTTGTAAGGTTTGCTTTCATCACAAAATTTAAATCTGTATTTCAAGTTATTTTTAATTAAAATTATTCAATACCAGCATTCCGCCCGGGACTTCATTCCCGTGGGAATTTGTGAAAATTATGTAGCCTAAGTTGCTCAGGGATAACGTAGCATTCTAATGTTGAAAGAATTTTTCAAATCGCTCCCGTAGTTTCGGAGCCTATTCAATGCAAACAAACAAACAATCCAATCTTTCCTCTTTATAATATTAGTGTAGATTCACTTAATTTATAATTGCAAACATTTACATGTATTACTGCACTTCATCGAAATGCATCGATGTTTATCAAAAAATACGCTTCATGTAACTGAAATATATTAATTAAGGGACTATCACTACTTTTTTCAATCCAAATTCTGACAGATTCATGAACTTTAGGAATAAACTGTTACATAATTCTAAGAATATGATCAATCATGTAATAAATAATACATTTAAAGTTAAGTTTATTGGTTAATTAAGTTTAAAGATTACTATATAGGAAGAGCGCTACGCACACAAACTACTCTTGTAGTTTGGCGACTTTAGTTTTAAGTTAAACATTTTAATCTTTATTTGAAATAAAGTATAAAAAAAAAGATTACCACCGTATATATTTTCTGTTTCTTACCTATGTATTTATGTCGCACTAAACAACCTACTTACAACAACGCTTCCGAAGCCTATTCATATCTTTCTAAAACAATACAAAGAATAGAATAACAAATACGCTACCAATTCATTCATGTTACGGATGATTGTTCAAAACAAGAACACAGTAGGTGGCAAATGTAATTGAGTATTGTATTCCTCGGCCGTGGGTGTGGTGCATTAAGTAACTTCTTCGATGATTATTTTATTTTACACATCTTTCTCTTGTTGTTACTTGGTTTTATTAATGGGTTTGCTGATAAGAAGCTGTGTGCATCATTTGTTACTTGTAGGCTATTGTAATTGCAATTTATTTTCTTTTGTAGGTCTATTACTCTCCTTGTTTTGGGGTCATTGTATATTCTTCATTCATTTTGTTTATAAATATTATGCTCTTTGACATAATACTGATGATACTGATGAATTCAGGCAGAAAAGAAACTCTATACATAGGTATCTTTTTGGGGAACTGATATGTAGATAGTTACACATTATTACAAATGAATATGTGCGTTTATGCGTTGTTGTACAAAAAGTCAAAACTTTAACAGTAATATTTCATCTAAACTCAATTGAAAATATGGATGGTGGATGAGTTACATACTAGTTGCAAGTACTTAAAAACGCATGAGTTTTACTTTATGTTTTCGCAAAACAGTAAATATTATTTGTATTTTAGATGAGTTACCACAAGTAATCACCGTAATAACTTTTACAGACAGATCAATTCGTCTTATTCTACAGAATGTCCTGGATTATGGTTAAAGTAACCTAGACTAAACATCATAAATAATAAGTTAACGGTCGTTCTTAAACAACCTCAGACATTGTCAGTGTTCTAAAATAGGATGTCTCGTAAAATATGGGATGTTGCTGATTTCTATTGCACATAAGTAGACATGGTAATGTAAATTTTCAACCGACTTCAAAAAAGGAGGAGGTTCTCAATTCAACTGTATTTTTTTTTTTGTATATTTGTTACGCGATTACTCCGGCAACTGTTGTCCGATTTTCAAAATTCTTTATTTGTTCGAAAGAGTATACTCCTGAAGAGGTCCCATATAAATTTTATCGAAAATGATTCAGCGCTTTTAAAAAAAATCAACAAAAACAAAATATACTACAAACTAGAACATCATCTAAATAAATATCTACTAGCAAAAAACTAGATATCTACTTTGTGCGAACTGTTGTTGGGATTGAAGTCGGTGACTCATACGTTTTTAACGTGGAAAATTATATCGCATAGCGTCAGTACGGAACAGACAGGACGACATCGACATGACAGCATTTTGTCACACGTCTATGTTACCCCAGCTGACTTGGGTAATTACAGGCATCAACCAACAACTGACGGGATATGCCCTCCGAAGCACAGAAATGGTCGAGACAAATTACCTGTTATCGTCACCCAACTAGGTCCATCGTTCTGCATGTGTTGCTTAACCTCACTGATCGATTTCGAGCACTGCAATTTTTGTAAACCTACCTATTTAATTTTCTATTCTGGTACTTTTCTATAAAAGTAGTTGCTAGGGATATTTCTAATTACCTGCAAAGGTCTCTCTTTTATGCCGGTTGTAAGGGAAAAAGCGGATGCATTCACATACCATTTGAACCCTTAGTACCTACGTCTTGTGTGGAAGACGCCCTAAGGCAGATTGCACTCCCCTTTCATCTCAGAATGTTAAAAATGGTAGAGTTGACAGAAGAGCAACATGTGGAGGTGACTTTAGAGCGTACCAACCAGTTAGTGAAACCTTAGGTGTTTCTACTCATAAAGCTGAACAACTACCCCAAAGAATCCATTCTCAGAAAAACAATCTTAGAGAGGCAAACATTTATTCATATTCCGACCGATGTTACTTGGGGAAAGTTGTTCAGTTTCGTAAGCTGATAACATCCATAATTTAAGTTATTTTAAGTCACCAAATGTATTTCAACGAAATTATTTTATTGTTGCGTTCTACAACACTACCAGTTTTCAGACGTTTGACGTCTAAGGCCCATTAAGGAGACTCAAGTCTTGATCTATACCTGAATATCGATTGTCTCTTTCTCTCACTATCAAGATGACAAAGACGATTGCTGCTCAGGTATAGATCAGAGTCTGAGTCGCGTTCTGTAATACGGATTTAAATGTTCCTGTTGGTCGCAGTGTTTTATACGAAAAGAGCAAATTTCAAAATTATTATATTTTTTTTATTCTAGAATTATGAGTAATAATATTTTATTTTTGACATTACTAAATGTTTTCTTTCTGTTTAAAAGAGTTCTTATTTTCACATTCTATGATTCAGTACCTTTCCTTTTCCCTTGGCGATGTAAGGGCCAGTGCACGGTCAACAAAACACAATAATTAATTACAAAGTCCCAAACAAAGGGAAGAATTCCAGTAGATCTTCACGCTGGACCCCGTGGCGGTTAATAAACTTTAGGAATGCTGCTCTGAATATAATTCAACATTAATATTGGAAATGTATCAAAATTTCAAGTGCTTAAAGTAACATTTTTACTTTAAATATGTATAATATAATATAAATATGTGGTTTTAATGGAAAACCACATATTAATAAACGAAATTATGCGCATCTTACAACTACAAAATATTATTTCTCTTTCAATTCAACAATTCTATTCAGTTGTCTTTTAAATTCTTTCTACTCGTTGATTAATATCATCTTATATATGAATTGTCTTCTTATATATAAAATTGGAGGTCCTGATTCACTGACTCATCAACGCCCAGCCCAAACCCTTAGACCTAAAATTTGGCAAAAAGGTGTCTTTTATTACGTAGGCACGCACTAAGAAAGGTTTTTTTTAAATTCAACACCCAAGGGGTAAAATCAGGGTTCAATTGTATGGAGAAAACAATTTTTTGGGCATTTTGACTCGAAACTTCGTAAAGATGTACCTTGAAGCAAATAAACGGACACGGGTTTCGCGATTTTTTGAAAATCATCCCCTAAGGAATCAAGAATAAAATGGGTGACTAAAAGAGTTCTTTGCGCGAGCGAAGCCGCGGTAAAAAAACTAGTTACTTATAAACTCAGGACGCGTCCTGAAAAGAACATTATGAAACAAGCAAAAAAGTTTTCAGCATTCTCAGTACCTAACGTTACTACCTACTTTCTTTAATCAAATGTTCTATTCATCTTACAAAACAAGAAAATCCATCTCACGGATATCTTCTTTATTGCCTCTGAAATTGGCGTTTTCGGACTAATCTCCTTTTAGGCTCAATGTCTAAGATCTTAAAGAATGGCCCTGACGGTAAGACGGAGGAATTCTTATTAAGTTGTCTAAATAATGAGGGTACATGAGCTTTAATCCTCTAGTCCTAATTATGTGATGGAGGAAGCATAAACAAGCTTGGTCTTAATTAGAGTAACTTTTCTTTTTGTTTCTCATTCGGTTGATTTTTTTCCCGAGTTTTTGTAACATCGCTAATTATTTGATGGCAAAAAAGTTTTGATTAAATTGTTTTAATTAAATCAGGGCTGGCTGTCATTTAATATTGTATTGTTTTTGTCGATGAATCTTTCTGAAATGAAAAGTTGAAAGTAGAAATGATAAAAGACCCCATCTCTTTAATCATATCATTGCAGCAGAACTTGATAGTAATAATAATAATATAAAAAATAAGAATAATAAAATAAAATTTATACTGGGTATTTGAACCACTGAGCAAAATAAAGTCGTTGCGACTTCAAAATCCATTTCTTCACAAATTAGTTGTATCGCGAAATATTTTTTTATTTTATTATTCGGTTTATTGTGTATTTTATTTTAGATGGGTATGGCAATTCTAATAGATTCCCAATTCTCAATACAGTTTTTAGCATTATTCTTAAGAACATCATACAAAATATTCAAACACACAACCAAATTACTAGATTAGCAAACTAATACCACTGTACAGCCACAAACTGCACATACTGGGTGCATTAAATATTAATAAAGTCTCATAAAACTGATCATCAAAGTTTATAACCACAAATGTTCATAGAAGCGTAGATACACAAAGTTTTAAGCCCAGTACTTAACGCGTGGTACAGTATAAATAAAAAAGAATCGGAACTCATTCCCAGAAACTTTGATTGTAGAATAAAGTAGCTTTCTGTCCACGGCTTTTTTTCTATAAAAATATTCTAACCTAAGAATGTTACTCCCCAGCCCTTTCACAACCCTATATTAAAAATATCTTTTTCGCAAAAAATTACGTTAAGACTCTGTTTTTATAAGGGAAGAACAAATAAACACACTTGTTGGTGACGGAACCTACATTTATGTTACTTTACTATTCAAATGATATTTTACTTGTGGTAAGAACCAACATAGTATTGCATCACATACCTTTTGCGTGTAAAAATACTACATAACTATGAATATTATGGCTTCTGTGTAGAGTTACTTTACTGTATTTATAATCTACATACTGTATTTTAAGCCGGTCAGTTAGCCCCTTCTCTTGCTCCTCCACAAGGCAATTTAACGTGATTGCGTATCATACATTTATTATTTACCCTTGCCATATCTGGTGCAAGATTAAACGGCGACTTGCGCGAAGATTAAATCCTGGATTTTATTCCCATATTGCTGCGTTTCTACCCTACAGTGGAAACTTGAGTATTCATTGCGGGTAGCCAGGCTATGGCGGTAAGGGTTGACGACCTCTTATTTCCTTGTCTGGTTGTGGTTACATTTTAGGACGATGTTTCAAAATATTTTTTTTTTATAATTTTTTTTTTTATTAGGAATGGGTTTGTTCTTGACCACAATCTAGCTCAGGGCAAAATGCGGTCGAGGATGTAGCGAGCTACTTTTTCACCGATGTTGGCGAAGTTGGCGAAACTTTAACTTTAGTAGAAGGGAGGATGCTTATCTCTTTAACTATACATATGAAATATATAGTGAAACTATTGATTCGTAACATTAAAGTGAAAGAAAAACAATAGAAAATATTTTAATTATTGCAATTTTCGTTAAAATACATTTTCTAGTATAAAAAAGTTAAGGTTGAGGAGTAGAAGAGCTGCAAGGTAAAGGATTAAATTTTATTGTAATGTTACATTAGAACTAATTATTACTTAGCTTGTATTTTAATACAGGACTAAATTAATATTTCTTTTAGTAAATCACGGTGTTAATATTTGAAGTGATAGATTATTACATTGAAAAAAGTATTTCTTACTTACTTACTTAATTAAAAATCTGTTAATTTGTTTAATAAAGAAGTAAAATGTACAGAATTGGAAGAGTTTATTATGAAACTGTATGAATAGTATAAAGTCCTATGAAAAACACTGCAGTTTTTAGATGCAGCAACCCTAAGAATTGAAAACCAAGATTTATGCGGCGGTTGTGATTATTTACACCGGCTAACGTTATTTTTATTCCCTGTGTGATATTTTTAATGAGGTGGGTAACTAAATTACCTAGTGCACTTTTTATTGCAGCCTTTAAAAGTAAATAAAACTTAAAAGCATTAAGAACTCTTACAGGAATGTACATCGAATAGCCTTCTATTTTGAAATATTATTCAGTTCACTGTAACGAATTGGTCATCAATAACTTTATAACTGTAACATTAACTACGAAAAGCGTATGTTCTTACCAAGAAACCATAGTGTAGTGTACTTGCTGGCTGAATCAGTACTCTAACAACCTCTGTAGATGCAGTTGGGTGGGATAATCTGCATTTCACACAATTTAGGGACTTCTTGGAACTTTGTCTTGAAGCAGTGCAATCGTTAATGGTTAATGAAAACTCTTGTGAACTTTTTCATTTTTCGTGTCAGCAATATATTGTATAAAGATTTTCAATTTTTTTAAGTACTAAATATACTTTGGAAGTTCAAAAATAAAATAAAAATCATAAACCTCAACAACTCTGTAAATAGCTGAACCCTTCTATTTGTTTGAGCCATAATCGAGGTAGTGATGAGACCATAAGTGGACTGTGGGCCTCGTATGGATGGTACTATGCAAATGTAGCAATTAGGCTAATAAAGACCCAAGCCCCCGCTGGGTTAACGATGGCTTAACAAATTTACTCGCACGTCCCCTTGCATTAATTAGTTCAGATTTTTTGTTAATGTGGAAATTCTGGAAAAATCTTCATGATATACAAGGTTTGTTTTCAAACACTATTCGTTAAATTACGTAATTAATACATAACAGTAATACATCGATCGACAATCAATACATATCACAAAAACATAGGGATATTAGTTTGTTATGGTTTTGAAGAAAATACATTTAAGGTCTTACTTATAATAACTTAAACACTGCGTATAACAGCGTTAAGGTTGTTTTTCATAGATTTTCTGTCTGGTAATATAAAATTGATGTATTTTTCGCTTTTTGAACCTTGCGGGTTTTTAATGACATTGACTACGTAATTTATAAGAAGTCCTTAATAGAAGAAGAGTGTCCCTATAGACGTTTATTTCGGCATGGAATCCTAGGAAGTAAAAACGGAATTGCCTAACATTTCGCAAAGATAAATGCGGTTCTCAAAAGAATTCTTAAAAGGAATCTTCAAAGGCACTCTCCTAAACCTAGTAAATAAGTAAGTTTTAACACTAGACCTATCGCGGTCACGTCTGTAACTCCGTAACTAGCACTAACTTTGGCCCAATCTTCCACTCCAGTTTAAACGGCCTAAATATTTTATGTGATCCACGAGATCAAATGAAATAACTTCAGAGCTTGAAAGCTAGAAGTACTCAGAACTTTACGTTGCCATAGGTAAGCTCCGTCATGAAAAATAATTAATAAACCCTGAAACATTTATCTTTCCTTCAGAGAAAAAAAAAGTTATTTTGAATAGAATTCTTTCCAATAAACCCGGATTTTCAATGTTCAGTGTGATGTAATAAATTGTAATTATTTGAGGAAGCCTAAACCTATTAATGTATTGTATTATTTTGTTTGTTGAATTATTGTTACTGTGACAGTAGGTGCAGTAAGAAAAAAAAGAGAATACTAAAAACGAAGATGATATATTTGATGGAACACGGAGGGAATTAGCTTTTACTGAAAACAAATAGATGTTGAATAATTTTCCAAGTTAAAAACGTATGAGTCACCGACTTCAATCCCAACAACAGTTCGCACAAAGTAGATAACTAGTATTTTTTGCAGACTACAAAGCCTGTTAGCAGATAACCACAAACGAAAATGTCACTCATTTATTTAGTTAGATGATGTTCTGGTTTGTAGTACTATTTTGTTTTTGTTGATTTTAAAAGCGCTTAATCATTTTCATTAAAATTTATATGGGACCACTTCTGGAGTATTCACTTTCGAACAAAAAAATAATTTTGAAAATCAGTCCATAATTGACAGAGAAATCGGTGAACATACATAAAAAAAAATACATACAGTCGAACATAGTATCTCCTCCTTTTTTGAAGTCGGTAAAAATATACTTTACTGCTCCTGATAAACTAATTTTCCAAAGAAAGTTCTGCATTGCTGCTTTTTACCTTCAAACTCTAAGGAAGTAGTTATGGCTATATAATGAGAGGGAGAATCAGTTTAACAAGGGTTCTTGTGGAATGTATTAAGCACAATGTGATCGATATACGGTTAGTTTGTTGAGTGATGCTAGTAATTCGGACCATTATTTAATATTCTATTTTGAGATAAAAATGCCAGTAAATGCTTAATTGGTCCATCTTTAAACGTACGAAACACTGAAATTATAAACAAAAATATGTTTTATAAAAAAACAATTCTGGAGATAAAGTTTAGAGCTTATTTACTTCTCTGAAAAAATTTCAGAGCTTATTCTTATTGTTTATTCTGCAAAACATGATGTCAATCTCGAAGACTAAACTTCTCTTCCAATTTTTTAAACAAAATAAAATGAACAGTACCACAAAAATCATTTTCATGTCATTAATTATCACAAATATTGAGATACGGGCAAAGCTATAAAATAACAAAAATGATGCTAAAATAACAAAGAAGAACTCACACCCAGAGGGCAAGCTTAATAAATTTGCATAGGTTTGTTTTAAAAACTTCGGGAGGATCTTCCTATATCAATATTCATAAGGAAAAGATGCTGTTTCTGAGGCGAAGCTGGGCAATAAACAAAGACTGCTTCAAGACACAGTATATGTAGATTATAGAGTATGTACTATATCTTAGAAGCAGCAGTCCTTAGTTTTACTTATTAGGGTCTAGTGAAAACGTGGTTACTTTTTGAGGAATTTACTCTGTTTGAGTAGCTGCATGCCCAAATATAACCTCACAGGCATCCAAAATTTACACCAGCACTCAATCAGGCGGGATGCTTTACATGCTACAGAGGATTTAATATAGCTCAGCCCATATTTTCCTGAATAGAAACGGATTCCCTAAGTAGTTAGTGTAACTGCCCTGAAAACTGAAATTATTTCCTAAGTCTTATGATTTTTTTTACTACTATCAAAAATTAATCGCAGAATTACGTTACAGGCAGACCATATTCATACTTTTTTACACAGGGCCAAGTAGTTGCATTGATAAAGAGTACAAAAGATTAATTTTCCATGCAAATATGAGCATGAGCAGAAGACTAATTTCACAACTTTTTGGCATATATTCTTACTAATATATTATTCATTTCTGGATTCGGTAAGCATATTCCAACTATTATATCCCTATACTGCCCCCAGGCAGAGTGAAGTGAAGTGAACCTCACTCGAAGAGCTCTTACTTACAGCTACCTCATAAATTTCAGTTTGCAACTTGCACCAGCGTAACATTCGATCAATAAGTGTTTTGTATGGGTTCTATATTTGCAAGCTAATACGCCACATCAAAACTTTGAAGCTTGCCTTCCAAGCCAATATTACTTACGTCACTGCCTTCGAACTAAAACGACTTAACCGCCCTAACCACTCACATCATTATCCACCCTATGCTCACTATTTATACTTACCACTTTAAGATCAAAATGCCTAAGCGATTTGTTTAGAATTAAGTGGGATTTGCGTTGCACCGGTGCCAATATGATCAGGTCACGTGTCTTGCCTTACACGAACTGAACTAGATCAGGCTTTATTGCAAGAAAGCCTTGAAATATGCCAAAGGGAACTAGTTAAAGGCGTAGAGGTAATTAATTGTGAAGGTGATTGAAATAGGATTGAATTAAAGTCGATTTTAATAGAAAATTTTACAAATAGTGTATTTTAAAGTAAAATAGGTTCGTTGAATTTAAAATACTTATTGCGTTTTTGAAATATGAGCTCCGTACGACTGTACAAAAAAATATCGTAGATAGTGATATAAAAACAAAAAAATCATTTTCAATTCCTACTTGAATTTAATTTAACATGATTGATTCCTCGATTAGTTTACAACGTTTGCCATAAAAACTTGAACCTACTTAATAAAACTTAGTATACAATTTGCAAAAATAATGAAATAAAGGAAATGTGTAATTAAACACCCATAATTGTTATCTCCGATGTTTCAAAGAAGTAAAAAGACAACGTGATTCAGTTATCCGTCAGGCTTTTTTAAATTATTTATTTCGTATTCGTTTCCATGAGGTATCCATTTAAGCATGCACGACTTAAACTAATATAGACATGCAACAATTATAAATCAAGGATCTAATCCTGTACCACATTAAATAACGATATTTCGTAGGATTAAAAAAATGTACAAGCCGAGTCTATTTCTGTTTTTTTATACTGTTTTTTTATACTATTTTTGTAGCGCGGGTGGCCGACAATTTGATTCATTATGTCCGTAGGTGGGCTCTTGAACTTTGGTCAAAATGACCCATAATTCCCTTGTTAAGGCTCGGGGGAGATAACTCGAGCTAACGTATTAATCTAGAGCCATAAATATGAAAAAAAGACTGTTTAGAATCGTACCAAACAAGTTCCCAGGCTATATATAAATTTTCAATAGAGTTGGCTAATTGGTACTTACTTTCAAAGGATACGAAGGATACATTTTGTTTCATTCTAGTACCTACTTAAAAATATGTCATTTTTACTAATATCCATATTATGGAGTTTTTTAAATAAAAGAGTCGAATGCTGGAATTTACCAGGGTGATGTTTTTAAATCTTACTAATCGAAAATTTCTGGTATGAATCAGTGGAAGTAACTGTGCCTCTGAATTGATGATATTCGGTTTGTTTTAAACGATTGTGTAAAAGTAGGCATTTGTATTCAGGTTAATCATATCGTTTAGCACAATAATATTTTGGCTTAGCATGAATTGCCCAAAAAAATTACACATATTTTTTTGTCAAATAGCGATGTTACTAAATAAATTTAGAAAAATGATCATTATTGAAAACCAAACTAAATATGAAACATAGCCAGTAATTAATTGGGTTGTTAAATCCGCAGTATCAAATGGTTAATTAAAATGTATAGGCGATGATTTGTTTTGCCATAACCACCAATATTAGGGATGTTATTAGCCGAAATATTAACCCATAATAACACAGGATGTTCCTATTATTAGAATCATGTTTAGGCCGGATATTGAGGATTTCATCTTTACGATGTAATTAAAATCTTAGTTTGATATTTCAGACTGAATTAAAGATTTATTGATACATATAAACAGATAGGAATGAAGATTGAAGAAAGATATTTAATGTTAATATTTGCAAACACACATATAATATTTACTAAATAATACATGTATATACATGAAAAAAGATACGACAAATGATAATAAAAATTAAAAGTGTTACAAAAGGGTATTAGCTCAGCATATGTTTTGCCTTGCTTTTTTACGAGTATTTTTTGTTGTATAGTTGGTTTTACATATGAATTGTTAAGGTTTTCAAAGATATTTTTGACGGAATCCTGTAGGTGGCGTTAAAATTGGTAAGGAAACGTCTGTTAAGTCCTTTAGTGCTACAAATATGAAACACTACTATAACACCCTTAACGCTACTACACATTTGCAAAGTTAATTCATTCCTTAATCCGTGCTCTCTGTCTTGAAAAGTGTAAGCCTCGGCGTTGAAGACCGGTTAATTACCATGATACAGTGTTAATAGCGCAATGCGAGAAAGATTTGTGAAGTATCTGTTAACAAGATGCTGGTAATAAACTTGTTTTAGTGGCACTTATTAGTGCTCATTTGACTCTTGATGCCATTAAAGAGACAACCACGTCAGTGTTTTTAGAAATTGAAAGATTCTCTTCAAATACTTTATTACAAGTAAAATTACTGAGCTTGGATTTCTTCCAAGTATTGTCCGATTATAATACTTGAAGGCAAAAAATTACAGGAAAGCAAGAAATCAATGCAAAGTTTTAGTGTATCCTTTTTTTGTATTAATATAATAAATAATATAATGTATGAAAAAGTTACTTACACTTTTATTTAAAGAGCCAACTTCGTCGCATCTCGCCACCTGAACAATAGGCCTTCGCCTGCGTTCGTTTATTTCATACTTTACCAATAAATTACCTGTGTATGTTGACCTTAAATATGGCGTAAAAGATGTAAAACACGTAGCATGAGACATAGATACATAAAAATGTACTAACATTTTGGTTAACTCATATGTAGTTATTACTGTTTTTTAAATTTTATCATGAGAAGGGTTAACTCTTGACCTCAATCTTGACCAAGGTCTTAGATAAGGTCGACGATGGAGCGAGTTAACACTTGCACTGGTATTCCGACAGACTGACGGAATACAGCAATCTGTTTAGCGTCGGACTTCAATAGAAGGGAGCTACCACACCGCATCAGATCATAGGATGCCACCCCAGATTAAGAACAAATTGAGGTGTCGTTGCCCAGGATGGATTGATAAGAGGAAGGTCTCATTATTTTTTCTTAGTCGCCTCTCACGACACCCACGAAAAGAGATGGGATGGTGTTATTCTCAACCGAACACCACACGGCGCAAAAAGAGATGGGGCGGTGCTATTCTCAACCGAACACCACACAGCGCATAAAGAGATTGGGCGGTGTTATTCTCAATCGATCACCACACGGCAAAAAACTCAAAATAGCAATAATTTATTTATGCCAGGCCTGACGATCCCGAGTATAATTATCCTAAACAAACAAGATGGGTACAATCATTCCACCTTCAGTCGGCAATTTTCCCGTATTTTTTCGCCAAAGCCCATCCGAATGGAACAAAGTGCTCCAGACAGTTCATATCGAACGATTCACACGTAAGGCAAGATAAATAAAGTCCGGTTCTATTGAAATAACATACAGTCCACTTATATCAGATTTCTTATTGTTCCTCATTTCATTCCATTAACGTTTGTGTAAGGGACGTTTTCGCTTAATGTTTTCCTTTCGGAATTTGTCCTTGTTGGTTTTGATTTGTGACGTGGGGAGTTATTGGAAGATTTTTCATTTTCTTGTTGGTAGTGATCATTGATTTATATTTACTTTCAGTGATAGAGTCTATTTTGACGAAGTATTTCTACGCAGACAATCAATTCAGTAACTTCCATTGATTAAGCAATATATCAAATTAAGAGGGTCAGTAAGTAACTTGCATCATCATTTTGCTTTCTGTATTTTTTCCTCGTTTCATAAAAAGGTTTTCAACTCAGTTTTATAATGCCTAATTTCAGTCATGACATTTTTTTCTTTTTTTTTAAAGCCTGGTAGTCCAAAGCTTTAGAAATTTGCGACCCCATTCCCACATTTCACAAAAGTAAGTTTTTCATACACACAAACAGTAATCCATTCGGACGTCCTTTAAAACGCGCAGTGGCTTTAAACATGCAACATTGAATCTCGCATAAAAGTTCCTGTGGAGTGTACAGATACAGACAAACACACTTATAAAACATTTTGACGTGAATTTCAAACAGCTTTGAAAGCAGTACGAAATGAACACAGACACAAATTAAACTACGCATATAAGAGTGAAGACGACCTATATAACCACATACAAATCTTCTCGATTCGTTAAAATAGATTCAATATTTTGAATTCTCATTATTTTTGTAAACAATGTATTTTCTAGACTCAGTATTTATCTTTGGGGTATTTATTCATAGGGTAGGTATTCATAAAACACGCTATCATTTTCTTGTTTTCATGAAAGTCTATTTTTGAAGAATCTGAACATTCTAATACTATTCCAAATCTGGTAAATGTATTTGAATAGTAAATGTTAAGAACATTTTATTTTGAGATGGAATTTTCCTGCTGGTGGTATTCAACCAGTAGATTTAAATTCAAATTCTTGTTAAAGTATTTCATCAACATTTTATAGTTCGAGTCAATGACTCCGTAATAAGGGAACTTACCTAGGTAAATGGTCATCATTTCAGTTATTTGTTTGAACTATTCTTTTGAAGCTTCGCTAATTCGACTGACCGATTTATTAATTAGATGCTTACTTATAAATCTTGGCATCGACAGTTTTTTGGTTCGATTGTCTGTTAGGAAAAACATTGGTGTAAAAAGCTGATTGATCTAGGATATTCGTGTCTTGGTATCCTCAGAAACCCAAGACAATTTAAATTAAACCTCAGGGATTATAGTTTTTCTATTAGTAGTTATTTAGTGGTAAGTACTTGATATTTTACAATTATATATTCATTTGTTTGTTCCATCTAAAGTCACTGAACCCGTAGCATACAAGATACGTCAACTGGACGTCCTAGCGAGTGCATTTTGTCAACGCTTGAGGTGTCTATTTTAGTTTCTCATCACTTTACCTCTAGCTTTTTATTTTACTTGTTTTGAATATTGTTCAGGATAAGTTCTAATTTAAGTTTGTAGACAAGTTTTCAGTAAATTAAAAACCACCGTTCACTTTTTCAGTTCCATTATCTTTTTTTTTCAATAAATTATTGTAGTAATTTGCACCATCATCAGCCTGTGTCAGTTCACTGCTGAACATAGGCCTCTCCTATGTCACGCCACTGAGCTCGGTCTTCAGCTCTCCTCCTCCAACCTAGTAGTTTTAGGTAATAAAAAATTACGACTCAATTTGTAGACTTATCATGTGTGACACTGAAATTCGAATACATTATCATATCGAATAATGTATCTGTCGGTTGTACTTTAAAACCCCAAAAAAAAAAATAGAATGTATAGTTTATAACTGTTACGCATAGGCTAGTTAAGTTGACCTTTTACTTAACTGCACTTATTATACCTGATAAGAAGATAAACCTATGCAGATTTTCCCAAAAAGTTATTTATTTGTTTCTCAACTAAATGTAAATGTTCTCAACTAAATGTATCTGGTAATCTCATTTTTACCTATACATAACATTATTTACCTACCATAAGACATTCCGTACAAACCATTTCGGAAATGAGTTTCTGTTATCGAATGCACTACAGCTTTAGTGAGTCTTACGAGACCTTTAATGAAATCGGTCATTACGTAAAGTGCCCGTAAACTACCTGGTTCGAGGATAAGATACTGTTCCCGGTGAAATTGTTTTCGTATGACAAAACAGGGTTGATATTAAAACTATGGGGTGTTTGGCTAGTTTAGTGGGAGTACAGTAAAAATCAATAAAATAAAATGACAAAACCCATAAATTAATCTCTATTCCCCTTAGTTATCGCATCACGCGTGAACGAAAGGAATAATTTTGCTAATTCTTTTTTTGTTGTGTTTATTATTGTCAGGAGAAGGTTCTTATGAAAAGAAAATTGAGCGGAAAATAAGAAAAGTTAAGACAGGACAACGTCTGACAGATCAGCTAGTTATCAATAAAAAAACTAAGATGTACCTGTATCTCCCGTTGTTATCATCTAAGAGCCGCAAGACGTCCATTGCTGGACAAAGGCGTCCCCCAGTGATTCAGTCTTGTGCCATCCACAATATCCAAATCCAGTTTCTTCGCATACCCTTTATTAATCATCCTAACAACATATGTGAAGCCTGTTACGCAACTTAGTTTTCCAGTACGCGGCTACCCCTCTAGTACTTTACATCTCTAGTGCCTAAAAACTCAGCTTCATATGTTATTATTACTGTATTATAAGCAGTACCTCAATTTACCGAAAATATCAAAAATACTACTTTTAAAATTGTATATAACCATAGGTATGATCATTTATTACTAAAATTCAAAATATACCAATTATTTCTAGATATTTAAGAAAACTAGCATATAAATTTATAAAGATTTTGTGGCTAATTGAAGAAATTTATGAACTTCTCCTAGAAATTAATGGAGAAATATCCGATTTCAAAGTATCAAGTTCCCTTTCTAGTCTGAAATGGTTCAAGGTTAGGCAAATCGATCAATAAGAGATTCCGTACAAGACTAGGGGCTTCCGCCAACCCTAAGCCATATCGTATCACAGGTCCTGCTTACCTATTCACGTAAGTGTTTATAGGTGAGTGTGTACTAGTAATGGTGACTCAAAGGATTGTTTTGTAAAACGATCGTCCAGACGCTCATTCTTATTTATGGGTTTTGTCATTAACTGGTGGACGTGGATAAGACTTGATAAAGATTTCTTGATTTTGTAACGTTTCATGCTACGAAGTATAAAAAAGTGCATTTTAAAGTATTTTTTATTTACAGACAGCAGCACGTCGAGTTAAACAACGAAAGCCGACATTATTACGAGTGACATAAGGGTGATGTTAAAGTCAACGTGTATAGCTCGATGCTGCCTTGTATACCTGACTTCTTCTTCTTATCGTGTAGGTATAGTCAGAGTTTTCAATCCGCGTAATGGCCTCTGATTTGCTTTTAATGACTGTAGTCTATCGACAACAGCCGGGACCGACAGCTTAACGTGCCCTCCGAAGCACGGAAACGCTCGTGATAAATTGCCACTGTAATTTCCCATCAGGTTCCCTGCCTCTGTTAACGATGCTTAACCTCACTGATCGGTTGATATAAGCGAACACCACTGGGCTACGAGCGCTTTTTGACGAAAGCTGTGAAAGACGCCTGTTTTTTCCGAGGAAATTTTTGAGATATCCAGCCTTACTCTTATTTCTATAATAAATAAAAAATGTGCAAAATGTTAGCTTTTATTTTCGAAATGTTAAGTCAGGCGGAAATGTATTGTTAATGTGAGTAATAGGATAATTTTTACTTTAAGTCTGCCATAAAATTATTCTAATTTAGGAAAACAGTTGACACTTCATAAAGTTAACAGCTACCGATTTCTTTATAGTTGTGATGCATACAGCAAAGCAAAACTACTTGCAGATTTCAAAGCAAGTACAAATTGGAAACATTTATGATTCTGTGAATTTATATCTCCCTTGTTGACGTTGATGATTTCCAAAGCAGACAGCTCACGCTCTTGATATATCGATGAGATTATCCACCACTCACTGTAAGGGCTACTTCACATGTGCTGTTTTAGATTCCTTTACTACAAATAAAGATTCTGGTAAAATGAGTCTCAGCTTTGCTTGAAATATATTGTTTCTTAAGTATGAAATCGGACTTATGACTCATTTTATTATAGTAGTCACTATGTTCGTAAAAAAATCGATCGGATACATCGTTATAACTATTCTATTAGTTAGGTCGCAGATCATACAAATTCTAGTACTTAATGAGGGTATTATATTAAAAGCTATTTTACTGAAAGCTGTATTCAGTTAAAAAATCTCTTATATATTTTCAGAATTTGAAGAAAAAAGGTCGTGTATGATAATGTTTCCAATTTATATTCAAGTGCCTTGTGAAATACGTGGCTGGCATGTATACTTTTATTCCAGATTACTTTAATGTTAGAGAAATCTTCTCATAAGATACCTGTACCTCCAATCATAGAACTGATGTTGATTTAAATCTCTAACAAAAGTCAGACTCAAATGGACACTGGCGCCAAAGAACTCTCTCAACAATTATATGCACCGACCCTAAATCCCTCTCCAATGAATGTTTATTCAGATGCAGCCCATCCAGAGCACCTCGATTTAGTGGAAATTAAGAGGACGTCATGCGACGGGATGCTACAATAACAAACCGAGCCCGAAAATACAACGACGGAATTGACAAAGTAAAAATAGGCGGGTGAGAAAATGTAGGTGGAGATAAAAATAAAGTAAATATATTCATGACTAGACATTGTTAGTAGTACGTCATTTTAGAGCATTGCTGGTGCACATCCTTACTAATATTATAAACGCGAAAGTTTGTATGATGTAGGTATGGATGTTTATTAGTCTTTCGCGCTCAAACGGCTGGACCAATTTTAATATAATTTGGTATGGAGGTAGCTGACACCCTGGTTAATCCACGTAGGCTACATAATTTTCCCAGATTCTCACGGGAACAAAGTCCCGGGCGGAAAGCTAGTAGCATATGAACAATTGAACATGAACATAAAAAAGTATTGTATATTGTAATCATCATATTAGCATATCTTTCCTTTTGCATAAATTTATCACCACGAGATAAAACCTAACATTTTAGTGAATGGCAAATAAGTATAGATGCTTTTAATGACAATAATTTTTGCACTGACGAAAATAAATCTAAGAATCCTATTAAAATGTAACCAAAATGGCTTCTCATTTAATGATTGCGGAAAAAGAAATTTGTATGATAATATTTCGCTGACCATAGAAAGGAAAGGCTATTTGACCCGGCGACATCTTCTCATTAAAGTAAAAATTGCTAATGACTTTATCTCCATATTTTAGCATAAAAACGTCAGCGCCTTGTACTGTTGCCTTCAACAGAAATAAAAGGAATAATTACAAGTAGGGTTGGAGAGCGTCTTAATTTAAGGAATCCTGAGAAATAACTAATCATATTTTGGAATTGAAAAAGTGGTATTTTCAACTAAAATACTTTATTACTTTAAAAAATTTTAGCGTATCAAACCACTTAAAAATGGGATCGTTGTTACTCAACAAAGCTTCTTTATTGTACACACATATATTTACATACAGATCAGCGTCTTTTCAATATTTTCCAGCTGTGGGATGGATTATGCGAAGTACTTATTGGTGTAAATACATATATATTCACAAACTGATGATAATCTAAGTAATTATTTCGGCATATCCCGTATTTTCATCGCGTACATTTAATATTTCGGTATACGAACCCTGGCAACACTAATTATAAGATACATCTGCATATCTTTTGACGCCTCCAAGCTATTACTCGACACATGGATGAAGATGTTAAATGTTCTGTTTTAACATTTAAGCATTTTTTTCCTCGAACGATGAGTTTATTGCGAAGGGAGGCTGGAGGAAAACAGTTCTTTGTTCAATTTTATGAAAGAAAGTGATGTTTGAAAGCTTTTTAATTAAGTGATTATGAATTAGAAACGTGAGATACCTCTTAATATATGTTATTCTATTAAAAAATCTTTAAAAAAATCGTTACTACAAGTATAGAGAAAATGAGAATTGTTGCTTTACAAATAAAAATCTAGTAATAAATATTACAGAGTGGGACTGGACAGGACATGTTATTCGCATGCATATCGACCCCTAGACAAAATTGGACACCACTGGACGACAACGAAGTGTGCATAGATACCACATACATAACACTGTTCTCTTTTGATACGATCACTAGTTCTTCTAAGGGATTGTATACATTCTGCATATATCTCACTAACTTTGATTTAATGTTAGCAGGTACAGCTCTCTTCATTAATTTGTTTACATTTCGCATATTCCCTCGAGCCGTTGTTTGCGAGATATTTACATCATCTAAATCACAGTACGAACACTCACAATTTGCAAAAGATATAAACAGTTCAGGAAGGTATAAAAGGGCCTAAAAAAGCAAAGCCAGTCAGAACATTTGGTTACTTTCTAGGTCAAGCAAATAGTAGTTTTTGTTTGTCTTAAGAACCTCTGCAACCAATAATTTTACTTTCCAAAAGTAAAATTATGTTATTGCCAACAATATCTTTAGGAGAATCCTTCTGTAGCGGTTGGAAACTTTTTATCAGTCTTAAAAAGAATTCTACTTTGTTCACATACTTGACAATTTGTGTATTGGTTCTGGGGATCGTAATAAACCCCTACTCAATTATTATAGCCTTTGAAAAGAACTCGATTTCCAAACGATGCCTTTTATTTTTGTTTAGTTTGCCTTCCTCGCTGAGTTATGAATATCTTCGTTATTCTTTCGGAGTTTTGTAAAAGTTCCAGCGTCACCCTCCTTTTTATTGATACGCTCGCTTTTTTCATATTTTGAGATAAAAATCAACTTTCGTTTTCCGCTTTTCCTTGAACGTTTTACTTTAATATTATTTTTATGACTCTTTTATTATTTTCTTAGAAAACACGGACTAAGAAGTCTGGGATAGGTAGGTCAAATATAAATGTTTAATCATCTTTCTATTTTGACGAAGTAAATGGTCCATGTCAAGAGGAATGTTTTGTTTTCCACGGACATGTTTCTATCCAATATTGTTACCAATTTTAACACTGACCTTTGCGGCAAAGAAAGAGACACTTTTTAGTGTATTGTTAGTTATGAATAACATTATCCTATTTATTTCCTCAGTAGGTCAAAATGTGCATGATGTTTAACAAAATACTGTTGATATTGCTACTCATAAATTTCTCCAACTAGGTAGCCTTGTGGTAATGTTATCAGTTCGGTCAACAAAATACTTCCACATACACAAACCCATTCTTCATTCCCAACGTTTTATACATCGGAAGTACCGTCAGCCCATAAATATTCACTTGCCTGTTGTTTGTTTCCACCTCTTAGGCCTCATAAAATTAATGCTTTTATATTAATATTTATTAATATATGAACGTCTCTACATACATTGTAGGAAAGCCGCGCATGATAAAACGGTAAGTAAAGTTTATTACATCATAAACTGGTATTATAGTCCTATTCCGTATGAATTTCTATTTGCTATTAATTATTATATTCACCTCCCTTTTTCTTTGATATCAAAGAGAGAGACGAAAGATAATGAACTAAAAGCTTAATTACAGAATTATGATTTAGACTACGGAGCGGCTCATAAGTAGTTGTAGTAATTGCCTTATTATGAAGGTAATACGATTGCGTAGTAACTTCAACATCTACTTATTGTTTGGTTGGGTAAATTTATGTGAGCCCTTATGAAATATACCGTAAGCGACCGGTTACAGCTTCATTAGAAGGAAAAAATATCCTGGAATAATTTAAAAAAACATAATCAAAATCCATTACGTAGTGTATGGGGCAATTTTTAATTAGTTACTGAAAATTTAGGGGGGGATTTTCCCTATTACACTGAACCACTTTTTCAAAGTAACACATAAAAATGAAATTCTCAAAAGAAAATTCGATAACTTTCATATCAATTTGTTTAAATTGGTGAAAAATGGTGAAAAAATTCCTTGGTGAAAAATGCTCAGTTTAGTGGGCTGTTTCAAATCCTTAATTTTTTTTATTTAATTTAAAGCCACATACATATTAGAATCTCATAAACTTTATTTTTTCTGAAATAAGACGTGGATAGTGAAATGTTTTCCTATTTGACCGCTAGCTGAAAAATCTTGCAAAGTATACTTACGTTATAATTAATCATAAATAACCTGATCTCATAATCATAAAACAATGTGCCCAAGCAATTTATAATATACTTGCAATTATTTTCCGGTAATCTAAGTCCTAGAAAACCTGAGAGCGTTTAAAGATTAAAGGGAGCAGACTCTCAAAACGTAAACCACTGAATTCGAATTTCAAATTTCACGAATCAAAAACGAATTTGTAATATGATAGAACTGTTCTTGGAACTTTTGAAATTACTCTTTCCGTGGCGTGGAAAATTCGCCATTATGTAGTTGGATTAAGAGTTATCAAAGATGTTCCAACTGTCTCTCATAGTCCATCCGGCCGGAAGATTGGTTCTTTGATATGATTATTTTAAAAGGGTGAAGACTGTTTTATGTGGCAATTAAGGAGTTTTGTTGCTTTGAATTCTTATTTCTGCTGTGTGCGACACGTGGCGATGTAGAGAATAATTTTGATGAATTATTTTTTATAAAACTAATAACGTCTCTAAATTTTCGTGCTCAATTCGTTAACCACTAATAAAAATAGAGAGTTGTTTATTCATTTAATAGCTATGTGTATATTTTAAGTTTTCACAAAAGGTTGAATACCTACAGTAAGTTGACCTGCGTTTTTTGACCTTTGATCTTTTGACATGATCTAATTTACATCTTTTGTTTTCAAATTTTATTCAAAACAATAAAGTACTTATCTCAATTATTAAAATAACACCGAGCCAAATTCCTTGCGCCCTAGACGAAAAATTCTGGAATTGATTTACAAAGTACATTCAGATTTTCCAAAACTTCACACATAAACAAAATTAAATTATGCTTCCGTACGTCAATATAGGGTGTTATTTTTTTAACTTCGAGGGACCGGTTAGCAGCACAAACAACCAAACTTTTCACTTACAGGGTGCTTGTTTGTTGGTCCGACGTTCACATCGAGGGAAATACGGAGTATTTTCTACTTTTAAATATACGCTGATGTGTTTTACAAAGTTTTGTATTAGCGCTTTTTAGGAAAAAAACATGACTCAGCTGCGCGGGCCTCTCAATTTACGTTCCGGGTATTTTGTAAACATTCGGGTGTTTTATGCAAAATAAGGCACTGCCCTTAATACCAGCCATTTAATTTATTTTGTCCAAATCGAAACAATTTTTTATTTATTTACCTAAACTAACGAAGCTTACAGACGGTAATATGAATTATTCTGCGTCAATTCTTGCGAATATAAAAAAATACACTCATGACATGACAGGTGACAATAAAAATTTTATGATAAAAGAAGGCTTGATAAAGAGTGTTGAACGAAATTAATTTTCGCAATTAATTCCTCACACACCACAAACATATCGCTCAATTCCATCGAGAGTTTCAGTCGATAATAAAACAACAGACAGTCGTCTGGTTTTGTTAGCAGTATTTTGTTTTCGCGACAGCCGGAAACGGATATAGAGGGAGACAGAATAATAGCCGTCGGAAATGGTCAGACATGGTAGTCTTACTTTTTTCTCTCATATTATACTGGACAGTGGCACAGTATGGGAGAGAATCGAGAAATTAACAAGAGTACGAACTAATTTTTGTTACTTATACTTTTTAAACAAATAATGTTTGTTAAAGTTCGATTGAGTTATAAATAATTAGCAAAAATTAAAATGAATAAGTATAAAATTGATCAAAGATGGCACCTCAAGTAGTCACTGATAGTCACTACCTTGCCATCATTGTTTAATAGCCAATCAGCGAAACTTATACAAATGGCTAAATTAATGTGGTGAGTAAAAATGAATTTTTGACTTAAAGTGCACGTGTCTTAAGTTTCTACGTAAACCTTGCGGATACGATCAACGTCGAACATATGCATATAAGGAAATAGAAGATCAGCAAACACGGTCTTAATAAGGATTCAAGTCAAACAATGAACAAAGCAAATAGTCAAACAAACTTAATTAGTCTATCGTAAGAGAAAGCGGAGTGAAATATAGTGTGTTTCCATAGAGAATGTATTGATTGGCCATTAAAATAATGGGTGCAAGGTAGAGCTTCATGCCTCATCGCTTCTCATTTGTAGGGGTTTTCTTAAACCAGTTTAATAAAGGTCCCTTTGGTTGTTTTAGCCTGATAATTATTGACCAATAATTAAATAAAATCGTTGAAATATTTAATGCTGTTATAATGTAAAATTCGTCACAATAAACAATCTGAATTGTTTTGTTTTCTTCCAATTAGCATCAGAATAATGGGTAACTCCGATACAAAAAATTTTACCTTTAAAAGACAAACGGGTCGCAATCAAATCTGTGATAGAAAAATAAAATAAAAATAGTTTCAAACAAACCTATATTGCCTCATCATCATCATCATCATCATCATCATGTCAGCCGCAAGACGTCCACAGCTGGACATAGGCTCCCCCCAGGGATATTTCTTATGTTTTATGAGTGCCTTGGGCTTGATCCAGACTTGAGAAAAAATAGTTAAAGAATCAAAGGTCCAATTATTTGTAACTTAAAGAACGAAGTAACTCCACCTTACATTGATGGATCTGCTTACATTGGACAATATATTTGTTTTGAAACCTCGCCATCGAAAATAACGTGGAAAACGATCAAAAAGCGAAAACGAGTAATTTCCGGCTGCGTATTGTTCTTGGTCCGTCCGCAAGTTAATCGAAATTAAGTGATCCATTACAAGATACCGGCGCTGAACGCAGACTTTAGGGTATGGACATCAGAATAATCAGGTAACTTAATAGCAGGGTAATCTATAATTGGCTATGTAACCTAAGACGTTACACTCAAAACATTTAACATTATATTGTTGATTACCTTTGTATAAAAAAAAATGTTTCATTGATCTACTATTATTAATAACTTAACAGTTGTTTATTTCCATTGACCAATGGAACAAAAATGACCATACATTTATGTATGTATGTATGTAAACACTTTATTGCACATAATAAAAATTACAAAACAGAAGAGATGGATACAAAGAAAACTATGTACAAAGGCGAGCTTATCCCTTAGAGAGATTTCGTTCAGCTAACCCTCGAGAGAAACGAAAGGAGACTAATCGCAGGATCGGCGTACTTGCGCAATAAGGAATTTTAACTAAAATATCTACTTTAACGCTACACTAAATATATTGATAATACATATATATAAAATGTATAAATAAATATAATGTATACAATATACTATATAAATATGACTACGTACCTAATGCATATATGATTGTATATATTATTATTACTGCTCAATTGTTGTGCCCAGTGTTTTCTTAATGCTAACTTAAAGGAGTGAATGGAAGGACCTTTCCTAATTTCTTCCGGCAAAATATTCCATAAACGTGCCGCCTGTACAGTGAAAGATCGAGTATATGTGTGAGTACTGTGCTGCGGAATTGCCAAAGATAAATTGGTGCCCGAGCGAAGTCGATCTCCCAACGATCTGCGAAAGTTGAACCTCTCACGGAAATAAGACGGGGCAGTGGGCTTAAACAGGACATTGTAGAGAGTAGCCAAAATATGTGAGTCGCGGCGATACCTCATGGGCAGCCACTTGTAACCTTTCTCTGAACTCCGAGATATGGTCAAACTACCTAAATGTACCTAATACATTGATTCTGCAAGCGCTCCAATTTATCTGATTTGTGCTGTCAAGTATTGATTTAAAAAATTAAAATTGAATTTAAAATATTCACAAACAGTATAAAAAAGGGAGACAGCAATCTGGGGCCAGCGGCCATTCACGGAAAAACATCAAAGTGTGTACATTGTGCGCGCAAGCGTAAAATTGTGTATATAAGTTCTAAGACGTATGATTGTCGCGGTAAAGGAAATAAACTTGTTATAAACTGGTCTGCCCTGTTGTTAATTCAAGCCCCCTTTGCAGTACTATACTGAGTATTACCGTACTAACCAAATTATAATAACTTCTTCTTCTTCTTATCGTGTAGGTATAGTCAAATTAGTGAACTATGTGGCGAACTTAGCTAACCCTGGTGTCAGAGTTTTCAAACCGCACAATAGCCTCTTGACTTGGTTTTAAAGACTGTAGTCAATCGACAACAACCAGGACCGACAGCTAAAGCGCGGAAACGCTCGTGATAAATTGCCCCTTTGATCACCCATCAGGTTCCCTGCCTCTGAGTACGTTGCTTAACCTCACTGATCGATTGAGATCAACGAGAGCCACTGGGCTACGAGCGCTTTATAATAACTATTACCAAACTGATATTATCATACTGCTTCAATCATCTGTCAAGATGCAGAGGCCTATGTTGATGATTATCATACTGATTTTTACTTACTTATCGTACCCACAAATACTATACTGCTTATTACCACACTGACTATAACCTTATTGAGTAATACCGTACTGAGTAATACTTTTAGTAGAAAATTAGAATTTTTAAGTCGTAAGTGTCACATCATTTGTCACTCGATTATACATCCGATCCATTTTTGTATTTTTTAAGTGAAAAAGTCCCTTTACCAGTTTAATTTATTATTGTTAATCATACACACTATATTGTCTGTGCTTTATAATTTGAGTATCTTGTTTAAGTTTCAACAAAACGTCATTATTATTTATTGAATCGATATTTTTACGCGTCGTTAAGTAACATTTCTTTGTATTGTCGTTTGTCATTTCCTGAACTTGAATTGTTATTCTTTAATTTCTAAAGTTCGTTTTTTATGGCATCCTTCGTTCATATTGTAATTAAAAGCCATTGTATCGGAATTATACTTATGATAGACATGTAATCCTAGAAACAAATAGGTTTTTTTATAATATATTGGTCAAGGTGACAAAGATTACCTACTTAAAAAAGACTTTGACAAATTTGTCCCAATTTAATACGCTTTTTAGGCACTATTTCAAAGTACACCTAAAAATATGTTCTAATATTATGTAGTTCTCATTATCATGTATCTTTAGTCTGATTTAAAGGATTCTTATACATATTTTTATCCGACTTCAAAAAAAGAGGAGGTTCACAATTCCACTGTTTTTTTGTATGTTTGTTACGCGATGGCTCCGGCAATTGTCACCCGATTTTCAAAACTCTTTTTTTTTTCAAAAGAGTATACTCCTGAGATGGTCTCATATACATTCTATCACAATTAATTCAGCGCGTTTTAAAACAATCAACACAAACAGAAACATATTTACATTAATTTAGATTACGACTTGGTTAGCGGTTATGTGCTGATAGGCAGTCGGTTGATTTTTACGTTTTTAATCCAACGTATGTCCCAAAAGTACACTCATAAAGGATCATTTTTGAAAAGCGTGGTTTACCTTACACTGCTATGGTAAACCAAAAAAAACAGTAATGGCTGTATCAGAGTACTCTCTCCCCTTTTCCTTTAAATCTCACTTTCAAGTCTTTTAGAATTAGTAAAGGGTTTCTTTACAATTGATTTATTGTCGACACATTTTGAGGTATGACCCGTATGCTCGTACTTAATCTTGATTTACGTGACGTGAACGGCTTGTCCGTACCCAGATACGATTTTCAATATAATTTACGATTTACATATGACTCCTATCAATGGATTCTATTTGTATAAACTTCAAATTATAAAATATTGCCAAGAAAAGTCAATATTCTAGCATAAAATATGTACATACTTATGTAAATAAGCTTTATAATGTAAATATAGAGACGGAATTTCTTCCAAAGCGAATTTTTTATCATATAAAACTTGTAAAATGGATGGAATAGTTTATTAATTAATATTCTTGCTTTATCCTCTCAGAAGTCAAACTTTTCGTAATATCAAGTGGGAACTTTGGAAAAACTCTAAAGATATTTTAATTAGGCCGAAAATACTTCAATGAAACCACTAAATATCAAAGTTATAAATTAGGGGTAGTGCTAAGCTTGAAGATAATTATCTGTTAGCTTTTTAGGTGGAAATTTATAGGTTAACGTGACTCGGACCCTCGTGGAAGAGTTGCTACCGATTTTATTTATCCGCCAATAAAAGTGATTGACATTAATTTGGTGAGTTAATGATAGGCAAGCAAAGGTTTAACTAGATGCCTCAAAACATGTAAAGGGGCGTTTAAAGAATTACGAAATTTTGTGTTTGGAGTAAGTGATTTAATTTTGATTTTGAAGATAAAGTTTTGATGATATAGTACCTGTTTTAATCATTGTCTGCATTGTTTGGACAAAAATGGATTTAAAATATAAAAAACTTAGTTTTATGTTACAATATTTTTCCTCACAAAACCTCTCTCGAGCACTACACCTTACATACCAATTTCATTAATTGCAGTAGGTACTTGTTATTACGGGTATGTTAAACTGTTTCAATAACCTACCTATGACAATATTTGACAGGTATGAAACGATTTTGTGTAGAAAGCAAGGTAGGATCGTATTACTAAATTAACATGGCAGTTAAACCCTCGCGCGATGTCTGCACACCCGTGTGTGCAGGATTTGTATCGCACGCGGCGTAAACAAGCGCGCGGCGGGTTAATATAAGTCTATTATGAAAGCATTTATACTGTATAATCTTAGCATTGTGTTGTTTTGTTTTGCATGACAATAGTATTGAAGGACAGTTCGTTTAGAACGACATATTATATTTGTTAGTACGTATTAGCCATAAATCATAAGAGCCCTAATCCTGTCGCTTGCGCCAGCCACCTCAATCGATGCAGTCGGCACTTATAAAAACATTGTTTAGCGTCGCTGGCGCCTCCAAGATCATCAAAAATAACACTGACAGGAAGCACAAACCCTACTCATAAATCTAAAAAGACGTTAAGCCGTTGAATCTTGATTTTATACGTAACCTTTGATACAGTAGATTTATATTCTTCTCACTCAATTCTTACCACTTAAAACATTTCTCGTGTAAATTATTTAAATTATGCTCAATGAATTATAACTAAACATGATACTTTCTGTCTTATTTTGAATCTTTTTTGCTTATATTCGAATATGAGGAATTTGCTAATGAAGGACCCACTGTGGTTTACAAGTTCATAATTTGTTAAAAATAAGATCTTTGACCGGTGACTAAATTTCAATTTAAAGTAATTTATAGTTTTTTTTAAATATTTGGGTCCGTTATATGGTCATGGGGTACATCTAAACGAGTAGGTACAGTTTTAATAGAGTCATAAACATCACCAAATGTTTATTAACATCTAACTTTTAAGTTGGTTTAACGGGCGTTTGGTTGAGTGGTAGCGGCGCTGTCTCTTGATTGACTGGTCTTGGGTTTGATTCCTAGTCAGGGAAAACATTAGTCTAAAAAGCAAATGTTTATTCTCGGGTTATGTGTGTTCGTGTCTGCTTTTATGTATGGCCTTTGAGGGTGTAGAGTCTATTTCTAAGTCCAAAATGATACTGTTTATAAAAGTTTACTTAATTTGTATCTGCCATAGTTTTTATTATTATTAATAGATTAGAAAGCAATTTGGCGATCTTTAAGTATCTATCGCTTAAACTTCTTTATTTCATTCTATAAAATAAAAAATATATATAATATAATTATGAAATTGCTAATCAAATGGATTAATTGAAAAAAATGTCACAGATAAGTAACGTAAGCTTAACTTATTACATCGATTTTCAAAACGATCTTATAATTATAAGTTATCGTCTTGATTACTTAAGTTTTTTTAACTATAATTTTAATAATCCGTTTTAATAATCCTTTGTCTACTTTCTCTAGGTATGCAAAGTAAATCATTACGTTACCGTAAAAACGCCGCACGTTTTCAAAACGTAGCGTGAATGATTAAGCGGCCTTCATTTTCACCCCATTAATAACAACACTTTTGGGCATTTTAGTAAATTAAGTAATTCACAAATACTTAATAACAAATACAATGGCCATAGATCAAGCTAATTGGCGAAAACGTGAATAGGTATACAGACTTAATTATTTTACTATTTGAAGATTGTATGAAGTTAGATTTTTAGGCTTTTGCCGGAGACTTATTTACAGTTTGTACCGTGTGGTGATCGGTTGAGAATAACACCACCCCATCTCTT
The DNA here is from genome assembly GCA_949987775.1 of Aproaerema taeniolella. NCBI lineage: Eukaryota > Metazoa > Arthropoda > Insecta > Lepidoptera > Gelechiidae > Aproaerema > Aproaerema taeniolella. Next base: position 12,630,304 of record OX465256.1, read on the forward strand.
TCCGTGGGTGTCGTAAGAGGCGATTAAGGAAACACAAATGAGACCTGCCTCTTAGTAAAAAACTTTATTTTTTCTGAATCTGAGGTGTCGTCCTAAGGTCTCAAGCGGTGTGGTAGGCTCTGTAAAAGGCCGTCTGGTTCACGACAGCTTGCTGTGTTCCGTCGGTGCGTGGTAGTACCGGTGCCTTTATGGACATTTTCTGGATTAACTTGCTCCATCGTCGACCTCATCTTTGACCTTTACGGTCAAGATTGAGGTCAAGAGTTAACCCATCTTATAATAAATTAAAAAAAGTTAAAAGAACTAATGTAATTCACTATTTTGACTTTTTTAAAGTAACATCCTGAATTTTTTTATGAAATTAAGCAATTTTTCACTTTGAGTCTAGATTTTACTTCAAAAAGAACTATAACCTACCTATTGTTAACGCACACTGAAAAGCTGATCAGGCAAAATATCAAAAATTGTTAATGGAATTGTCATTGTCAAATCTCTGGATAGTGCTAAACGTTCCAATCAAATATCTTTTTTTTTGTGAAAATTGGACTGAGGTATTCAAGCTACACAGAATATATGATCTCTTCTTACATGATTAGTCTTTGGGTACTTACTTGACCTTTACGGTTAAGTTTCTTCTTAGTGAAGCCCTCGTAGCCCAGTGGCGCTCGCTCATCTCAACCGATCAGTGAGGTTAAGCAACTTACACAGAGACAGGGAACCTGATAGGTGACCAAAGTGGCAATTTATCACGAGCGTTTCCGTGCTTCGGAGGGCACGTTAAGCTGTCGGTCCTGGCTGTTGTCGATTGACTACAGTCGTTAAAATCAAGTCAGCGGCCATTTGGTGGTTTGAAAACTCTGACACCAGGTTTAGACATGCTAGCCACACACTTGACTATATCCTTACGATAAGAAGAAGAAGTGGCACACTCAGCATTTCATAGAGTAGTAAACTTCTAAAGATCAAATTCTATTATTCCCGTACTTTTCTTTGAAAACTGTCGCAGCCATATCATCCTCGTTTAAGTTCAAAATTTCAATTCAATTATAAGTACTCAAATTCCCTATTTAAACAAAAATATCACCGTAAACGTAAGCAAATAAAACGCTAGGTGACATTTAGCTGTCGACAGTCTATTATAGGCCCTCACCCGCGTTTTATAAATGACCCTCTCGCATGCAACCGCAGTCATTTACCAGAAAAATTGCTTGACGAATAAAACCCTGAATAAAATAATTTATTTGTGGCTTACTGTATATTTAACTTTTAACTTTAATATTTTTTTGTTTTTACTAGTGTAAGTGAAAAGTGGTATTTGATAGTTTGAAAATAATGTAAAATAAATAAAATGGTTGCGTTTCGAATTTAAATAACGCGAGTGAGTCATTTAAATGGCGTCCCTGTTCAAAAATTGAAGCGAAATTCGAAATTCTCTTTTCATTATTAACTCGCAATTTTAAACAATGGAAATACCAATTAATTGCTTCATTGTAAACAGATTGCTTAATTAAGGAAACGAAACGAATAAGAAGCTAAGCGAGTAACATGAAGTCAAATTAATTTTAATGATAAACGGTTTACATAGGCGGGAGTTGGCACATAGAAAGGTAAACTTTAATTTTCTAGTCTATTATTCAAAGACATTGGTAATGGCGAATCAAAAGGGGTAAGGAGTATTGCGCCGAAGTTCTGTGCTTTGTGAAGACATGAATATTTATGAATCGTCGCTAATTGTTTGAATCTCTCAACAAGTTATGTGCTGTTACAAATTTGCTCGGTTATATTTAGTTATTGCATGAGTTTGTTCTTGACAGTTGTGATATTAATGATTCCAAGGATTTGTATTGAATATGTTATAGGTATGAGTAAAAATGTGTCTTTTAAAGAAAGATTTTGGTTGTTAATAAAACTTAGGTCCACTTTCAAAGAGAAAATAAATTGAGGTCATTGGATTATATTGGAATGTTTTCATGGCCACAAATAAGAGGGGAAGAGGAAGTCCTCAAATTACATGGCTGACAAAGGTCCAAAAGGACATAAAAGAGAAAAGACTAACGGAAGATAACACACAAAACAGAAGTAAATGACGTCGCATGATTAGGAAAGCCGACCCCGCGTAGCGTGAAAAAGCGAGGCCGTAAAAGCAAAAAAAATTAAAATGTATCTGTGCAAAGTACATTATAATTATGTATTGACTGACTGCACTAGTGTACGCTATAAGACGTTAGATTTGATTAGCTGATTAGTGTACTGTACGCTATAAGACGTTAGATTTGCTTGTACACAATTGATTATCCTTAAAGTTGTTTATATTCAACAACTTCAAGTATGCCGTTTACAAGAACTGTACATCTTTTTAGTCCTTTGAGCCGGATCCGCAACCACATCAAGAAACCACATGATGAAACGGGAAAGAGGAATGATTCTAATACCAAACATTGATGTTTCGGAATAGAATTTGATTTTTTATTCATAAACTTCATAAAGACAAACATCTTGAAAACAAAAAAAAACAAAAGGGTGCCGGAACAGAAACATTGCTTAAAAAGTGCATTCACATAAACGCTATCAAATCCCCAATGCACACTCTTCTTCCTCCAAACCATATTTCCCAAAGCTTTTAGGTGAATGCTTCGTAAATCATAAATTAGTAAAGTTAGAAACACGTTGGTCCATGTCACGTATGACGTGAATTATTCACCGATCTTCTTTGCTATAAAACCTGCCAAAATATTTGCGTAAAGTTTTATTTTCTTCACGTACTTACTGTAAGGAATCCCTTGGTACGCATATTTGCAACTGTAGCCAAACGGTGTAGGTTTGAATAATGAATAACTATTTTTTTCCTTGTAAGTAATGATATATTTTTTGCTATCAAGGCAATTTTATTGCATATGTCTAGTCTAGTTCTCCTGATAATGAAGAAAACATATTTTTTGTGTGTGTAAGAAAAAAAATATTGTAATTTTCACTATCCTCATCATTTATTATTTTTTTCTTCTGTTTTACATCGATTTTAAAGGTAATGTATTTGAAATAGGTAATTATTACAATATTTGAAAAATTATACATAATTTTTGTGTTATTCCTTTTCGGTTGGATGTTACTTATGTAACAACCCTATATTGATAAATTCAAAAAATTTCTTTAAGATTACCAGTGAGTAAATCCAATGAAATAATACGATAGTGAGTTTAACAGGAAAAAAAATACAAAAATACGAATCTCAAAAACATTTTTGCGTCACAATGTTAACCCCATTTTAATTTAATTGGAAAAGGAATCAACAACACAACTCCCTTATAAGCTCCTGTGTACTTTACCATTGCAATATAAAAGGATAATGCCCTCAAGCAAACAGGTGTAGGGGGTACTTAAGCACATAAAGGAAGGAAAGATTTAAAAAGGTTGAAATAAAGTCAACGTTTTGGATCGCGAAATAATGTAACGTTGCGTTTTGTTTATAGTACAAGGTATAAGCGGAGGCTGTATTTTTTTGAGGGTTCCTATGAACTCTTATTATAGTAACTCCCTGCCGTCTGTCCTTGAGACTATATGTATTGCTGTTTGGCACGGTAATACATTTTTAATCACGCCGACAAAACAGTGAAACAAAGTCATGAAAAAAATTTATTTAAAAATACTTCTATAAAGCATTATTCTATTAGTACCATCATTGTAGGATAGACAAGCAGATTTTGTGTTTTGAATAAAGGAAGTTAGTTCTCTAGTACTTTATTTTATCAAAAAAAAACTGATTCGATTAATGACGATGATGGATTAGCTTAGACTGTCTCAAACACTCCAAACCTGGATGCGACACTTTCATTTTAAAGGGTTCCTTTTAAATCTTGAACCTCTATCCCTACTAATATTATAAATGCGAAAGTAACTCTGTCTGTCTGTCTGTCTGTCTGTTACCTTTTCACGCCTAAACCGCTGAACCGATTTTGATGAATTTTGGTACAGAGATAGATTAGAGCCTGGGAAAGGACATAGGCTACATTTTATCCCACAGTTGGGCACGATATAACCTGTAGTCCACGCGGGCGGAGCCGCGGGCGGAAAGCTAGTAAATATATATAGTTACTTTGACGGGATTGCAGACCAATAATTAATTTTTGCTGTAGCTTTCTTTCGTTTACTTATTACATAAAGATGGTTTCTAAACTTTTAACGCTACAGCCTATGATGCAAGCCACATGCTTCAAGGGCATAAGACATTGTATCGCGACGATTGCTCCAGGCTATTGAAAATTAAAATTGCTGCCAGATTTTTTATCTGCTAAATTCCCAGTCTGTAACCCGTCTTTTGTTGGAAAGCATACCCAGTTTTTGTTAGACTTTTTTTTTCCTTTTTTGGCCGAAGGGTTCCTTTTTGTGAGATTTTCAACAGTTCGTACAATTTCACTACTGTATTGCTACGGTAGTTTATTTTACCAAATATACCTTCAATTAAACTAATGAATGATCGTATAACGCGTCTATTGTTTTAAAAGGCCTGCCCAGCATTAGGATTGTAACATTTAGAACAACGTAGTTGGTTATTAATGAATTTAGTCTTCTTCCTAGAGCATTTAGACCCGTTTCTCATTCAGGAAACGCTTGAACATGGTCCAGGATTTGACAGGTTAAAAAATAATAGTTATAGAGGAAAAAAACTCCCCAATATTCTAGGGAAAAGCCTGGTGACCGACCTAATACAGATTTCATTATTTCGTTTAGGCTTCAGTCCTTTTAAGTTCTACTTTATGGGCTATAATGTCATTGTTGGTTTTAGTGATAAATAAAGTTTTTTTTTTATTTATTTATTAAAGGAATTTCTTGTTACTAAGGTATAAAATTCGCAGCTTGATTTGCGTCAATAGAAAATCTACTACAAAAGCATACGATATAAACAAAATCAAAGCCAAAATCAGTCCAACGTTTAATTAAGCAATATACTGACGAATAATCGTGGATTAATTGCGTAGCCGATCCAAATTCAACGAATTTACATGACAATTTTATTGAAAACATGTACAGCACGAATTTAAACTGTACGTCTAATTTATTTAAACATAATCCGCTTACAAACATTGGAATCATTATATCAAAATGTAAATACAAATATTAAACTGAACTTTATAATGTATTTGCTATTGTCTGCTGGTGCCATAAGTTGAATTACAATAAAAAATAAACTTTAGACACTTAAAACGCATATTTAGGTTTTCTGGGTTTGCTATGATACGAAAAAGAAGGACACAAATACTTTTTATTCAAGTTATTCCAAAAACAAATAGATAATGTGATAGCGAGACTACGAAAGAAATTGTTTCTTAAAATAGACTGCGTAATAAATAAATTAAACGCTTATTATTATAAGCAGGAAACGTCAAAGTTGTATGAATTTATGTTTGAATTTGTTTTAAACTATTTAAGAAGCTTTTTCGAGAAGCAAAAGATTGTGGAACTTACCTTATTGCTATGGAAATTCTTTTGTATCCTTCTCAGATCAAACGGTATACTCGTATCTTATTCACAAAAGACACCCAAAGTAATGATTCAGTGATATTCGAAGCGAATCGAATGGCCAAAATAATAGGGGTGAAAATAGGGTTCTGTAAAATTTGCATGTCGACACCTATAAATTATACATGTCAAATATGTTAAGCGTTATAGCCCCTCTGAAACTCTCTTGCCCTCTAATGAGAAGGGAAGTCTCCGAGCTAATGGTCAAATTACTGAGCTTATTAATAATGAAGATGTTATAGTAGACCCTTTGTTAGTCAAGAGTTTATTAAGAGGAAAATTCGCTATAATTAGGCATTCAATTGTCTTTATTTCCATATGATGGCAAAAATAATCCTTACTAATATTATAAACGCGAAGGTTTGTATTTATGAATGTGTGTTCCTCTTTCACGCTCAAACGGTTGGACCAATTTTGATAAAATATGGTATGGAGGTATCTGACACCCGGATTAACACATAGGCTACATAATTATCCCAAATTCCAGCGGGAACGAAGTCCCGGGCGGAAAGCTAGTTACTGTTAATTTGATCGAGATAGTCATAAAAATCATAAATCATAAAACTTTATATGCTTTGATTTTTTATGTTTCAAGCACTCTTTTAGGGTTCGAGAGTCTGTTATAGTTTAGATGGAGCACGTGGAGTACTGAGCATCTATTCTGTAAGTCAGTGACCGATGTACGACCTATTATTGTCAATATCTGTCACAGTGCCATCAGAGTAGCGCCAGATGAACTGAAGTATCGATCGTGAAATTATAAAATACTAGCATTCCGCCCGGGACTTCGTTCCCGTGGGAATTCGGGAAAATTATGTATTTCGGAGCCTATTCAAAGCAAACAAACAAACAATCAAATCTTTCCTCTTTATAATATGTATAGATATAGATGTATATGCTCGCTCATATACTCAAACAATAGTATGCATCACTTTTTCTCGAATCGTAAGTCTTTCATTAGTTTGTTTTTCAATTTTGGAGGTTGCCGGAACCAAAATTTTTTAAATATTTTTTTTTATGATTTGATTTGATTTTTATGAAAATATAATCAAATCAAATCATTAATTTAAAGTAGGTTTTAAAATAAAACACTTTTTGAAGTTAACAAAAATGAGAAAAATTACAATAATAAAAATAATCACAAAAATAATCAAATATGAATATATGAACATGAATATACCTAGTATTAAAATTAAAACTGTGCTGAACCTGAGTCAATACCCTATGTCTAGGCCTCTTTGTCACTGATGTAATCTAATATATTATAGTAGGCTTTTTTCACTAATTATTTTTTTAAGGTCAATTTGAATTTTTAGTCAGGTAGATTTAAAATTTGTTCCGGAATTTTATTGTATAAGCGAATTCCTTGACTAATAAATGATTTGTTAATTTTTGCAAGACGCCAGCCTGTTAAATAAAGTTTGTTCTTGTTTCTTGTGTTTATAGAGTGCACATCGGACCCTTTTTAGGGTTCCGTAGTAATCTACGAACCCTTATAGTTTCGCCATGTCCGTCTGTCCGTCTGTCCGTCTGTCCGTCTGTCCGCAGGTTTCCTAAGAAACCCTTGGTACTACAGAGCTGAAACTTGGCATGATTATACATATGAATTACGCCGATAGAACTGTAGAGTAAAATCTTAGAAAAAAATTTTTTTTCGGGTGTCTCCCATAGACGTGAAAGGGCGATGAATTTTTTTTTTCTCGACAATATTTTTGAATGGGGTGTCATAGAATAGCATATTAAAAGATAGAAGGGGTTTACTAAGAACGTTTTTCGATACAGCACTCCGTTTGCGAAATATAAATTTTTAAAGTGAAAATTTTTGTCAAATACAGGTGTCCCCCCCTCTACCTGCTAAACGGTTGTTTCTAAAAATGTGGAAAAATTCACGTTGGTAGAATATATAACGAAATTAAAAGGAAAACATAACTTGGTCCTTCAAGTTTTCGAGTAATAGTCGACCAAGTGCCAAACACTGTTGGGATTAATAAGAATATGTTTACTGATATAAGATTCTTGGTACTACAGAGCTGAAATTTGGCATGGTCATAGATATTGATTGCTCCAACAGATCTTAAATATAAAAATTTGGAAAAAACATTTTTGCGGGTGTTTCCCATACACGTGAAAGGGCGATGGTTTTTTTTTTCTCGCCGATACCATCGAATTGAATGTCATAGGATAGATTTTTAAAATATAGAAGGGGTTTACTAAGAACGTTTTTCGATTCAGCACTCCGTTTGAGAAAAAAAAAATTTTAAAGTGAAATTTTTTGTTAAAAACAAGTTTCCGGGGGGGACACTACCAGCTAAACGGTTGTTTCTAAAAATGTGAAAAAATTCACGGTTATAGAATATACAACGACATTAAAAGAAAAACTATCACACATAAGTTGGCCCTTCAAGTTTGCGAGTAATAGTCGACCTAACGTTTTTGGGATTAATAAGAATATGTTTACAAGGTTCCACGCTAAAAGTGAGGGGAGGTCGAAAGCCAAACTGTAACATATTGACATTTTAGGTGTCGTTAAATAGTTTTTTGGGGGTGTTAATTACGAAAATGACATCAAAATTATTTTAACAGTAGGTTGATATTATTTCTAAAAGTAATATTGGCGTAAAAAAAAACTAAAAAAAATTCGCGCTCGCTTCGCTCGCGAATTTTATACTTACATTCGGTTGTATTTAGACCAAAACAAAAATTATTTCCGAAATTACAAACTCTTTAATAATACATTTATTTTTAGGGTTCCATAGTAATCTACGAACCCTTATAGTTTCGCCATGTCCGTCTGTTCGCAGGTTTCAGAAACCCTTGGTAGCACAGAGCTGAAATTTGGCAAGATCATACATATAAATTACTCCGACAGAACTGTAGATTTTTTTTTCGGGTTTCTCCCATAGATGTGAAAGGGTAATGAATTTTTCGATTCAGCGATCTGTTTAGGAAACATTAATTTTTATAACTAAAAAAAATGTGGAATAATTCACGAGGGTAGCATTTACGACGAAGTGTACCCTAATCCAAAATGGTTGACATACAAGGATCCAAGCTAAAAGTGAGGCGAGCCGAAAGCCAAGCTGTAACATATTGACATTGTCGTTTAATAGGTTTTTGTGAGTGCTAATTACGAAAACGACATTAAAAATATACACCTGCTTAGCTTGATATTATTATATTATTCCTTACAATAAAATTGTCGCCAAAAAAAAAAATATAAATATAAATATATTAAAAAAATATAAAAAAAATTCGCGCTCGCTTCGCTCGCGCATTAAACACTTCCGTTCTGTTATATTTAGGCCAAACTTTTTAATAGGTACATTTCTTTATGATACTAAGAATAGTTTTTTGGGATTTTAACATCAACTATGACAATATGCTTGTAGAATTAAGAAGCCAGCTGCATATTTGAACCATGCTGCTACGGAACCCTACAATGCGCGTGGCCCGACACGCTCTTGGCCGGTTTTTTAAATATGTGAATATTCGATTTATTACGTTATTAATAACCTATCTCATATTCTAATTTCAATTTTAAATTCCAAAACACTCAGACTTGAAACAAGATAATACATAATCTGAAGAGCATATCTCGGATCTACGCCTCAGCTCTCGAAACTCAACACCACTAAATACCTTCATAACAGATTGTCTCCAGCGTACGCTTCACCCTTGATGGGAATATTACTATATTCACCACCGCAGCTATCAAAAGGGAACATCATACGAGATAACATGTTAATCTAACACGGAGGTATTTCTGTCATTAATTTAGATGAGAATTCATTAAATTTATCTTCAAGGTATCGTCAAGTGATCACGTACAGAGGCATCAAGGATTAAGATCGCAATATGTGACATCGACAAACTAGGTTGGCTAGATAAAGCCTTATTCGGTACAGTACAAAGGCAATTTGGAAATGTCTTGTGCAATGTTAGTCTTAATTTTATGTCATTACAATAGGTGTTTTTACCGAAATAGGTTTCTATCAGATATTTACGGATAGTGGTAATTGGCTCTTTTATAGCGGATGAAGAATGAGTGGTGTAGAATTAATTATGCTAAAAAACAAAAAGTTTAATTTCACGTTCTGAGCCTCCCTATATTTTTCTCTACTTTGTATTGTATGCAAAACAACGCAAATGACCCAAAAATCCAGATTTCCAAAATTCCATTTGAAACTGTGGATCTATTTACAAATAGACACTAAACGAAATCATTTAAACAAAGTCTGAAATAAAATTAAACCACGCAATACTTAAAACTTGCGTCTTTCAGACTTTGCAAAGTTTTAGCAAATTGTCGCGCTATAATTAAACATTGAGGCATGATCATCCCGCGACTCACTTCATTTGTTACTGGTGACAAGTTAAGTCTCCGTCTGGGGTGGGTAGTCAGTATTCATAAGATACCTTCCCACAGTCGTTTCATTATCACCCCTCCTTCGAAGTACGAAGAACATAAAGTAAGAAAGCTCACACTATAACACGAGCCTTTGTAGGTACACAATATTATCAAGTCCTAAAAAGTATTACACAATGCTATTTTATATAGGAATTTCTTATCATTAGTGCGTAGTCTTGTATTATAATGTATGTCAAATGTGATGTCATGTCAACCACACCATGCTCTGCCTACCCTGTCAGGGATTATAGGTGTGAGTGTATGGTATGTTAAGCTATCTTATAGTAATAAAAACTTATTTTGATCTTTTGCAAACTGCAGCCAGAAACATCCGACCGCTCCACCTCTTTCTGGGTCTGCGTCGGCATCTGTGGCCATCTTATAGCTAACTTGTTCTGAACATACATGAGCTCACGCCTTTGCCCCATTGGGGTAGGCAGGGATCACAGATTGCCACTTGCTACGTTCCAAACAACCTCTTTCGCTTGCTCTACATTCATAATTCGCTTCATACATGCTCTTCTGATTCGGGTACTCTTAACACAGCCTTTACTCAGTCCATCACCAATTTGGTCTATTATTTCAGTCCATCACCTAGGGCGCCCCCTTTTTTCCGAACTATATTTGCATACTAGAAAAAAAACTAAAGATACCCATTACAAATTAAACCTGTTTCATAAATATAACGATTAGTTAGTACTTTTTGTACAGAAGGTAGAAACAAACACATAAGTAGACTACTGTATCATTTATGTAATATTCGTTGTCACAGAGTACATAGAGAAGAGTCGATTGGAGGCGGCAGTAAGGCTGTCTAGACGCAATCGCCTGTTGAATATCGTGGAAGAATGCCGATGAGAATTAGGCGATTCAATCCAAATCGATTTTACGGTCATTGGGACGTTGGATTTGAAGGACATTGGTAATGGCAGTTTCTAATTTTCTCCTTCAATTATTTCAGAGCGTCTGACGTATCAACTACTGGTTTTGAGCTTTTGGCGAGCTGTCACAATGTACTCAAATCTTGTTTTTAAGCCTCGATAAAAAAGGGGTTTTTATAAGGTTGACGTGTGTATTTGTATGTCGGTGTATCTGTGGCATTATCGTAGCTCCTAATTGAATGGACCAATTTCGATGCGATTTTTTTGTTTGAAATCTGACGTAATCGAGATAGTTCTTAGCTATATTTAACTAAAATTGGTTCAGCCATTTAAAATGTATAATTTTGATTTTATTTTTTAGTAATTGTTTTATGTACAGAAATTGTTAAGCGGATATATACCTAATATTGTACGTAGTTAAGTAAGACAGTATTTATCAAGTTTGGTGCATTTTCGACTAAACATTTAGTCAACTGTCATGCAATATTGAAAATTCTTTATAAATTAGCCGAACGGATACATGCCAACTTTTCGATAGGTATTACAATAACTTCATCGTAATTTTCCTTGTTCTCAACTACCGTGTCTATTAAATAACATAACTCAAGTGTACACCGCGAATCCCAACGCATGGTGTTATAGTCCTCTAATGCAGTAATGCAATTTTGATAACCTCCTAATAAGTTACGGACTACTTCATTAGATGCTCTGATTGAACCTGTTTTTCTTTGTTGTTTTTGGTTAGTTCCGACCTAATTTTGAAGTAAATTTCTAATTACATCTATCGTTTTTTTGTTTGTTCATTTAAAAAAATGCATTAAACAATATAAGTTCGTTGAAGATTTGAGTTTCAATAAACTAAAGTATTCTGAGCCTAAGTAAGCAATTTCTTTTATAATGCAGTGAAAACTTTAAAAATAACTTTTAAGCGAGCTAAATTAAGCAAATTCAGTCTGTTTAAAATAAAAACACTTATTAAAAGTTACTGAGTAAATGTTTAAGTAAGTCCTCCAATACAAAGATAATTACAGAAGTTTTACTGAAAAATATAAAATGTTCAGTGTTTTGGAAACATTAACTATTGTCTTTGATTTGACTTTCGAATGTTTGACTACCTTTAAACGTTAAAATTGTTAATCCTCACTTATATTATAAATGCGAAAGTAACTCTGTCTGTCTGTCCGTCCTTCACGCCTAAACTACTGAACCGATTTTGATGAAATTTGGTACAGAGATAGATTAGAGCCTGGGAAAGGACATAAGCTACATTTTATCCCACAGTAGGGCACGATATAACCTGTAGTCTACGCGGGCGGAGCCGCCGGCGGAAAGCTAGCACTATCATAAAAGAATAGATATAATATAAAAACTCATTCACTGATTGAACGATATCTAGCTATAACCTAAAATTTGAGGTACTTTGCGATCTGTTTATGATAATAGGGAAGTAATGAAGGCAGAAATTAATATTGAAACTATGTCCCAAACATATTCTAGCTTCAATATGACGCTGGCGACTGGCTGGTTTGGCCGAGTGGTAGTGACGCTGCCTCTTGATCGGCGGGTCCTGGGTTCGATCCCCAGTCGGGGCAAACATTTGTGTGAAAAGCAGATATTTGTTCTCGGGTCATAGGTGTTTGTGTTTGTCTTTATGTGTGTTCCGAGGGACCCACGACACAAGGGAAAACCTTAGTGTGGGCCTTTGAGTGTGTAGCGTTTATTTATTTATTTATTTTATTTATTTTATATTTATTATAATTCAATTATCACTGATTCGTGAAAATAAATTGGACGATCGTGTACGTCATGACATCTTAGTGCTCCAAAATCGTCATCCTCCCCTGCTAGCGGTGCACCCTGCTGATCAACGGACGAGGCTCTGGTGTATAACCACCCATGAAGGGTTTCTATACCTCAAGTAAAATGCTCATTTAAATCCCTACCCTGACATTGGCAAAATCACGAAAATCGTAGACGCTATTTTGTTACGAATTAAACTAAACAAAATATTATTACTTAGGTCCGTATTATTATTATTTTTTTATTATAAGATGGGTTAACTCTTGACCTCAATCTTGACCATAAGGTCAAAGATGAGGTCGACGATGGAGCGAGTTAACCCAGAAAATGCCTATAAAGGCACTGGTACTCCTACGCACCGATGGAACACAGCAAGCTGTTTGGCGTCGGACTTCGGTAGGAGGGTGGTCGCGAACCAGACGGCCCTTTACAGAGCCTACCACACCGCATGAGACCATAGGACGACACCTCAGATCCAGAAAAAAATGAAGTGTCGTTGCCTGGGATGGATTATTAGGAGGCAGGTCTCATTTGTGTTTCCTTAGTCGCCTCTTACGACACCCACGGAAAGAGATGGGGTGGTGTTAATCTCAACCGATCACCACACGGTTTAAGTTACAGTTGTCTTTGTCATTTTGATAGTGAGAGGAAGAGACAATCAATACTTAAGTGTAGATCAAGACTTGAGTCTCCTTCTGTAATACGGGCCTTATAGTCAACAGCTCTTTCAGAATTTTGAGGTTTCGTATAAGAGTTAAAACAGTTTACATCACTAATTATTGGACTTGACAAAGTAGTAGGGGGGATGTAGTGGGATTAAGTTAATGTTCTAACCCCCTTTCTGGGGTTTATCTAATACGTTGAAAGACAACTTAATTAATTGCAAGGTGACGCGTTAGGATTATGGTTGACAGTAATGACATTATCAATAAGATGTCACACTCTGGCAAAGATTGCCACAGAGCTACAAAACATTAATTTTCCGTGTCAGTCAGACAATATTTAATAGCAAGAATTTGGGACCATTTTTGATAGTTCGTTACAATTTCTGTAATATTTCACAAAAATTACAAAAAATTGCAAACCAAACTGTCGCGTTTGGTAGTATTAATCATTTTAAAAGTAGGTATTCTAAAGGTGTGAAACATAAGGTTCTAGCATAGAATTTTGGACGAACCCACATTGATGATTACCTATTATGACAAAACACCACGAAAGTTTGTACTAATGGTTTGGCTATACGCGTGTGTCCAAGTTGATAGACTTATGGGTGTAAGGTATGATATTTAATTAAGTTTAATGATGCGATACATAAAGCAGCAAACGATAAAACTTCCAAGCAGCCATAGCAACAGCACTCCAATATTGATTTACAAAACAAAAGATGTCTCAAACGCAGCTTGCCAAAGAAAATTAACGTTGCACAGTGGAGGCGAAAATTGCCTTGATATTAAAGGCACGTGCAGTGAAAATCGCAAGACGTGTCCGTTGAAGGTACTCGTAATCACCCAGACGGCGACGGGAGGCAGAGCTAGTCAGACGCCAGATCACCCACGATAGTTAATATCTACTGTGGGTACTTTACATGTTAAGTGTTAATTTCACACCTCTGCGCTCAGCTGTTTTTTTTTAATTTGCCAAAAAAAACATGTAAAAGAAAGATGTAAGTTAATTGAAAAAGTTCTGTGTTTGGACTTAAAAATAATCTGTCGCCAAATATATGTAAGTCTCAGAATATTAAATGTTTCTGTTATTTTCTTATTTTCTGGACTCAGCATACACAAAACAGCAAGCGTCAATGGGCTATGTACGACATTTTAAAAATATTTTTAATTTCGTTTAATTTTTTATTTAACATAAAGGAATAAGGTCCCGTTTCCTAAAAAAAAATATATAAAAAATCTATCTTTTGAAATAAAAATATAATAATTAAAAGTTTCTCAGTAGGGTAAACTAATCATAAATACGGCATTATACAATCGTGTCTTTGCCAAGCTTTGTCAATAAAAAAAAAACATAACCTATTTCATTTTGTATTTGGTTGTTTATTTTTGAGTTTTATTTTTGCTTTTTGTTAATTTTTTATGAAGTCTTTTACTGCTACCGCATACCGGATTACGATTTAACTTTGCACGGACTTGTAGTGCTAGATTTTGACTGATTTTCTCACGACTACATCTTATTCATACCGGACTCCGAGAACTGCTTCAACGATAGTGATTAATACTCTTTGGATTTGTGGAATAACACTAATAACGACAGCGCAGCAGGCTTTGCTACTCAACATGGCATCTGACGAGTTACAGCGGTGGAGAGAACCAAGAAATGTTTTATAACTCTTTGTTCAAACACTGACATTAACTCACCAAATTTGACGTTTGTTACCATTCCAAAGGAATTGAAAGAAAGTTGGTGTAAAATGGTTGACAGGAATTGTCCCAAACGTCCACTTTTTTGCTGTGAGGATCATTTAAACGTAAGTACATTGAAACGTATTCGGTATAGGTTATATGTCAACCAACTGTCAATCGTTTTTTTTTTTTTTACTTTGGCAAAGGAGTTAATCTGTAGAATGCTGTAATAAGCAACAAATCGTAACCAAAATTTTAGAAAATAATTATTTTTATATCTATGATCAAAATTATTTGGTATATTTTTTATTTGAATATGGGACCTTAAACCTGCTTAAAATAAAAATAAAAAAATTATTTTAAAAATCTTGCACATAGCCCATTAATGACTAACTACAAACCAATTTCAGTTTAATTATTAAACATGCTCCTCGACTTAAGATTTTCCTCAATGTTGGGTACGAAGTCAAGCCATAAGCCACGTCTTACGAACTACGCAGTTTCTCTAAAACGCCAGTGCAGACCGCAACCTGAAACAGGGGTGTATGAAAACATTGACACAAAATAGATATGACACTTTTGAAATAGCTCGATGGTAATAATGAGTGGGCTTGAGGTATGTATGTTATTTACTGTTATTGGAAAGGAATATATTCCTATAATGTAAGATTAGTAAGCCAAATTTGCGTTTTACGAGGCTTTTTAACAAGGTCTTCCCTAATATTGTGTGGGTAAAAGTAGCAAACTTGACCGACTCTGGTGTCAGTTTTCAAACCGCGTATCTCACTTGGTTAACAGCAGTCAAGTTTAAAGTGCCCTCTAAAGTACGGAACGCTCGTGATAAACTGCCTCTATGGTCACCAATCACATTCTGTGTGAATGTTGCTTAACTTTACTGATCTGTTCAGGACAGCGTGCGTCACTCGGCCTCGAGCACTAGAATCAATAGTCGAGCTAATTTTTATAAACATCACTATTAAAATGCTTTGAGAAAATTCTCTGACTGCACTCAGTTCGAGAATTGGCTATGCTCTCATCAGCTAGAAATAGGTAAATTAATGCTTTTTTATTTAAATAAATATCAAAATTAAGACTTAACTTTCATTTCAATGCTTCTAATAATTTTAGCGCTGTATAAAATTCTTCACATTTGTTGTCATAAGTGACTGATGTTTAGTCATCCGTTTATGTATTATTTTATGTTCTTGAAGACGTTGATGTACTTAATAGGAAAAATGTCGGAAGAAATCTGTATCTATCTATTCTATACTATTTATAAAGAGGAAAGATTTGATTGTTTGTTTGTTTGAATTGAATAGGCTCCGAAACTACTGGACCGATTTGAAAAATTATTTCACCATTAGAAACTTACATTATCCCCGATGGGCATAGGCTACATAATTTTCCCGAATTTCCAAGGGAACAAAGTCCCGAGCGGAATGCTAGTATAATATAAAAAAAAAACAGAAATCTTTTCAAAGTTTCTATTTATTTCTGATACCATTTAGTTGGAACTTAATCAAATGCTAAAGACTAGGTCTTTTTATGATTCGAACGGAACGGCTTTGTACTAACTTGCCGCCTATATTCTTTGTGATGTACATAAGAAATAGGGAGCAGTGGTAATACTATGTTGTGCCCGAAAATTCCGTTCAAATTATAAAAGGCCTTAAGGCTTTGTATTTTCGTTAGGTATAAGCCAATTTGGCAAGATAGATATATCCCGATTTTTTTCTTTTTTTCTATATAGGTAACACTGACATATTTTATTGTTTACTTTCTACTAGGTACTTTTTCAGCTTAACTATTTTATTTTTACTCGTCCAAAGACTTCCCTTACCTCGTAGCTCCAAGACGATAAAGAATGTTAGCATTCAAGCAGGTTGAATGCGAGTAATTAGCACTGAAGCTCTTATTAGCCAGTCCCTTAGATTATAGAAGCGAAAGAACATTCGACGAACTTTATGTCCTGAACTTTACGGTCTACGGTAAAAGGTGTCGGACATTAACAAAGCTAATAAAAGGCGATCAAACCGTTTTAACAGTTTTTTTCTAGTTTTGACTATACGTAAAAAAACATAAAAGCTGCCAAGCCTTCCAAGTTAGTAATAGTCTGTAAGTTAAAGATCAAGGTGTAGTGAGCAATATTGAAGTTCAAGCTGCAATACAATACTATATTATACTTTATTGCACTTCAACACAAATAAGGTAGGATACTTATTGATATTTTAGTTTTTCTTCTATTTTAGTTTTTTTTTATTTTATTTGTAGAACTTACAGCCCTATCTATAACAAAAAAAATTATGCTAGTAAATAAGAGATAATAACAAGCTTCCATGTTATGTTAACGTTATGATACTTAGGTATTGCTTCTTGCAATGTTTTCCAACTCTCTGTTGGAACGTTGTATTGCACCACATGTTATATTATTTTGAAACCTTTGTCTTAAGAACAAGGCATCTACTTCTTCAGTACTCTAAGATTGCCCCCAAATAATAGATGCTCTGTGGTCTGTAGTACTGCGTGGAATCGGAAGCATTTAAATCATTTTAATACCTATCTACATTATTACTTCTGCTAAAGCGTCTTCGGAGAGGAATTTGGTTTTGTCTCGGCCATTTGACAAAATCTTGTCAATGTTAATTAATTGGAAATTTAAACTTTTTCAGATCTTCTTCTTCTTCTTATCGTGTAGGTATAGTCAAGTGTATGGCGAACTTGGCTAACCCTGGTGTCAAAGTTTTCAAACCGCACAATGGCGTCTGACTTGGTTTTAACGACTGTAGTCAATCGACAACAGCCGGGACCGACAGCTTAACGTGCCCTCCGAAGCACGGAAACGTTCGTGATAAATTGCCACTTTGGTCACCCATCAGGTTCCCTGCCACTGTGTACGTTGCTTATCCTCACTGATTGGTTGAGATCAGCGAGAGCCACTGGGCTACTCTTTTTCAGATAACTTACATATGATTGCAAAGAAAACATAGACGCGTGACATTATTTTGTTATGTCGATGTCAATTTGCCTATACTGTACTAACGCTATGTGATATTCATATTATTATGACAAAACCATCTCACGCTTCTATATTAGACGCTGCAGAAATAAAAGGTCATGGGATAAGCTTAGTGGAAAAATGGGGTAGTTCACAAACTACCGAGAGTTTATAATTTTACTAAGTCACATTACAATATTACGTGTCTGACAATGTTACGCTGACATAGATAACATATAGGTACAATAGATTTAAATATTTCTATGATTTTAACTTTATTTTATTTAACAGTTTATTGTAGTAGACAGGACAAATCACAAATATTAGAACCGTTTCAGACAGTGTTAAGCCAAACATTAATAACTAAACAATGTCGAAGAGAATAAATCACTTTCATATTTTGTTATTTTGTGTAAGTTCGTTTTTCGATTGTGAAATATAAATAAGTTTCATATTTCTTTATCCTTTAAGTTATGTAAAAACTGTTTGTTTCTTAATAAATAAATAAAAAATAAATAAAATGTCGAAGATATTTTGATACTTTTAGCAGATAAGCGATCACAGTCAACATGGAAAATCTTCAGCCCTTCCATGTTATTTAATCGAGAATCTTGAAGTCTTTATTTCATGTTTGTGTGTTATTTTCACAAGGTTCAAGAACAATTTTGTCGTTTCAAATGAATCCGTAAATAAATAAGGCAGTTATCAAAGTTCTCTGTTCTCAAATAAAAACGAGTGTTCGTTAACAAGTGCTTACAATGTTACTTTGAAAAAGTTGGCCTTTTTATTGATGAAAAGACAAAAAAACATAACTTGAGGATGTTTTTTTTATGAAATTATATTACAAGTGATCTAGTAAATATTTTACATCGTTGTTTATTTTAAGCAATTTTTTTTTTTATATTTTATTATTTTATTATAAGATGGGTTAACTCTTGACCTCAATCTTTACCAAGGTCATAGATGAGTGGAGCGACTTAACCCAGAAAATGCCTATTAGGCACTGGTACTCCTACGCACCGACGGAACACAGCAAGCTGTTTGGCGTCGGACTTCGGTAGGAGGGTGGTCGTAAACCAGACGGCCCTTTACAGAGCCTACAACACCGCATGAGACCATAGGACGCCACCTCAGATTCAGAACAAATTGAGGTGTCGTTGCCTGGGGTGGATTAACAGGAGGCAGGTCTCATTTGTGTTTCCTTAGTCCCTCTTACGACACCCACGGAAAGAAATGGGATGGTGTTATTCTCAACCGATTACTACACGGCAATTTTCTTACAAAACTAGTCTGGGAGACTTAAGTGTTTCTCATGAAAATTAAATTGAGAAGGATTTTTTTAATTGTCACGCGTGACTAAAAAAATATCCTTATTGAAAATATATACTTATTGATTTAGCGCGATCATTACAGACATTTTTTTAACAGCAATATTTCGTCTGGCTCATTACCAACTGGGCTATCCAAAGGTCGCGGGTTCAAATCCTGGTGCGGGCCTGTACCACTAAATTCGTCTTTTCGGATTTATGTACGGATTTCTAATTATCACTTGCTCAACGGTCAAGGAAAACATCGTGATGAAACCCAGTTGTCCAAGAAAATTTATTTTCGAAAGACGAGAGGTACACCAACCCGCATTGGGCCAGCGTAGTGGACTATGGCCTAAATCCCTTTCGTGTTTTGAAGGGAGGCCCGTTCCCCTCGGTGGGGACGTATATGGGCTGGTAAGAAGAATATTTCGTAGTTTTTCGTTCACAGTGGGAGATGCATAAGGCTTTGAAAGTTGTAAACTAAGGTGTAAATGTCTGATAGGGATACTTACAAAATAAGATATAACCGTAGATACATGTGTGAAGTGAGCTTAGCTTATTAGTAGATGTAGCTAATGTGGAATAACGCTTCTCTAGTTTTTCTTTCGATCTCAGTTCGTAAAAAACTTTACACGTTTTGGTATTAGATTATCTCGTAGGCCATGCTGCGGTCTAAGGAACAAAGTTGGAAACTGAATAACTAGAGGTCTCGCCTCATGTTTCGTTCTACATTTACAGGCTTAATTAATTAATATTGTATTAATAAGAGGTTCGTGTTAGCTCTCTTCGTACTTTAATAATATGGTTAAATATTTATACTGTTTCGATATTAATAATTAAGGATATTAATGAAACTTGTGCATGATGGAAAATTTACTCTTATTCAATGGGTTATTTGAAACTGGATGAAAACAATATTTTAAAAGTACATACCTAACAACAAAACTTTTAGAAAAGAAATAATGAGCGAAATCGTAATGCTTCTTTTTAATTAAAAGCATAATGGAAATGTACTGTACATGTACTATTTATGCGTTCTTTCGGCTTTTCTTGAATAAAATTAAAATGTCAACTATGTTTCTTAGTAATTTTTTATACTTAATTAACAGTGTCTTGTTTTGTGTAGCAGCTGAAATACAACGTGAAAACAACTCGAGAAAATGCCAAAAATATGTCGAAATTACAACGCCAGAGGGCAAGTAAGCCTTTGCGGGGTTTTATCGTCCTCGGAGTGTGTCATGGCGCACGATTTTGTCGTGTGCCTATACAGCTGATTATAACATTATATTTACTAGAGAGTCAACTTTACTTCTTGTAATGGTGACTAAGTATTTATTGATAAATTGATATGCGAGTTTTTTATTATTATTATTATTATTATTTTTTTAACGCTACACACTCAAAGGCCCACACTAAGGTTTTCCCTTGTGTCGTGGGTCCCTCGGAAACACACATAAAGACAAACACAAACACCCATGACCCAAGAACAAACATCTGCTTTTCACACAAATGTTTGCCCCGACTGGTGATCGAACCCAGGACCCGCCGATCAAGTGGCAGCGTCACTACCACTCGACCAAACCGGCCGTCGAGTAATTAGATACATGACATAACTTCAAAAAAATTGGGTTAAACAATATTTTAAAATAGCCACAGTGGTTTATATTTCAAAATCGTTCGAAATGAAATAGTGGGTGAAACTGAAAATAATCGGATTGCAGTGGACGGGTTCGCGGGTTCTGGGACAATCCAGCTAATTGCGTCCAACTTTGCGACGAGAGCTTTTTAATTAAAACTTATCCGATATTATACAGTCGGATCGGTCAGTCGGAGTTCCAAGTTTTACTGCAACATTTGGAACAGTCTTTTGTTTCGGAATTTCAGTGGAGCTAGTGTCTAACTTTTGATTCCATAGTTCAATTGATTAGTTCAGTCACATAATATAAGAAGATCACAAGGTCATTTTTATGTAATGTAATGTAACACAACAATACAAAGAACTCCCCAGCTCCCCAAATAAAATAAAATAAAATAAATAAAATTTGTGTGATTGTGAGGATAGCTTGAAATAGCTTTAATTTTTTTTAAGTGACTGACGGGTGTTTAGTAAAAGGTACAACTTTCGGGGTATCATTAAAATCGACTCACAATAGCTCATCTCAACCGAGAAAGTTGCACTTTTCCATTTTCAGTTACATGTCTCAGTTGATGAAATTACAACTTTTATTTAAATATTTCGGTAGAACTCTGGGCTGACAGAGACACCCATGAGCGCGATGATCTTAGGGCACATTTTAAATGTAACTGCAGCTAAATTACATTCTCGATTTTAGAATACCTGATATATATCATTATCATCATACTCAGCCCATATCAACCCCCTGCTGGGTATAGGCCTTCTTCTCTTTAGCGCCAATCGTCACGGTCTTGTGCTCCTCATCCATAGAGATTGACGAAATCGTCTGACCATTGGGCTATTGATCTGCCCACGGCCTTGTCGCTCCCCTTGACCACCATTCTGTAACTGCTTTGGTCCACCGTCCGTCGTCCATCCTAGCCAATTGTCCTGCCCTGCCCATCTCCACCGCAATCCGCTTCTCTTAGTTTTCTGTCGAATTTCTACGTTTGGTACACGGTCAACGAGAGAGAAACTTAACATTCAACGCTCCATTGCTTTTTGTGCCACCTTTGTCTTATGCATATTAGGTACTTGATATTTTTGTGTTAAATGCATAATTTTCCTCCACTAACATCATTTTGTCGCGTGGAATCTAATAGAGCTCAAGCTAAGTACTGATCAACAACGTTCGCAGCGTGGCACTACCATCCCATCCATTTTGTGCAAACGGCAAACGACCAATAAGTCTTGCTTCCAGGGATATTAACACTATCATAGGTTACTCTCCCAGTTTTATGAAGACACATTAGACCCAGAAACATTTCCATAAAGGCTTTTAATACCATTTTCGAGTAAATTGAATTATTATTACTTACTCGCTTTCAGTTAGAATTACATTTATGAATTTTTGAATTTTTGACTCAATTTCTTCAGAATTTCCAAAAAAATCTTTAGAGTAATCTTATCAACTTGCAGAATAAATTAATAGGTAATCCTAGAGTTTTGTTTTGTATTAAATTAAAAAAAAAATATGAAAAAATAAATATAAAAATACCATATTTTTTTTTTAAATTTAAAGCACTTAATACATACTATTCTTATTAACTCAACTGAAAGTTTAAAAAAGCGTCATGTAGAGTAAAATACACATAATTTATTTTAAAAAATATCGAACGACATGGGACAGTTCTGGATTGTTTATTGTATTTTTTTTAAACTAGGATTGTGGATACTCATGCAGAGTAAAAGTATTGAAAGCAGTAGAGATTCTACAAAAAACTCATTCTGTTCCTCTAAAATATTTTGATGATGTCTTAACTTACAATACATCATAATGGAAATGTTAATGTATATAATGTAGAATTATATGTTTATTTTATGCTTATTTTTTATTTATTTTTTTATTATAAGATGGGTTAACTCTTGACCTCAATCTTGACCATAAAGGTCATTTATTTTTATACTTAGTATTTTTATGTATTAATTGTAAACTCATATATAGAGTATAAAATCTGTTAGAAATGATAAATAAGATAATAATAATAACAATGTTCAATTTAATAAGACAAGGGTACGGACATCAAGTCTGTAGATGTACAATCAACTGTAACCAAAAAAGCATATCGTGATATGGTTCAATGTAACAGTAAGATTCATTATTGTTAAGGATTATGGTAGTTTTTCAATATCTCTAGAATCAATTTTTTTTCCATGTAAATATGTGAGACAAATGTACATACATAATAATGTTCACGTAAATACTGTAGAAGTTCTACGCCTCTACAGCATAAACCTCCTACAAAACCTTTTATTCTAACCGATTTGGCGCGTATTTGTATTTCTGACACACTCCACCCGTGGTTTCAGCCCCGTGAGTTAGGTTTCTCTTAATAAATGCCTTAAAAGTGATTCTGTGACTTTTCTTGGACTCCATCAGTTAGACCGGTTGCTCCCTCTGAGCTAAGCTAAAGTATGTATTAAGAAGGCTGTACTAGTTATTGCTGATTTATCTAGCTTTCTGCTATAATCTGTACTGCTTGTAAGTGATATGTGATGTTTGAACCTATGGAGGCTTTATTTAGTGGATGGACGCAGCGGCCAAATAGCTAAATGTCCAATAAGTCCCGCTTGATATTAACTGCGACAAGTTTACAGCTCGCGCGCCGCCTGTTCATTATTGCCAGTTTTATGACGTTCGAATTTCGAATTTATATAATTGACCGGTTTTAAATACCGGAAAACGGGCTGATGTTTAATTATTGTGAGCTATTTTACTGTAATATGATTTTATTTTTGTTTCAACTGCGTGAAATTATTTCTTTTACAATCGATTTTAATTTGAGCAATTCAAAATTACTGTTTTTCATTACCTACTAATTACCATATACATTACCAACTCTATTCTTATTGAGTGAACTTATTAGCTAAAACGTCACGATAGTACATTAAAGTCAACAACACAAAGGGCATTACAGTCCTTATTGTGATATCAATAAGAGCACGCAGTAGGAGTACATACCTACACGGTGAATAAGAGTTACCAGCCAAACTTAATTGTAATCAAGCATTTTTATCGAGTGTTTATATTCTGACGCTTTAACCATTTTAGCGCCAAAAAATTTCGTCAAAAACGCCCAGCACACGCCACGACATCAAAAAATTTAAAAAAAATATATTGTCGTGGCGCATGGCGAACGCTTGGTGAACGATATTAAAGTAAAAAAAATATTTTTTTATCTGATATATCAGACTTTGGCGGAGAAAAGGTTAACCTACTAAACTTGTTTTTTACCAAGTAAGTAAATAAAAAGTAGGTGGGTGAAACATCCGAATTGGGACACTTTTGAGAAATCCTCAAAAAAAAACCCAATGTATACCCAACATGGAAAGTAATATCACTTACATTTGATTTGACATATATTTAAAAAAATCTCATCAGCTACGAATTCAAACGTTCTTTTCCCTTATACCTACTCTTAGCGTCTTTCACTTATCCTCCTCAAATAAATTGAAAGGCAACAAACAAAGGAAATCCCAAAGTCCCAGAAAACATTGTATCAGTATGAAAGCTTTTGGATCAGCCAAGACAGATGCGGATGTAGGGAGGTAGGTACTAAGTTTAGTGAACCCCCCATATAACAATAGGTTACAGGCTATAGGAACAGGTACTATAGCGAGAGGGGTAGTCGGGAGGATAGGAAGAGGGCAGAAGAGGGATACACTTCTAAGTATTTTAATTAGAGAACACAACTACACTGAACTAAAGCCATGAGAGATCTCTGTCAAAACATAAAATAAAGTAATAAAAGCAAGCGAATTGATTAAGCTTATAGAACCTTTCGCTAAAAGCGTTATAATTAGACGGTTATCGTAGAAAAATCATTTCGACCTAATTATAATCATTACATGTTAAATGCTCATACTCATTCATCTTGTGACCTTAGACTTTATGGAAAATGTATCATCAGATGTTTGTAGAACCATTTGATGCACTGCTCTTACATTAATGTATGTAAGAGATTTTAGATTTGTCAAGTTCGCCACACACTTGACTATACCTACCCGATAAGAAGAAGTAAGAAATTAACAATATGGAAATGCAATGCAATTTGGAAATGAGAATGTATGTACAGCAGCAGAATAATTAGAATAAATCAAAATTAAATATTTTTAAATATATTGAGCCGTGTGACGGGGTGGATTAGCAGTGTGGTTGTTTAGCCCCCCAATAGATAACTCTTATGTCCTGAGTCCGTGCCAGAGCCAAGATAGGCTAAACACGTGGGCTTTGCTGTTCTGACGACTCCTTTGATATGTTATTGAGTTCAATTTACGTTTTCATATTCCAGAGGTTTGGACCTTTGTAGTTTATACTTATACTAACCTTTTTTTAGTGACATAATGTAGGCAAAACGTTTACGCTTTTTCAAATTTAAACTAGATTATAATTAATTAAGTACTAGTTGACATGGGTTCTGTCTGTAGAAACTGGACAGTTTTCATTTCTTTTATTTTAGGTAAATAACTATAGTTTCACTAAATATATTTTATTATGGAAATATTAAAACCGTTAATTTGGCTTTCTCCAAATTTTCTTCTTAAAAAAACCCTTGATCTGTTTTTGTTAAGTTTCGGTACATTTTATTTTAGTAACACATTTAGTAATGCTAATCACTTGTTTATGTTAAGTTTAAGTAGTAAATAAATTGGGAATGCTGGATCAAAATACTGATTGGGAAGGCTAGATCAAAATATCTAATTGGGAAAGCTAGATCAAAAATATTTGTAACTACTCCGCTCCAACGCTCCGCTCTGTCGCTCCGTTAACTTTTTAGAAATGTTTGATCTAGCCTTCCCAATAAGATATCGTTTCTTCCCTTTTTTGATCTAGCCTTCTCAATCAGTATTTTGATCCAGCCTTCCCAATTTATTTACTACTAGTTTATAATAATGTTTCTTTCTTTCTATGCGTCGAAATTAAGCCGCGTCGTCATAGAAAGGTGTTTAATTTAAATCTGAGGCTAAATTGACAGTTTATCTAATGAAATCATTATTTCTAGCAATTTTTAAAACCTACCGAATGTGTTTTAACGGTTAGCAAATGAAAAATAACCTATTTTTAGGCATTGAAAGTAATATTTGTATCAAATACATATTATAACATAAATACCTTGATAACGTCCTAACAAAACTGACTTCTTGTGCCCATCGAGTACTAAGAAATGAAAGCTTTATGATAATATACGAAATGCAACGAGCACACAAACCAAACAAATCCAAGCTATATTAGATCTCTTTCATCCCTATTCCATATTTTCATCACAATAAAACATCGTTGGTCCAAAGGCTTCTTTGTACGAACAAACGGGGTTACAGACGGGGTTCACTGGAACTTTTCAATAATCATTGACAAAATCCTTCATCGGACCTTGTTACCTTTGTTTTCTATCAAAAGGTGATGGGTATTTGTTGGTGGGAAAAGGATTTGCAGGATAGAAATCTCGGGATTGGAAAATAATCTTAAGAAAAACGAGAAACATGTTTTTATGATAAACTAGCTTTTCGCCCGGGATTTCGTTCTCGTGGGAAGTTTCTCGTCGTATTTTAGTCACAACTACGGAGTACCAATTACCTGTCAGTAAGTTAGTTCTTTGTTGGGCTAACATAGACGCGTGATAGAATTTTTTCCATCTCTGCTATAGATAATCCACATCATTTTAAAAGAAGCCTAAAAGATTACTTATGTAAAAAATGTTACTACACCCTTAATGAATTCTTTGATACTAAGTGAATTACATGTGAATTAACATTATTACTAATAAGATATTATTATTGTAAATAATTTATGATTCCTATTTTTATTTTTTAGTTAGATATAAGTACCATATTGTTTTAAGTTAAGTTGCTGTGCCCTAGCAGGGTTCTACATGTTTACTAACCTTCTTTTGTAACATCTATTGTTCAATGTGGAAACGCAATAAACTATTGAGTATTGAGTATTGAGTATTGAGTATTGTCACGTTGATGTCGTTCTGCCTGTTCCGTACTGTCACTATGTATTCCCACGGTAACGAAATCCTGGGCCGAATGCTAGTGTATTTAAAAAAAAACATACAGGATTCTACGACTTAAAAATAAAACGTCTCTATCTAAACACAAGAAGTAGTTTCCCGTGACTGAAGTAAACAAATAGCATGCCGTGAATAATTCATCTAAGAATCGAGAGGACTGACAAATGAAATCTAATGAATATCGTATGAGATGGAAAATTTTTACGCAGATTTTTGTATATTTTCACTAAGTTTTGGTGAAATATAGTAAAAGTTTAATGTTTGCCAAACCTAAATTGGGTACTTTTAAATCAGTTGGAAAAACTTCAGGATGTGCAATAACCCAATAAACCGAACAACTTTCTAAAGGAACATAGGTAGAAATATATATTTTTGATTTCGTCTCTCCATGAAGTCCAATTTTTGTTTGATAATTTCATATAGGTTCCTTTGGGAAAGTTGTTTAGTTTCATGGGTAGAAACACTCCAAAAAGTTTCACTCACTAATTGAATGTCACCCCATATATATCTCATTTTATTTCAGTCCAATATCCATTTGATCGTATCCTTATTTATTGTTCATATATTATTTGGCAATTGCTAAAAATAATACCATTTATGCTAAAAGAAGTTTTAATCCACATTTGTTTAGCGCAACTGACATGTAGTTTATCTAGCTGTTTTGTGAATTCAAACTTTTTTTTTAATTACTCTATTTTTAAAGTTGTCATACCATCGTAGCACAGTCCTGTATTCGATGTTATGAAAATAACGAATTTAAGACCAAATTAAGGTGGTTTTCTAAGTTTTTCACAATGATCTCTAGGACTTTCGAGGTGGAAGATTTAACTTTGGCATTAATTTTTATAACAATCAGAATTATGTTTAATAAATATAAAAATTCAATGGACGACATAACCGCAAATACGAGTAAATCGAAGTAGTAGTAAGTAACATTTATTGTGAATGGAAAACTTCAATGTCTTCAATGAAAGCTATTTTTAGAAGGGTCAAAGATTTATAAATAGGGAACTGACAACTAAAACTAATAACATTAGCAATAATACTTAGCAGTTTGAATCAGACCGCCTGAGCAAACACAGGCATCCGTCTGCGAACTCCTGAAGCTGGAATATTGTCTTGTTTATTACAACCGGACGCACCCTCGCCCGAGGCAAGGATCCAATATAATGGAATACTTCAGCATTATTTGCAGATACATGCGTACTTACATAATACCCCTCGGGCCTGTATTAGCTGAGGTATATGTTACTAAATCGTGTCTTCACAAAAATGCCAAATGGATCAATGTAATACGCTACTTTTTGTACCGTTCCTTTGATAGCTTGTTGCTTTAATCCCGAAGGTAGGTTTGCCTTTCCTTGCAACCCTTGAGAAGTTTTTGAATTGTTTTGTTGAAGCTGTTGAGGTAACAGTGTCACAATGGTTTGATACAATTAACTCAATCGTTTTCATTCACTTTTTGTGTAAAGTTTTTGTTAAATATTTTACAAAATAACAGTCATTGCACACCATTCGCTGATTCAAAGCATAATTTAGACTTATTATGCTCAAAATAAAACTACTTTGTCCTGTCTCAGATTCAGGTATCCAAGATTTGCTAGCCCAGGTAAAAATTATGCCCAAAATGTCAATTATGAAAATGCATTTACTCTAAATAAAACTATACCAAACTACTTATTTTAATGTTTAGACCTAACATTACGTGAAGTGTCCAGCTGTTTTACAGATTAATGAAACCGTAAGTTTAAATCATGGTTTTGATATGACCAGGAATTTTCGCTTCAATCAAACTTTTATCTTTAGCCGACTAATTGCAAAACGTGTGTATCGAAATAGGCCCCGAGGCAAGTAAGGCAACTCTGTTGGATACAACTGTATTACAGACAATGTAGTCTGCATAGAGGCGGTTAATGTAACTTTGTAATAAGGGTTACTCGAATGGGGTCCACGCGGTTCGGGCTTTGTTGTTTCGCCACGGATGCATAATGTTGTTATGCTTTCCCTACTGAGAAATCTGGTTTTGAATACATTTTATGCAAGGCTTGATTCTGCATTTAAACTTTTGATTAATAGGCTAGAGGTATGGTTCAAAAAGCTTATATTCAAATAGTTTATACTGTCGGTTCCTTCTATTATTAGGTGCCCACCAAACTTTCTTGTCCATTCGCGAATATCACATTCGCACTAAACTTGTCTTCATTACTTTAAGGTTTGAATTAGAATGAACTTTGATATTCACCGCCTTACTAATAATCTTACACGTTATGATAAATAGATAGATAAAAACTTTATCACTTTGTGATGTAGTACAGGTTTATAATGACCTAAGAAAAACAATACTTGCGCATGTTATACGTAGTCTAAAAATTATTATAAGTAAGACCGCAATTTTTTTGCGAGAGATGTTAAAGTTTGACTGAATGAACAGAAAATGATCATCAAAATGTTGCAATGTACTCGCGCACAACAAACAAATTTTCTTGGCCTGAAAAATATTTTTTTACTCGCGTACATGAATATGTTCTTAGTGTCATTCACTAACTAGGTAATATTTTACCAAATAATAGATAAGTATATAATTTATTAGTTAGTTGGTTAATTTGGTCATTTATTATAATCAAACTGTTATAAATTTTAAAAATCACAGTCATTATATTGTACCTCTATAAAGTTGCCTTCTTTATGCATTTACTTCACTATGCCATAAGATAAAAACCAGTAACCTCAAGATAAAAAAAATACTATCTAGGGTACAAATATCTTTCACACCATATGGCAATAAGCACGTGCAAAGTGACTTTATCGTCTCAACACGTGTTCCCAAAAACCTCAAGGACCCAAGAGTATTCTCAGTATGCACTTAAGGAATAACGAGCGAAATTTATAGCTTGCTTTTAAGCTTTTGGCCAGTGTCAATTTCTGCACCTCTCAAGTGGTTCTTCCGTTTTTAGAACTTATCTGTTTTTGTAAACGTCCTGTAGCTTCTCGGAAGCTTGCCGTTTTTTTGTATGATTAAAATTTTAATTGATATTCAGATTAGTAGATTAGATTAATGTAACTTTTACTCTATACCATGTTCTATAATGTTGGTGTGCAATAAAGTACACACGGCAGCACATCAGGCTATACATGTTGACCTTGACGTCGCACTTAACTCGCTTGCAATAGCGGCGGCTTTCGTAGTGCAAATGGATAACCTGACGTGCTGCTGTATATACATATATTATATTGTGTTGTACTATATTAGACAAAAAAAAACATCCCTAAATTTAAAAAAATATTATATTGCATTTTAAAGCTGTAATTGCTTCTTAGTATTAGGTCGTTTGTCTCAATAAACTAATTAAACTCACAAAAGTTAAGTACTTAATTATTTTTCTTTTGGTACTTATCGTCTCATTGCAATTGCTATAACGTGCTATCACAAGATAAAATTAAAACTATAATTGGACCAGCGTAGTAGACTGTGGCCTAAATCCCCCTGTTTCGTGTTTTAAAGAGCGGCCCTTGCCCCTTGGTGGAGACGTATACGGACTGATAAACCAAAATATTGTAAAGAATAAAAAAATAGAAACACAGTATCTGTTCTCAATTTACGACTGTTTTAAATAATAAATAAAAAATTTATTCAAAAAAAGCAGGCAATTTACAATTTTATAATACTTATTTCTACATGAAAACATTTAAATAAACTGCTTGTTATACATTCCCTGCAGCCAGTAGCGATTTACCTAAAATCCCACACTAGGCTAGGCCTGTCTTGTGGTGATTTTATACAAAATAACATTACCAGTTCATCTAGTTGCGGCTTATACTTAACAGTTAGGTATTAAGATAGATTAAAAGACAAAATAATATAAAAATAACTAACTTTGCCTACCCAGAAAATATAGATATAAAAAAGTTCTCCGATCTCTCCTAAGTCCAATCCTGTAACCCCGTTTGCACGATTGCCTTAACTTCCCGGCCTGATTTTGTGTGTATTTTAAAGATATTATTGATTTTTGTGTAAATAAAGGGCTTTCTATAACTGCTAAAACGTTTCTCAAACATGGTTCTAACCGAAGGCAATGGGAGAGCAAACACGCGTTTACTGCAGAGATCAGGGTAAATTACTGAACTAGCTACCTCCTTGTGGGTTGTAGTAACTGACCTTAAAATGTAAAGTCTCCTTACACTTAGCACCTGGGCATCGTGAAAGACTAGAGATATCGAGTATCGTACCCTTTTTTTCAGCATAGTTTTAAGAACAGCGCGCTGTGCCCTCTCCAGCCTAATAAAGTACTTACGTAGCCGCTGCACCACCCCACGCCAAAATGCAGTACAACAGCAATGATTGACACAGCGCGATGTACACTGACCTGAGTAACGGCAAATCCGCTACCTCACGCAGTGATTTCATTACGTAAATAATTTTTCTAACCCTAGCAGATGTAGCATTAATATGGCCTTCAAATTTAAGTTTGTCGTCGATCAATACACCCAAGTACTTGACAGATTCAGCTTTAACAATTCTTTGACAGGAGCATGCTTGCGTCGCCGAGGCAGTCACCCGATTGCAAGTGTGAATAAAGAGCTCGGCATTGGGTGGAGGAGCAGATGCCGCAGTTTTGTGAAAACATAAAAAGTTAGTTTTACCTGTGTTCAAGGACAACAAGTTATTAGCGAGCCATTTCGCAGTACAAGAAAGACCAGCTTCAGCAACCGAATATACCCCGTCCCAAGTCATTTCGTGAAACAATATAACTGTGTCATCAGCATAATTAATGATGTCTGCTTTTTCCAGGGATACTGTAGAAAGATCATTTAGATAGACAAGGAACAGGGTAGGTCCCAGTATGCTGCCCTGAGGAACGCCAAACGAAACACACTTCGGTTCACTAACAGTTGTGCCAACCCTTGTGCTCTGCATCCGACCCATGAGATAACTTGTAAACCAATCAAGGCATAAACCTCTTATGCCAATACACTCTAATTTGCGTAGCAAAATTGGCAAAAAGAGACAGTGTCAAATGCCTTGGCTAAATCGAGGAATACGCCAAGGCATTTTAGGCCCTTGTCTAGATGGAAGGAGACTATTTCGGTTAAAAGAGTAACAGCTTGCTCAGTTGACCTGCCCCGCCGAAAGCCAAACTGCCTCGAGGACAAAACATTAAATTTTTCCAAAAAGTTGACCAGTTGATTATTGACAATCCTCTCAAGCATTTTGGAGAAAGTACAAAGTAAGGAAATTGGGCGAAAGTTATTAGGGGAGTCCTTGCTACCACCTTTATGCACTGGGCCCTAATCGCGGTATTTTGCACAACGATTATCGTTCGTTTGGTTTAAAATTGCGTATTCATTTTTGTGACCGGGGTGTGACAAAGATGAAAAATGAGAAAATAGTAATCTATAATCGTTTGGATTTATTTTTTGCTGTGAAAAATTCAAACCAATGGTTATTTTATTAACCAAATAAACAGACCCGTATTTTCTCGCGAAAAACAGAGCAAAGTGGCAAAATTATCCCCAAACGTCTGGTAGCCAGGCCAAAAACCTCAAAAAAAAAAAAAGGGGGGGATAGTTTTAATCGTTCACTATCCGTCAAAATAACGATTACATTGCTCAGAGTAAAAGTTCATCAAGAGGTACTTTTCCAACGTAACGATCATATTGAGTAGTAATTTTTTTCATCCATCCGGATAGGCAAAGGTCGGAGCCATACAGCCAAATCTTTCTTAAGTAATTTCTTCTACTCAAAGTCTTAATTTAAATGAAGGCTAAAGAAAGCCAAATCTTGAGTTTTCATAGTGAAATACTATTAATAACTAGCTTTCCGCCCAAGACTTCGTTCCCATGGGGATTCGGGAAAATTATGTAGTTTATGTCACCCGCTGATAAAAGAGCTATTTTTGGTGAAAGAACTTTTAAATCAGTTTAGTAGTTATTTCCTACCAAATAAACTCACATATTTTAGATAAGACAGTGAAACTAGTCAATATAATATCAAATTTCTTCACTATTTGTGGGTAGGTATTAGCATAGCTTTAACAAGGATTTAAGTACTCGTAAGAACAGGGGTTCCCTAACTTATTTGAGACGCGCCCCCTTTCGACCATAAAACAAATTCCGCGTCCCCCATGCTCCAGTCCAGATTATTAGGTTAGAATAAAAAAGTATTAAATAACAAAATAAGTATTTTTAATGCTAATTAAAGTTTTACAAAAATCATACAAAAGGTATTTGGTAGTAGAACCTACTTATTGGGAATGTGATGGATGAGCTTGCATGGATTTGACGAGGTTTACAATTCTTGGCTTAACCATAGAAATCGCACAACACAACGTTAATCACTACTACCAATGTCTTTATTTTATATACTTTGTTTTTTTTTGTAACTACAGCAGAAAATCCCCTTTCACATAAATATTTACTTGAGAAGGGTAAATAGGTACAATTGAAGTGCTTTTTCTGCTATTTTGGGGTAAATTGAGAAATATTTGACTTAAGTTAAGAACATTAAGTACCTAGGTGTATATTAAGCAGTTCGATAACGACTTAAGCCCTCAGGATTTTTGACTGAGAAGCTATTACAACACTTATCCAGGATACAGAGGGTTTGAATAAAATAATTTATTTAACATAATAAATCAAGAAAATGTATTAATTAAATTATAACATAGAACACGTGAAAATTCAATAACATAAAAGCCTTTAATAACTATCAAAAATGTTCGACACAGTAAACAAACCACAATTATTAGGGATTAGGTATAGTATAAGTAAGGTAAATTTTATTTTCATTATTTATTCAATAAATCTATAAATCTATTTAATAAGTTTGGTATATAATCCTAAGTCTATGCTTTTAATCTAAATATATACCAAACTTATTAAATCTATTTAATAAGTTTGGTATATAATCCTAAGTCTATGCTTTTAATCTATCATATTTGTCTAAACATAAGGCTTGTAACTCATCTTTCACAAAGTACCCAGAAAAATTACAATTATTTTTAATACGGGCACTATTTAAATACTGGCTTATAGTGTAGAATAGAAATGACTAAGTAGGCCTCTTGACTTCTAAATTGAACTCTTAATCTTGGCACTTACCATTTATCTTTTCTTATTATTATGTCCGAGACAAAAGTCGAATGTTTTGAATAAATATATTTATTAATTTACTCAATACAATAATTGTTAGAGAGGGCGGTGACTTAGGTTACTTCAAGATGTGAACACGAAGAGGTAAAGAATACGAATGGTTCATGACTCCAAGGGATCTGCCTTATATATGATTTGAAACAATAATACAATGATATAATTATGCCTTTAGGGCAGATAACCTTAAGGTCATATTAATGGTCAATTAGCATATCAAACAATGATTCTTTCAACATCCTTTCAATCATCAAAACAAAATAATTAACCTTGAGAGTTACACGTACAAGATAAGGTGTCGTAAAGGAATCAATTACATGGAAATAGTCATGGTACATAACCATGGTACATAACATTATTATCATTTACTAGCTTTCCGACCGGGGCTCCGCCCGCGTGGACTACAGGTTATATCGTGCGCAACTGTGGGATAAAATGTAGCCTGTCCTTTCCTAGGCTCTAATGTATCTCTGTACTAAACTTCATCAAAATCGGTTCAGTAGTTTAGAAATGAAAGACGGACAGACAGACTATGTCTGTAGTTACTTTCGCATTTATAATATTAGTAAGGATAAATTAAAAAAAATTGTGTCACTTCCTACATTTATTGCTTATAGGTTACTCTTAAACGGCTAAACCAATTTTGATCAAATGTAACTATAAAAACTTTTTATAAAAAAATTTAACCAACTTCAAAAAAGCAAAAAATAAATACAATATCATTTGATGTGCTATGTAGTACCTACCTACTGATCTGTTTGAAGTCGGTGCAAAGACATTTTTAGTGCAAATTATAAACTTTTCCTTTTTTAAAGTCGGTTAATAAAACGAAGTGTAAGCTTTGCAAAAGTTTAAGCGAATCATTATAATGTATCATTTATTTTACGTACACACTGATTAAACAGAGAACACCCTTTTTTTGAAGTCGGTTAATATACTAAAACCTTCTCCTGAATGTAACAAATACTTTTCTGAAAACCACATCAAAATCGGTTCAAACAAACGCGAAATTATCGCGAACAAACATACATACATACATACATACCCAAAGGTTGCCGATAAGATATTGCTTCTTAGCAATGGGGCCGCCTTTTGTACCCTAAATGTTGGTGTGCAATAAAGTATATTTGTATTTGTATTTGTACATACAGCAAGGATTGGTACTGGTGCGTTACTTTTTTTTGTAAATACATACATTACTTACAATGGCCGATTTGGTTGGTTGGTATGTGGCGTTGCCTCTATCAACGGGTCCTAGGTTCGATTCCCAGTCGGAGCAAACAATCATGTAATAAGCAGATGTTTCGGGTCACGGGTATTTGTATTTGTCTTTGTGTATGTTCTGAGGGACCCACAACACAAGGGAATATAATTTGAGTGAGTAGCGTTTTTTTATTATTAATATCTACATCTACAGTAATACGTATTATATAGAGAAAATATTTAATTGTTTGTTTGCATTAAATAGATAGGCTCCGAAACTACTGGACTGATTTGAAAAAAATCTTTCACCAAGTATACTATATTATGCCTGGATAACATAAACTACATAACTTTATCGAATTGCTATGGGACTAAAGTCCTAGATGGAATGCTAGGTGGGTTTTACCTAAACCCCTCACAAATATATATATATTTGAAAAAACGATTTCCAAATATGTTTGTGAGTCGGGAATTAAACTTGCAACCTTTGGATCAGAGCTATCAACTAGTGATGCAATTAATACCACTTTTACGAATACGAATCCGAATAGAAATTACGATTTTAATATTCTGCGAATACGAATAGATAAACATAATAAATCAAAGGCAATAAAACCCATTTTACAAGAAATGTGGAAATGTTTTTAATCATCAACTACGGATAACTTTTTATTCAAAAAACAAAGTGTTTGTAAATTGCTGGACTCTGAACGATTGTTTTCCCAGCACGGAGGGAGCGGGATACTCGAGGTGGAGGGAACGATGCCCTTGTAGTCTGGTTCACAAGTGCCATTTTCCTCGAAACCTGTTCGCCACCACCGAAAATTATGATTTTGGTCTCATTCGAT
Source organism: Aproaerema taeniolella (assembly GCA_949987775.1). Classification (NCBI taxonomy): domain Eukaryota; kingdom Metazoa; phylum Arthropoda; class Insecta; order Lepidoptera; family Gelechiidae; genus Aproaerema; species Aproaerema taeniolella. The sequence goes on from OX465256.1 coordinate 12,666,449, forward strand.
TCGGAATGGCATCTAGAAAGTTCTATCAAAATTTCAAGAGGGGCTGAAAAAAAATGCAATAGTTATAAACAATATAGTAAAACAAAAAATAAGGGTTTGGTTTTTTTGAAATATCTCAAAAACTATTTGAGATAATCGAAATTTGAAAAAAGATCCTTAAAGAACAGGAAATTTCTTAAAAAAAACTCCTACCTCCCGGAACTGTACCAACAACCCTTATAATTTTAATTAAGTGGCGAAAATAACGGTAAAAACGCGTGGTTCGGCTGCCGCGCGCATCGCCCCAATCTGACACATGAACTAAAAAAATTATTTTTACCGATTAAATATTAATATTAAGGAATAAAAAAAATTGAGTACTAAGTAGACATATGAATAAACAATAATCCGTAAAAAAAAATTTTTTATCACAATTTTTTTATTAATTATGCTTTTGTTAATTAGTTACTTTGCACCGTTTTAATGTTAACATAAAAACGCTGATTATTACAAAACAAGAAATCTAGAATTTTTTTTGATTTTTTCGAGCTAATCTTAAAAGGGTTTAAAAGAGATTCCCGTTGGAAAAATTCCAAAATTTTGATTTTTCACTTTTTTATTAACAATTAAAGGCATTCAAAAATCATTTATGTCAATAAAACCATTAGGAAAATTTTTTTTTCCAATTATTATTAATATTTTGTTTTCTTATTGATAAAAGCCATATTGCAATAATTTTTGTTTATTTTTAACCAACGTTATTTAAATAATTGTTATAAACAAATGCATTGTTTATTGTATTTTTGAAAACTTTTTCTTTGGAATTTTATCCTTGATGAAAATAATGATTTAAAAAAAAAAATCGTTCCTTAAAAATTTTTTTTTATTAACAAAAAACGCACTTGTTAATTAACAATTTTTTTTTGTTACTAAATATTAATATTAAGGAACCGTTTTTTTTTTAAATCATTATTCATTATGTTCTTTCGTATTATAAACAAAAAAAATTTTCTTAGTAACTTTTTATTTGTTTATTAAACAAACAATTTGTTATAAACAAATGCAATTTTACGCGATATTTTTTTTTAAATACTAAAAAATATTACAAAAACAACCATATGTATTTTTTTATCGAAAGTACAATATTTTTAAAAGTTAAATAAAAAATAATAAAAAATTTTTTTCGATAAAAAAATACATATGGTTGTTTTTGTAATATTTTTTAGTATTTAAAAAAAAATATCGCGTAAAATTGCATTTGTTTATAACAAATTGTTTGTTTAATAAACAAATAAAAAGTTACTAAGAAAATTTTTTTTGTTTATAATACGAAAGAACATAATGAATAATGATTTAAAAAAAAAAACGGTTCCTTAATATTAATATTTAGTAACAAAAAAAAATTGTTAATTAACAAGTGCGTTTTTTGTTAATAAAAAATTTTTTTTAAGGAACGATTTTTTTTTAAATCATTATTTTCATCAAGGATAAAATTCCAAAGAAAAAGTTTTCAAAAATACAATAAACAATGCATTTGTTTATAACAATTATTTAAATAACGTTGGTTAAAAATAAACAAAAATTATTGCAATATGGCTTTTATCAATAAGAAAACAAAATATTAATAATAATTGGAAAAAAAAATTTTCCTAATGGTTTTATTGACATAAATGATTTTTTAATGCCTTTAATTGTTAATAAAAAAGTGAAAAATCAAAATTTTGGAATTTTTCCAACGGGAATCTCTTTTAAACCCTTTTAAGATTAGCTCGAAAAAATCAAAAAAAATTCTAGATTTCTTGTTTTGTAATAATCAGCGTTTTTATGTTAACATTAAAACGGTGCAAAGTAACTAATTAACAAAAGCATAATTAATAAAAAAATTGTGATAAAATTTTTTTTTTTACGGATTATTGTTTATTCATATGTCTACTTAGTACTCAATTTTTTTTATTCCTTAATATTAATATTTAATCGGTAAAAATAATTTTTTTAGTTCATGTGTCAGATTGGGGCGATGCGCGCGGCAGCCGAACCACGCGTTTTTACCGTTATTTTCGCCACTTAATTAAAATTATAAGGGTTGTTGGTACAGTTCCGGGAGGTAGGAGTTTTTTTTAGGAAATTTCCTGCTCTTTAAGGATCTTTTTTCAAATTTCGATTATCTCAAATAGTTTTTGAGATATTTTAAAAAAACCAAACCCTTATTTTTTGTTTTACTATATTGTTTATAACTATTGCATTTTTTTTCAGCCCCTCTTGAAATTTTGATAGAACTTTCTAGATGCCATTCCGAATCGAATGAGACCAAAATCATAATTTTCGGTGGTGGCGAACAGGTTTCGAGGAAAATGGCACTTGTGAACCAGACTATTGCGGTTAACTCGCGCCCGCGGTGTATTTCTTGAGCCGACAATGGCTCGTATTCGATGCCCCCTGCGTGTGCAATGTTGTGTAGAACACAACAGACACTAACGATTTGAGCTGCAGTCGCTGGCGCACAATGGAGTTTTCTGTCAGCCAAAAGACACCTTAAAAAATATATAATTTTTGAAAATAAGTAGTTTAGTAAGTCCCTTAATCAAATGAAAGTTTATTTAATTACTATATAAATACCTGCACCGAGCCTTCAGCACCCCTATGCATCGCTCTACCAAGGAACGTACAGAAACGTGGAGATCCGTGAAATAACTTTCTGTGGGGATTCCGGCTCTGCATTAAAAATTAGAATCATCATGCTTTTTCTTAAGGGATCCCCCCCCCACATCACCTATGAATAAAAATACATTAGATAATAATGTAATTTTGTACGGACGGCCTCAACTCAGGTTACCACATGAGTGCACTCTGTGCTGTTGTGATAAGAGCGGTTTTGCAATGAAAATTAAGTAACCCGATGCGCTGGCCTTTGTACATTAAATATCAGGTAATTATTCTCCCAAACCTTACTATCATGGGAAGACCGCGGCTGTGAGAAGTCTGATGTTCAAATCAGCATCACATCGCCCATGTTAACACGAACAGAATAACAGTATGCTTTTTCGGCCACTTTGAATCTCTATTACTAAAAGACTTACTTTAAGAAACTGAGCTTTGATGATGATTTATATGATTTTATATACCTTCAAATTTTTACTTCTTGAAAAAAAACAACGCGTAAATTAAGATCAATACGTGTACTGCACTTTTTACTCTCTTCGTTTTGTTGTTTTTAAGAGCTATGGAAGAGCCGGGTTCTCCAACATCAGGCAAATTAATTGCCTACTAGGAGTTCCCTATTCCTATTAATACAATTGTCTTTAAAGTGTTTATGAAATAAAATATTTAAATTTATTTTAAATGTTGAATGGGCAACTACGTATATTTTAGTAGTGTTTTCTTTGATCCATCAGGATAGGAGCAAGATAATTTTTATTCATGCTTAGGAACTTAGGTGCTTAGTTAGGATAATCCAAGGTACTTAACACAAACACTCACCTTAGTCTCCATGTCTAGTGCATCCGAGCGATAGACGGGAGACATACGTGGCCTTATTTCCTCGGCCAGTTCTAGGAACTGCTGGTGTGAGAGGTGATATATTTTCCTGAATTTCGCCTCAGAAATCACAGGCAGCCCTTCCCTGACCGCGTTATTATTCCGCCGTGTTGCGGCTCTCTCCGCTGCCGCATCCTCTTCCATTGCATCATCAAATAAATCCCACTACAAAGCAAACATTTTTTCCTTCTTTTCCTTCCTCTTTTTTAGAAATCGATCAAATGAGGTCGCCGCAATAAACTTTTAAAAACAACTATACGTTTCATTTTTTTAGCATTAGAATCTTGTAAAATTTGAGTCTTTCATCTGTCACGTTAATGTGTGGCGAACGAAAAAAATCTAATAATTGCATATTATATTTTTAATTTATATTTTTAGGTTCTAAATGCCCAATAATGTGAGTGTTTATTCATATTTTTAATAATATTACATTGTAATTACAATTTATACTACGAAACTTAAATTAATACAAATAAAATATTCATTTCGAAAAGTTTAACCTATAAAAGACTTCATTCTTGAAGTTTCAAACATAAACATTGAAGCCAGAGGTTGCAAACATAAAATGTCACGGCACAGGTCAAACGTCACTCTTCTCTCACAAGTGTGCGAGTGCGATCAGTAAATTTTGCAGTTTGAGGGTTTTCATTTGTTGTTATGTTTTGTTTGTTTTTGTTGTTGTTAATTTTTAAGCGTAAATTGTTTTAAGCCCCCGCAGTAAAGGGGGCCGAGAGAGGTGTGGGCGGGAATGTGTCAGCACGGTTTACCTTATAGTTGTGGTTTATCCTTACTTCCTTACTATATATACTATATTTCATATTTCTTTATTTGCCTTGAAATGGTACAATAAGTTCTTAAGCTAATTATCAAGTTCATCATTTGAAACCTTGTACAAGGTACAGCAAACTTATAGTCATTTAAAAAATACAATATTTTCTCATTATTATTATTTTTATATACAATCATCTATGTCAGTTTTTTTTTCTAAGTCTAAGTCAATGTGGTAGATTCTAATAAATTCAAGGTATGTTAATATAATCAATAGCAATAATATTCAATACGAAATTCAATGACAAATTAAATTGTATTCTAATATTTTAAATGACAATTAAATAAATTAATTAATTACGGTTAATGTGATAGTTATAATTAAAAAAGTACCTTGTCATAATTAGTAAAATTAAATGTTTCTTTTAGGAGAGGTAATTCAATCATTTTAGATACTCGTCAATTTTAGAATAACATTTTTCAATTAAGTACTGTTTCAGCTTATTGGAGAAAATTTCATAGTCAGATTCATTCTTAATGGCTTCTGGGATTTTATTATATATTTTTACGGCTGAGTAGTAAGGACCTGATCTGTACAGCTCCATCGTTGAGTGTGTTTGTTGCAAATTATTTATGTATTTTGATCTTAAATAATTGTATTTTACATGTTTGTCTCGTTTCAACGTGAATAAGTACATGTGTTTCGTGACAAATAGCGCCGTTGTGAATATGTAAAGCGAAGGTAGGGTAAGAATTTTTCGCTGGATAAAGTATTTACTATATTTACATACTATATACAGGGCGACTTGAAATTAGAGGTATTCCTTTGAAGGGGCTGTAGAAAATGGAATTTGCAGTGTTTTTCTAAAGGAGAACCATATGCGAAAGTCTTGAAAGTGAACCATTTCAGAAAAATTTGGAAGTTAGTTATTTAAAAAAAAATCAATAACTGATTTAAGTATATAAAAATTAATAAAAAAATTACTTGATGGTATCCTGATATTTTTTGATTAGTTTTGTGTAACTGATATTTCATTAAATCTGATAGAGCCATTAAATGTACTAGATTGACATAAACTTTAGCACTATGTAGAAAAACGTTTAAAAATTCAACAATAAAATCGAGGAAATTACACAAAAAAGCGAGTTTTAAACAAAAACTCACTGGCCAATGTTCCGTACATACAAGCACAACAACATCTTTATTTTATCAGCTTTCGAATAAGGCATAATAATTTCAAATCGTCACAGGGATTTGAGATTATTATGCCTTATTCGAAAGCTGATAAAATAAAGAGGACCAATGTAATAGGAGCAAGTCGAAAAAAAATATCAAAAAACACAAATTACATACACGAAAAAAATGATTTATTTGAGTTCATTTTCAAAGTGACTACCCCCGTTTCTACAACAAATAGGCATACTTTTACTCATTTTACTTTTCACAACATAAGTAGTCAGAGTATTGTTAATTTGTTGTGCTGCAGCTATTATTCTTCGTCTTACCGACTCACTCGGAACGGGTTGAATAGTATACAGGGTTTTTAAATATTTTAATTAAATCTATTTCATTTTGTTTCTAAGATCTACATCTAAAATAGCTTCAACTTGCTCTCTGTTTCACTACATATGGTTACGGCGGGTTACGGTCATTAAGACCTCACTTTTAGTATAATAAAATGGCGAAATCTTTAATAATTTCACAAAGACAAACAGTAACAGTAACCTTTTTTTGTAATATGAATGTCCCCGGGCTACAGATCTAATGTTATTGGTGGCACAGTTTGGGCCTTTCAATAAAAAAATTTCAGCTTTTTAATTTATCATAGTTTTTTGTTTGCAACAAAAATGTTTACTACAACTGCTTCTTTGTTTGACGTATGTGTCAAAATAATATTGTTATTTTGACACATACGTTCCTATTGAAACGTTCTTTTTTAGGGTTCCGTAGTAATCTACGAACCCTTATAGGTTCGCCATGACCGTCTGTCCGTCTGTCCGCGGGTTTCCTAAGAAACCCTTGGTACTACAGAACTGAAAGGCATGATCATACATATAAATCACGCCAATAGAACTGTAGAGTAAAATCTTAGAAAAAAAATTTTTTTCGGGTGTCTCCCATAGACGTGAAAGGGCGATGAATTTTTTTTTCTCGCCAATATCATCGAGTGCATTCCATCGAATGGAATGTCATAGGATAGCTTTTTAAAAGGTAGAAGGGGTTTACTAAGAACGTTTTTCGATTCAGTACTCCGTTTGCGAAAAAAATTATTTTAAAGTGAATTTTTTTGTTAAAAACAAGTGTCCGGGGGGGACACTACCAGCTAAAGTTTAGCTGCTAAACGATTGTTTCTATTCACGTTGGTAGAATATACTACGAAATTAAAAGGAAAACTATCACACATAAGTTGGCCCTTTAAGTTTGCGAGTAATAGTCGACCAAGTGCGAAACACTGTTGGGATTAATAAGAAATACATTGACTAATATTCGATCCTTGGTACTCCAGAGCTGAAATTTGGCTTGGTCATAGATATTGATTGCGCCGACAGATCTACAACATAAAATTTTGGAAAAAAAAAATCGGATGTTTCCCATACACGTGAAAGGGTTTTTCTTTTCTCGCCGATACCATCGAATGGAAAGTCATTTTTTGATACTATATTATTTGGAGATTTTAACATTGACTATGACTAGTGATGAAAGAAACTCAGCCTTCTAAGGCTTTTAATACAGACTCGCCTTAGTTTTGATGCCTCACGACTGACTCAGTCTTTTAGTTCCCAACCTTTAGTTATAAGACTAGCTTCTTTAGTCGAGGTATTTTAACGTAGAAAGCTGAGCTGTTACTTAAACAGCTTAAGGCGACTACAGCACCCGATAAAAGCAGCACACATAGGAATAGTGCCATCTCCGTCTCTCAACAGGCCTGGGCCGGCAGTGCGAACAGTGTCCATATACGAAGTTTACGGTCTATGAAAGCGTACGTGCGTAAAAACATGTTCGAAAGTTAGAAAAATGAGATTTATGGAAAGTTAACAGCTTAAATCGAAAAATGCGTTAGCTACTTATCAAGAGTGTTCAATTACGAACATTTTGATAGCAAATTCAAGTTCCTGTGTGCATTTTACTGTCGTTTTTACAGCTTAAAAGATACACAATATTGGTATTTAAAGGTGACTTTGTGAGCTTTTTCTATCGAACCAAAAGTGCTGAATCATGTTTTCAGCAAACTACTTATCTAGTTTATGTCCTGAATATTACCGTATTTTTTATCTTCGATTTAATACAGTGCGTCATGCTTATCTACGCATCATAAAATCGTAATTTAGGTGCTGTAGTCGCCCTAAACTACTTAAAAGACTGGCGACTCATTGTCTGGGAAGGCGACAGTCGTAAGGTATGACAGGTCACAGAGGGATCGCGGAGTACTTACATCGGTTCAAATTAAAGGACAATCCCGGATGCGAGTTTGATCCCGGCGTAAGCGAGTCTGTGTGGCACATATTACTAGATTGCCCACGCTACGCAACTGCTAGAATGGAAGTTGAAATCACCATGGACACTACACTAAACAAATCAGCTTTGCACAATACATTAAGACATATGGAGAGTTAATGTGTTAAAAAGGTTAAATAGGTAATAATAATATTAAATGTAACAAGACAAGGGCACGAACAAGTCTGTGGATGCAAAATTAACTTTATATAAAAAAGGTATGTGTTGATAGAACGTAAATATTTAATTTTATCCCCTTGTTAAATTGTATCAAATTGTATTTAGTGGTTTAGGCGTGAATTATTGTTTTTGGTTGATAGGTTACAAAAGATTTATTGAACACACAAGCTGCGGTGTGAACCCTTTTACATAAAAGAACTCGAGTCGTTTAAGTCTTTTAAAATCAACTGGAGTTGGTTAAGTCTTTCAGTCTATTGAAAACAACTCGAGTCGTTTCAGTTTTTAGTCTTTTAATAAAACGACTAATTCTTATTATTAAAAATTCGAACTTTCAATCTTAATTTTAGAGTCAAGTCCTGTAAGATGGAGGCGAGTCTTTTTAATAAGCCTTAAAAGACTTTAGTCTCTTTCATCTCTAACTATGACCATAACGATAGTATACCAGTTTTAAATGAATACGTAATGTAAACGATTTTTATACAACCGTTTGCATCCACGCGTGGTGGTTCTTAAACAGATGTTTTTTTTTTTCATTTTCCTTGTGGCGCTGGAATTTAAAAAATTTTGTGACCTTCTTTCTTTGTGACCTCGTTTTTAGACATTATTAGCGGTTTAACCGTCAATATGCTCGTAGAATTAAGAAGCCAGCTGCATATTTGAACCATGCTGCTACGGAACCCTACAATGCGCGTGTCCCGATACGCTCTTGGCCGTTTTTTTTTTGTTATGAGCGATTGTTTTTTTTGTTATGAACGTAACAAAATTGAACAAAATCGTGATCAAAAATGAAAAATATAACGATTATTGTTCTTTGGTAAAGTCGTTAAAATTAGCGCGATTAGGGCCCTGGGATTACAATCGCTGTCTTCCAATTCTCCGGAAAGATACGAGTGGAAAGACTCAGGTTGAATATATACGTTAGTGGCTGGACTATATGGTTTTTAACTGTTTTAATAAGACTATTGGATATTCCATCCAACCCCGGGGCGCTAAGACAGTCCAGTTTCATAATTAAGCGTTCGACTTCTTCAGCAGTGGTCGGATGCATGTAGAAAGAGTGAGGATTGGCCACTATGTTAACTTTATCTGCTAGCGACTCCTGTGACTCATTGTTGGAGGACAAAATCTTGTTAGCTAGACGCTGCCCGATTGAACTAAAGAAATCATTACAATAGGAAAGCGAATCAATTTCTGTTGCTTTGATCTGACACAGTTCCTGCGAACTACTCTTGGAAGCTTGCGTATGAGTGATTCGTTTAATAGATTTCCATAGTTCTCGCGAGTCCGCTTTTTTTGCGTCCAACTCTGCTCTGTCATAGTTGATCCTCAGTTTCCCTACAAGCTCGTAATAGAAATTGCGGTATCGCGTGTAGATTTTCTGCTTAACAGGGTCATTTGGATATTTTTTTGCTTCTAGATGTAATCTGTCTCTATGTTTAGAGCATCTTATTAAACCAGGAGTCATCCACGGATTCATAGCGTGTTTTGCAGAACAAAATTTTGTAGAACAAAATTTCCAAAAAATACTAATCAAATAAATGCTCAGTCCATATTCAGTACGTATTAGTCTTACCAGTAATCCTAGTAAACATAAACCGCACCAAGCGTGTCTGGAGTTAACTAGCCCTCGAATACTAAGCTTAAAGGAGCTTAGGGCGCCGTACCATTGCACTTAGTTAATCGCCAACGCACTGTTATCTTTAGTATAATGTGTAGATATGCCAAAAAGTCTTGCTTGCCGGCTTAGAAAAATAATTTTTGACTTTTCAACAGATTTTGTTTCAAAATATTTTTTTATTTATAGTTTTCTTAGAGACAATTGATATTTCTACCAACTGCAGCTTGACAATTAAGGAGAGAAGCTAAAATTGTTTTAACTTATGTTACTTGGTGAAACAGAGATTTTTTATTATAATATAATCATCAAATTTTCTCACATACCTATGAAACTGTTTCTTGTTAATTTGTTAATGGGGTTTTTCAACCCCATTTTTTATTGCAAAACAATCCCAAAAGAATCAAAATATTTGTTTTTTAATTAGCGCATTAACAATTCTACTTGTAGTGTTCACATACGATACTATCATCTCCCACTCCTAAATAATCGAATAGCATCTAACACATCAGAACACTACACTGTAAGCCCCGGAATTCCCAAGGGAGACCGGGACAGGAAACGCCTCGGAACAGATTCCGGGAACGTTATTGTGTAATAATTACTAAGACCGCACTTAGCTGTTCCGTTTCAGGATACATTAATGTGGAGAAGGACTCTATTAGGGAATCTCGATGATAATTGAATGGGTAGATAAATTAATGTCGTAACGAGCGCTCTAGGGCTCTCAATATCGTATTTTGTTCCATGATCTTTTAGAAATTTCAAGATTTTATAGTTCCTCATACAGATCAAGTTGTCAGCCGAATTGGAAATCCTCGGTTCAAAATTGTTATAAATAAGTTTTGTTAACTCTAGGGTCTATATTTATTTGGGTGACTGATTTTAATCAGCATCGCCGCTGGATATATTAAATCAAAACTATCTTTATTTCAATGAATGTTAAATTTTGTTTAAAATAATTAAATAATACCGGTTCTTGTAACTGCATGCCTCTTCGCAAAGGTGCAATTTTCTCCTGTGAAAAACAGACAAGAAACTCGAAGATTGCTCTTTTTAATAAGTAATGTTCAAAAAAATCCTACTTTCAACTGTTCTTTCCGAACAGTTTTGTCTCTTAAATATTAATTTCAAAATATTACTTAATCAATTTAAAAATATAAATAAAATATTTCTAGTAACATCCTGTAGAGTAACTAAAAGTCTTTCTATACTTGTGTATCCGAAACTGAGTGTCGATAGACAGACGATGTGCATTCCACGAGGCGTTTTAAGACGCCCATAATTCTATGCAAGTGTTTCACACGTAATAATCGGATAACGCGCTGTTATATGCAGGCGCGTTCATGGTGCATTTGCTGAGTGCTTTCAGAATATGCATTCTACTATAGACTGGATCAAATCAAACCAAAACTCATCATTAAACGTTTCTTTAAATACGTCAATAACGTTTGTTTTTGTTAACTCTATGTCAGATCGCAAAAGTGCAGTTTTCCTCCGTGAAGAACAGGCAAGAAACTCAAGGGTTGCTCTTTTACAAAATTAATATTATATTTATAATTCAGATCTTCCCATACAGTATTGTGACATGAATATTCAACAAGTATACTTTCTTGCATAGTATTTGGTTTTTTATAACTGCTCTGAATGAATTTTCAGTCATGTTAAGTAATTATTTTATTTTATGATGGTTTCGAAAGTTGAACGATTTACTTTTTGTGGTGGTGATCTTTTTTTTAATTAAAAACTTACGATACAATTCTTTATTGACGTTGAAAAGTTTTAGTGGTGAGTAAGAAAAATAATATTCATAAAAGTTTCTGATAGATTGACGTGATGGACTGATTATGAAATTACACAGAAAGGTGATTCTCATTTCAATAATCTTAGCCTGAAACTATTTAGTTTGAAGGCATCATTTTGTCTTTTAAGTGGCAACCTTCAAAATAGGTGTTTTATACATCTGGTTCGACTATACAGAAATACGATTATATTCGAATGAAGGCTTTTTGAATGCATTTTGACTCAGTAGATACATGTTTGAAATGTACTAACTGGACGTCAAAGCAAGGAACAAACGGTGCATTGTGTTCAGAAGAACGGCGGCGATCGTCTTTTGTTTGTCCGAGAGTATCTCGGATAAGAGGAATCTTTGTGTTAGGGTAGGCTTGTGTACTTAGCATTTAGGTTGACTGTCTATGTGAAAACGGGACAGAACTTTAAGAAGACAAGAAAAAAAAAATTAAATGAAAACATAGAAACTTATCCATTGTGGATCAAATTTTTATATTAAATATACTGGGTGACTTCAAATTAGGTAACGTCAGCCCACTAAACTGAATAACTTTTTCCAAGGAAAATTTTCACCTTTCCATAAAACTATGCAATAAAAGCTGATTTCCCATCGAATGGTAAGTAATTTTTTTTTTTAGATTTTTATATAGGTTTCTTGAAGAAAGTTGTTAAGTTTCACAAAGAGGACCCATAAAATCAATGTTTAAAACTTGTGAAAATATGTATATAGGATTACAAGGAATTGGACCCTAGCATAAAGGTTCTCAAATTTTAATTAAAGTATAACATTTTCACGAATAAAAAATATAATTGCAAAGTAACCACACATCACATACGCAATCCAACCAAGAGAAAAAATCTGAATAGGCGCCCGCTGTTTCAAAGGGTGGGTTCCGAATCATAACACAAAGAAAAATACGGTTATTTTACACCAATGCGGTAGATTATATCTTTTATGTTCAAAATCAACAGGAAGCATTCAAATGGGGCATGTAACCTACACTTATTATAGATGCTGCCTATCGAGGGGTGCATAAATTTTAGAAAGCAAACTTTCAAAGGGTTGGTTCATACAATGGGAGGTGAAGTAATTTGCTACGTTTTTTTAGTAATTGCAAGCGATACGGAAACACAGACTGTGTTGCGTAGAGCTCGGAAGTGTAAATTTAGTTTTGTTGAACCAAAGTAGGCACTCGAGCGTCTGGTTTGTAGTTTCTACCTACCAACTTTCAGGGCTGGTTTGGAGGAGTTTTTGTTAATAAAGGGTGCTTGAAATTTTATACTTAGAGACAAAATAGTTTCTAGTTCTAATAAAAAACATGTTTAATCCAAGACAAAAGCTTAGAGAACATTACCGTTCTTACTAATACACTACTCATTAAAAACCGAATATTACAATATTGTCTGGACTTATACAATACAATGAAGACTTGCGCCTGTTGACTTAGGATTCAGCAAAAAAGTCTACGGTTGCTTGAAGACAAAGGAAATTTAAAATTGATGAGGTCGCTTTCACTTTAAAATGTATGGATTTTATTCGAATCAAAACACGTAGCCACTAGACAATAAAATCGTCTATTCATACACTATCTCATTTATCTTGCATCGCCTCTTATAAATAAAATCTGCAAAGGGTAAACAATGTTCAATACTTCTATATATTTTTTTATCTTTTATTGAACTAGTCATCCTAAATTATAGATCCTCTGAAATGTTTACGTTGCGCTCTTCATGTTGTCACTTGATGGTACACCATTATCATTTGAGCATGTAGTGTTTATACCTTGTCGTCGTCATCAGACCTTATATTAGTGAATATTACAAATATCACAGTAAGATGACTCTCGCTAAGGGATCAACTATATTAACTAAAAGTATAGTAAGTAGGTAACACCATAATATTTTAACTAGAAGAGACTCGTTCGTTTCTGTGAGTATCTTGGAAAATCCCGCCAATTATGTTTCGTCTCGTTTTTATCATAAAAGGAAACAGAGATATTAGTTCTATTAGTTCTATAATTTGGACTAGGCGTAAGTGAGTTCGGACTTTTTTTTTGAAATTTAAAAATTATATATTTGAGCTTACGTATTTGTTTTCGATTGATTGTTTTTAGTATCTATTTATTAACTCAAAACTTAACCTTGTCAAAAAAATGCACATCGCAAAACCGTTTCACGTATCATTTTTTGCTAAAGTTTTTTGTTCGTTTCTGTACAATAGCATTGTCTATGGTTAATTTTGCACGGTTCTATAGCTCGAAAGCTGGTGTTTACAGAAGGCCGCTGCTGTTTACTTTGTTATTAACTTGGGAATTGTTATTAAAAATGGGAGAACTGCGTTGGATAACGGGGTAGAAGGTCTACCTTCGTCTCTATGTTTTCTTTACATAGACACATACATAAAAGCTGGTACCTTTAACGTGTGATTATAATTACAAGAAACAATAATTATTTTTTCTTCAGAAATTTTGATACGCAAACTTTATAACCTATTACCATCATACTCATGTTGAATCTCGGGACCCTCAGAATATTTGCCTAATTTGGCATCAAATAGTTCTAGAACCACTTAAAGCGCTCTGCCTACCCCGACTTTATAGGCGTGAGTGTATGGACTTTACAAAAGTAAGTCATAATATTACTTTTCCTGTTTGGCTTGAAATTCACCGGGATTTATGATTTTTTATAGCCGCTCAGTAATTTGTAAACGACACTGCTTGGTAGAATTACAGTGCTTTTTGTAAACGAAAGAATAGTATGGTTAGACTGCCTCTAAAAATGACTAAGTTATCAAAACAAATCATAAAGAGGAACTGTTTCAAAACATAAAAGTATGTAATAGTTCTCACAAAAATAGATACAAGAGAAATCCACCCAAAACAATTACTTTATTACGAAGTCTACAACAAAAACACAAGTTTTCCTAAGTTTGGTAAATAAGAATTTGTTCAAATTATTCACTTCTCCTCCCGAGGGTAGCACAGATACGAGACGTCGATTTGTTACTTTTTATTTGTGTAATGTCAACCCTGGCTTAAGGGAATGAACAAAAAGAAAAACTATGAATACGTATTTTTATTTAATTGGTTCAAAAAGTAACAATCATCTTTATTAAAACCTGTAAGCATTATCATTTTTTACTCCCGAGAAAAAAGAAGGGTATTATAAGTTTGACGTGTGTATTTATTGTGTATCTGTGTTTTTTTTAGCTATATGTGATTAAACAATAATCAGTCGTTATAAAATATAAGCAATCGTATGAAAAAATAATAATTTTAGAGTTATTCTGTAACATGATATGATATTAAATTGAAAAAATATCAAATTGAAAAAAGCATCTGTAACAAGATATAATATCAAATTGAAAAAAGGTGTTATTAAGATTACCGTTAATAACATCCACTTAAAAATACCAGTCACCCTTTTTATAAGTAAGAAAACTTCTAAGGTTTTTAAATCTTTGGTTAAATGTCAAGAAACAATTGGAATCGCAAACACAATCGTACCTAATATTACCTCAATGTTACTGCTGGAAGTCTATACTTCTCAAAATGCCTCTATAATAAATATTACATGAACATCATTTTGATATATGTGACTTAATCTACCCTCCAAGAAAGCCACAGAACAACCATACTGTCACATATCTCAGCTCTATTTCAAAAATGCCCATCAAAACTCCATAAAGATAAAGCGAGCAGCACGAACAATAAAACTAGGAAAAAAGTCTAACATCCTGACACATGTAGCTCTATATCTCTATATCCTTATATCTGAGTCACATGTTCAGTATTACTGATATGTGAGGACTTAGTCCGACGATCATAATATGCAGTGTTAGGGATTACATCGGATTTGGCCTGATTTAGAACTCTTGCTGGTGGTCTGGCACCCTTAGCGTATTTTTTGCGCGATGTTTGTTTCGACCATGCGGCGAAGTACGGTGCTTGAGCATCTGTTACTGTTTTTTTTTAGAGTTTGGTGATATTAATTATAGATTATAAAGAATTGTTGTTGATATCCGTGATTTTGGTTTGTAGGTAATATATACAATATTGTTTTATTTAGTGTAATTAATAGCTTTCTTTAATTTTTCAATTAAATTTGAATTTCTGAGTCAGCGTCAAGGTAGTGCTACGTCAATTTGTTATTAACGACTTCACAAAACTACTAAAAAATTTAAATATTTGTGATTATTAAAACGCAATGCTATATGCCAGATTTTAGCCACATAATCCTTCCTCCGTATAGTGTCAATGTAATGAAGTGTGAGTGCTTGACTTACTCTGGTGTCAAAGTTTTCAAACTGCCAAATATCTTCTGACTTAGTTTAACAACTATAGTCAATCGACAACAGCCAGGACCACCGACTTAATATGCCCTTCGATGCACAGAAACGCTCTTGATAAATTGCCATTTATTTTTGTCACCCATCAAGTTCCATACTTCTGTGTACGTTGCTTAGCCTCACTGATCGGTTTAGCTCAGGGAGTGCCACTGGGCTGCAAGCGCTACATAATGATCCGGTTTATCCCTAAAATTATACACAGTTGTTCGTAGCATGTAGGTACTTATGTCTATTTACGGGTATATTATAGGACATTTGTTAGGCACCAGAGGGACAGTTTTAACGACATTTGTTGGGTCATCCCAACACCCCTTTGCCATATTCAACGCTCATGTTCATTTATGATTTAGGGGGCCCTTTACAACGAAATTAGTATCGAAAGGTGTGACATAAGCTCTCGAATCTCATTCATACACACGAAACATAAAACCAGTTCATGTTTTGATTTTTGAGGGTTTATGATCCCTTTTAAGTGGCTCTTTTTGGGAATAGGCGATTCAGTGGCATTTTTAGGGTTCTTTAGTTTCAAAAAGGTATAAACCAGTTAGTGTATTAAGAAATGACAACATTTCATTGAAAATTTACTTGTGTATGCTTCAAAAGTTTTAAAATTATTTGCAGTGATTATAATACTTTTGTTTTTGGATATAATTAAAACTTTTACATGCGTCCCCCTAAAGTGGACGAAATATACTGAAGTAATAATACAGAAAGTAACTTTAAAAGGCCAAAATAATATCAGTGGCTGATTAGAAAGTTTCAGTGGCTGATTATTCTAGAAAGTTGAAGATTATCTTCCTTTAAAAATAGTTCAAAGCTTTGTGAGCAAAGCTTGATATGCTGTACTTTTTCAAACAAAATAAATTCAACCTTTACGCTCGGTACGGAACCAAAATATCGCACATCCACAACGGTTTGGTTTATTCTGTATAAAAATACTCTTGGCACGGGATGTGAGAGGACAATAGAAATATTTTTTTTATTAAAAAGCGTGCACAGTTTGGCGTAGTGGCTATTGGTCGTAAATTCTCATGGGGACTATTTTTTAACAGCATTCGTTCATGTGTCATCTACCAGCTGGCTAAGTGCTCGTATTAGTGGTTTAATTTGCTGATATTTTGTTATTTTTTGGACTGTTTAAATACCATCTTTATAACTATGAGAAATACGCTGTCCCGTAATGTAATCTTAAAAGCTGCTGCTACCAAGGTTTGACCTTTTTTTTTACCAGCCCATATACGTGTCCACCGAGGGGCATGGGCCTCCCTTCGAAACACGAAGGGGATTCAGGCCATATAGTCCACCAAGCTGGCCCAATGCGGGTTGGTTGACCGCTCGTCTTTCGGAAATGAATTTCTTGGACGGGTGGGTTTCATCACGATGTTTTCCTTCACCGTTGAGCAAGTAATAAATAGAAATCTGTACATATATCCGAAAAGACGAATTTAGTGGTACAGGCCCGCACCAGGATTTGAACCTGCAACCTTCGGATTACAAGTCTGGCTCATTACCAACTGGGCTGTCACCGCTTGACACTAAAAGGTATTAATTATCTCGGATTATGCTTAAGCTAACATTTTTCTTTCGACGGTTTCTTCTGCTTTTTATAAAAATCTGTCGATTATATTAACCTTATAGACATATAGCCTTAAGTTTATTGTAATGGCACTTGAGATAATAATACCCAAAACTCATAAAGACACTAAAATGAAAGCAGACCACATATTTGTAGTCCAAGCAAATTGTGCGCAAAATTCATCCACTCGAAATGGATTAAAACCAATGTCCGTAAACACAGACAGACTGGAATAAAATTAATATGCAACATCGCTACAATACATAGGAATTGCTTGCTTAAAGTTCAGTTTACTGTCACTTTAAACACTTTGGAGTAAGAGAGAGGAATTTTGCATGGATAATTTGCTTAAACGCAATACCAGTACATGAGTAAATTTAGCAGTACAGTTTCTTAGCAAGGGTTCTCCTTCGAAGCAGTATTATGATAATGATAGTTCTAATCACAATATTGGATGAATTTAAATAAGTTTTCAAAAATTGAGAATATAAATCAGTTTTTCTTTTAGATTTAACTTTAAGAAACAATACATTGGAAAATCCCACAATGATCCTTAATCAATAAATTGTTAAGTTCTAAAATACTTTTACTGATGATATAGGTATAGAAAGAAGATAATAATGAATTATGACATGAATAGTTTCGCAAATTTAAGGTTGTTTGTTGTATTCATGTTTATTTCCTGTTTTTAATTCAGATATAGTGTTCCATAGATCCTATATTTTCCTCCTTTCTCCTTTTTAAATGTAAAATAACTTAGGGAAAGAAAAATTTTCGGCGCGAGTGGGACTTGAACCCACAACCCCAGGATAAAAATCAACTGTCACAAAAACTGACAATAAACTATCATAAAATTAACTCTCAGTGTAGTTATAGTTGGTTAGATTTTCTCAACTGCAACAGTTTACAAGTTAAGAGGCGTAAAGTGCCCTCTGACGACCGGACAACGCCCAGAGCACATTTTCTTAATTAAAACTAAATATTTCAGGAGTGTCCAGCGACAGAAAGCTGTCGTTTGGGGAAGTTTGTGGAGCTTGTCGATTATAGGAAGATAAAAATTTCGTGATCCAGATAATATCAATCCTTACTATCCCTTACTAATATTATAAAAGCGAAAGTTTGTGAGGATGTATGGATGTTTGTTACTCTTTCACGCTCAAACGGCTGGACAAGTTTTGATAAAAGGTATAGAGGTAGCTGACACCCTGAATTAACACATAGGCAACATAATTTTACCAAATTCTCTTGGGAACGAAGTTCTGGGTGGAAAGCTAGTATAATATAATACCGATTCGGTTAAAGGGGTAGATAACTCGATGACTCTTTTACAAGCTTTATTAACTTGCTATTTAAGTGAGTTGGTATTAAGTATACTTTTGTTCGGGTCAAATATTGCAACTGAACCGATTGAGCTAAATACTTACACGTTTAGTTTGGATGACAGTGCATGGTTAACTTGGTGACGTCATTCTGAATCCAATATGGCCGACTAGTTATTTTATTACAACTCAAGTTTGCACTCCCGTAATGCAGAAGTCTAATGGAAAGTGTTTTTTTGTGAAAAATAGGAAAAAACATTTGAACAAAAACTTGTTTAAAAAAAGGGATATGAGCTATCTACAACTTACCTAAACCGGCAATGCAAGTAGTCATAACTTTCAAATATTTACACCAAACTATAGTAATAATTATATACTCTATGGTAAAAACTTTCCTTTGTATTTAAAATACTATTACAAATAAATTGCACCGTTACACCGGAAACCTATTTTTTTCTTTTACTCAAAAATTTAACGAATGCTGCTAGAAAGCGCCAGGAAATCTATTTTAAGCTCAAAACCTACGTAACTCGTTAAAACTCAGAAAGTTCACGGTTAGCTTAGCTTTACCTACACGATTTAGGTCGAAAAGGCTTTCATTTTTACCTTTAAAAACGGGAAATTTGTGTACAGAGCTTTCAAAATCTACCTCGACCGTTGAGTGATGGGATTATGCTAAAGTTATGGTAGGATGAACAACGGTTAACTAAAAGCAAACTTTATTTTTTATAATTGGTGTGAAAACGGTGCAAAGGTACTTTCACCCAATCACTTTTAAGTCACCCAATTGTTACAACTCAAGTAATTTACTTACATTTATCCGTTGCTGAAATAATTTCTATTTTTGTCCTGCAGCTCAAACACAACGTGAAAACAACGCGATCAAATGTCAAAAAGTGTCAAAATTACAACGCCATAGGGCGAAGAAGCCTTTGCGCGGTGCGTTCGTGTAATTAAAGTGAATTTTTACCGTCATTGGAGTGGCGTGGACGCGCCAGTTTGTCTCGGGCCGTACTAGCTATGTTGTCAACTATATGAATGTTGTCAATAGTTTTTTGATGTTACAGTTGGTTTTCATTATTTTATTAGCCATTTTACTTAACGGCTGTGGAAGGAAAACGTATTGAACACTTTTTTCCTAAGTCGTGGTGAAGAAATTAGTCCCTAATAACCATTATCCACTGAATCTGGAATACAATTTTTCACCATGAAATATGACCAAAGAATTTGTACCCATTTTGACTTTCTTTACGTCCATTTTATTAATATTAGGGTCCATTTAGGCAATAAAATGCCAGAAACACAATTTGTAATGTCACATTTGATTTAATTTTAAACACTTTCTAAGTTACTCACCTTATCGTATATTACTGCGACTGTTATGCATATTCAATTTATGTTTCGAAAATTTACGGGGTTTCTTGTATTTTATATCATTTCGATCATTCAGTAGCCCGACGTCATGCTGAGATAGAGCTATAAAGTACTGGAATACTGCGATTAAAATAATAAACAGTCTCTTATATGACAATTTTCTTTAATTTATTAGATCCCTGCAGTAGGTTTATGCACATATCATCAAACAACATTGTATAGAATACTAGTTTTTCGCCCATAACTTCGTTCCCGTGGGAATTTCTGGAATAAATTATATACATAAACCTTCCTTTTGAATCACTCTGTATACTAGTGAAAACCGTATGAAAATCTATTTAGTAGTTTTTGAGTTTATCGCGATTAGACAGACGGACAGACGCAGCGGGGGACTTTGTTCCAGCATGACATAGTACTCGTTTGATAACGACTTCAGTCGCCATAGAGTATTTAACTATGAAAAGGAAAGATAGTGTTTTTATAGTTAATAAGAGATACATTTAGAAAGAGGAGATATACCTTTACCATTAAATTATGGTTATAACTCGATGGGACAAGGGCTTGTGTAATAATTTTCCACGTCAAAAACGTAAAGAATCACCGACTTCAATCCCAAAAAGACAATTTTTTCGAGAGTTTCCCTCAATTTCTTCAGGATTCCACCATCAGATCCTAGTTTCCTTACCATGGGACCACCCTTGGGATACTCCCTTTCCAACAAAAAAAGAATAATCTAAATCGGTTCATAAACGACGAAGTTATACGCGGACATACATAAAAAAAATATATACGGTCGAATTGAGAAACCTCCTTCTTTTTTGAAGTCGGTTAAAAACGAAACAAATGTTAAACATTTAAAAATTTACGAATTTAAGCGATAACTAGCTTTCCGCCCGCAAATAAAAAATATTTAAAAAAAAGAAAAAATGTGACAAATAAATCCTGCAAAATAAACATAGAAATCGTGGTAAGAACCCGTTAGTTATATAATGATCAAAGCTATGATGAAGATTTATCTTAATTCGTCGAGTTATTATTACCAACGTCACAAGCATTATCCATCGAAAGCTATTAAATTTCTTTATCAAGCGAAGCAATCCTGTCGTTTAATCGAAGCTGATGCAGTGCAGGACTGAAAGAAACCCGATATCAACCAACATATCGGACGATTTGTCGTGTGACATGGCCAAACACGTGCAGGGTGCCATTCGAACTGGAGGGAAGGAGAGAATTCTGGTCAAAGAAATAATAGCGAAACTGATATAAATAATAGGCAAAGATGTGGTCGAGGATGTAGCTAGCTCACCCAAAAGATAAGGTATCGAATTTAGCTACCTCTAGTTATGTATCATTAATAAATCTTTGAAGGTACTTTTAATCAAGATATACAAATAAACATAATTCACGAACATGCATGCATAAATATGATTTTTTTTTATCATACTGATAGATTTGTAAAGTCTGCTCAACACAGAAGATATTCGTTTTTCAATATTTTTTTTAATAAAAATATATGAGATTCTAATATCTGTAAGAAGAAGCACTAGCTGAACAACATAAAGACCATAGTTAAATTTAAAAGATATTAATTTTAAAATGGTACTCTCGCTAACAGATTAGATATTTGTGACTGTCAAAAATATTGAAACTATGCAGACTAGCAGTACAATTTTAAACGCACACTTTGATCCACCTGTAACTCAAGTCAACCAAATCAAAGGTGCATTTGAAAAAAAAAATTGAAGTGCGTTGTAGAAACGAGATTGCTAATGTGTTTAGGAATCAAACACGGCCGGTAGCTGAAACTTGACACCGACACACGTCTACCTCACGTCTTTTAAATAAACATTCCTACGCATGTATCCAAAATAACATTATAAATCATTTTCTCTACGGACGGAGATTTTTTGTGACGAAATTTGTTAGTTTCATGACAATCTGTTCCGCTATTTGCTTAGCGTCACCAACAGATGGTTGGAAATGCATCCATCATCTGAAATATTCATTTTAAAAGTGCAAATGTCAATTCCTGTATGACATGGGACTAATACCATCATTACTTAAGTTTTTCATACAAACCCTGAGAATTTTAGATTAGAAAAATATAAAACTTGCTCTTGAATAAGAGGCAAAATATCTTTAACCCCCGACAAAAAGAGAGGAGTTATAAGTTTGACTTTTGTATCTGTATGTCTAGGTTTCTGTGTGTCTGTCTATGGCATAGTAGCTCCTCAACGAATAGACCGATTTCAATGCGGTTTTTTTTTGTTTGAAAGCTGACGTAATCGAGAAGGTTCTAGCTATATTTGAACAAAATTGGTTCATCTACTTAAAAGTTATAAGCAATCGAATGTCGGGGTGAAACAAAATTTTAATTTTACAGTTACATTATAACTAGCTTTTTCCCTTGGCTCCGCTCGCGCAAAGATCTCTTTAAGTCACCCTATTCTAGACGCTTTAGGGGAGGATTTTTGCAAAATCGCAAAACACGTTTCCGTTTATTTGCTTCAAGGTAAATCTTGACGAAGTTTCGAGTCAAAATGTCAAAAAAAATGTTTTCTCCATACAACCTTTGAACCCCCGTTTTACCCCCTCAGAGGGTGTTTCGA
The DNA here is from genome assembly GCA_949987775.1 of Aproaerema taeniolella. Classification (NCBI taxonomy): domain Eukaryota; kingdom Metazoa; phylum Arthropoda; class Insecta; order Lepidoptera; family Gelechiidae; genus Aproaerema; species Aproaerema taeniolella. Next base: position 12,689,041 of record OX465256.1, read on the forward strand.
AAAATCCTTTCTTGAGCTCCCCTATACCTCATAAGAAACCTTCGTGCCAAATTTAAAATCTCTAGACCCAGAGGTTTGGGTTGTGCGTTTATATGTCAGTCAGATTCTTCTTTTTATACATATATAAAAAAAATGTAAGTGCATATTTATAAAAAAAAATCTTTTCATAACCTTTTTGATATATGTCAGAACCTTTTTCATTTTCAAAGTGAGATTAAAATAATACAGAAGCATAATAAATTCATTGATTGCAAACGCGTAATTAATGACTGCACAAATAAGCAGTGCCAAAAAGTCGCCTTTGATTACACATTGGCATCCATATCATGTTCGCAATGCTATTAGATGCTGACATTTACTCTCACAGTGCGGGCATTTGGAGAATCTTAAAATTACCACGTTTGGAATTTCAGTCACGGGTCTGCAATACTGAACTGGCGCTGATTTTTACTTCTTTCAATTCCGATTGCACTATTTCACCTAGTAATCTGTCTTTGCATTCTACTGAAAGTTAGCTGTGCCTAAAAGAAATACGTTAACAGAAAACATTTTATTTATTGAAAACTATTAAGTACTTTACCGTCGTCTTAGAAAATAAAATAATTATAGTCCCACAAAACTGCAAGACAGTTTGACTGTGGGATTATGCACTGAGTTGTGTATGTTTTCACAACAGCACCATCTAATCCTCAGATATACTTGAAAATATGATATTACATTTTTTGGATTGGCCGGAAACCCTTTAGCTCTGTAGGTAAGGTTTTTAGTGTTATTACCGACTGAGTAATCACTTTTGATCTACTAAATAAATCCATCAAATAAGAAACTTTTAGGGATATTCTGAAATACCTCTCCCTACCTTTTCCCAAAAATGTCCCAATAAAACATCTTGTTAACACTTTAACGGCTATTAACGATCCAACGTCGATGTGACGAATGTAAGTGAGGCTTTAAATTAACGTCAAAATTGGCGTAACAGTTACGCTCCCAAAATTTCATCCCAAAATATTACGGGAGCATAACATACTTCCGTCATTGTATGATTTATTGTACCAGAAGTTTATGAGTAATTGATCCTACACGAGGTTCAAAAGACGTTATTTTAGGAAACAAATTCAGATTATAAAATACTTTATAATACTTACTCGTAGTTGGATTTTTGAGTTCAAGATAAATAAATACAACGGTAGAGAAGTATGTCGTCTAGACCAAATCTGAGCAGAGAAAAAACTTTGTAAGTACCCTCGCTCGGGATCAAATTTGTTAGGAGCGTTGTGAGTTAGAGCATCTAGTGAAAGAAAAAAGTCCCGAAACAAATTGTTGGCAAACGAGAGAAGTGTCCAAGAGCGAAAATATGTTGATTGAATAAAGAAAAACTATTAAAAGTTTCCCTTGGAGTTTCTGGTTCAGTTGCTCCAGACAACGAGCGCAGTGCGTGGGACGGCGACTCCGCAAGTTGACTTATACTTAACTATAGTGCACCGAGGGGCCCAAGTAGCTCGATCGCTATTCCGGTAAATCGAACTTCGAAACTATTGAAAGAGTTTTTACCCGACTGCGCGACGCAAAGGAGGGTAATGTGTTTATCAGCCTATGTATGTATGTATGTATGTTTGTACCTTTGCGCAACTATTTAGACCAAACGCATGGGCCGATTTTGATAAATGATACGTCGTTGGATTCGTCTTGACGACGCAAATGTCATAAAAATCAAATGACCGATTTTGGACGCCATACTGTGAAAAGGAAAAAATGAAAATCGACGAACTATGTCAAGTGGGGTATCGTTGAATAGCTATTAAAAAATAATTTTTAAGTTTCTCATGTCGTTCTTCAATCAGAATTACCGTTTAGGATCTATAGCGACTTAAAGTTGGTAAGTAACGGTTCTCAATTAGTTGGCTTTTAATTCGGAACTTGTTTAGTTTTGTGCAAGTGAGTTATACACAGCTGATGAGAAAATCAATAAACAAATAAACATATCTGACCCTAACTAAAAAGTGTAAAATAAAATAAATTAATTTAAAAAATAAAAAAAAGCCAACTGCTTAGTAAAACTTGAAAAGGAAAAAAACAAGTAAGTCTAGTAGTCGAGACTTGTGTTATTGAATATAATTGAATAACATAACGATTTTAACAGTCGGGACCCATCAGAAATCCAGCTTCCTAATAAAATAGGTCCCGGCTGTTAAAATCGTTATGTTATTTAATAATATTCAATAACACAAGTCTCGACTACTGGACTTACTTGTTTTTTTCCTTTTCAGTTTTTACTAAGCAGTCGGGTTTTTTTATTTTTTAAATTAATTTATTTTAGTAAATTCGTGAATATTGCTTTCCGATTGATTACGGAATAATTACGCTTTGCAGGTCTTTTGACCTTTGTTTTAAAGTTGTATGTTATCCACAGGCATGATGTTTTCACCTTTTTTAATACTCCTGTTGCATGTTTCATCGGTTCCGTTTAGTTCAGCGGCTAGTAACGCTTGCCTGTAACGCAACGGTTCTGAGGTCAATTCCTGCTCGAGAAAACATTTGTGTAAGAAGCAGATATTTTTTCTCGTATCTGAGTGTTCTTGTCCGGCCTTGTCTGTGTCCCTAGGGACCCACGATACAAGATAAAACCTTATTATCGGCCTTTAAGTGTTTGTGAATATGTAAAGTGAACCGTCAAAGAATTGAATAACTTAAATAATAACAACAGTCTATTAAGTTGTTCTTTAACCTCAAACAAACATGTGGAACTTATCATTGCCGTTAAAGTTTTTGTGGACGCAATATCAGAGCCAAAGTTCCTCCCTTACCCTTAAGATTCGTATAACTTTCTTAATACCTCCGCGAGATTATACCCACTTGCCCGTATGCTTAGATATATCCGAATAATAATAAAACGACAATTCGCTTTTATTTGTTACGGTATAACTTTTGCTAGTTGTGTTATATTGGGTAATATGTCTGGTTGTTAGTTCCACTCAATAAACTCGAACTGATCCCGTCTATGACAAATATGCTTTCGAATATCATCCGAAAACGGTCAACTTTATTTATCTTTTATTACACTTGTGACGACTCATCAGTTCTAGATGTTATTTTACCGATATTAGAAGCGATGTCTTCGTTGATAAACTTTTTTGGTCGTTAAGTTTTTTTTAGTTAAAAGGGTGAGACAGTAGCCGCGTCGGCTTAAATGCCAAAGGTCTAACAGTTAAAACTGTCATGTTGAATTATTTGCATGCCACAGTGGTGGGTTGAGTCCAAATATTTCCCATTCCAGTAGCCTTCGAATAATTCACTCAGACGAGGTCCTTTTTTGAGACTCCGACGTCAATTAAAATATCGTTGTTGGTTTTTTGGGTTTTCGTAAAAAGTGTTGGTCGGGGCGCGCTTTTGAATCTTTCGGTGAGATAGGCGCATTCTACAGGTGCAAAGTCTGATGGTGGCCAAGCGTGTCAACTGTGGGAACCGCGTTATTTTTACTATCTCCATACCTTTTATATGACGAATTTCAACCTTATTTCTGACCCATTAAGATTCAAGTGTAGTAGCATGGGAAAGCAAAAGAAGTTTTTGGTTATTGACAAAAAAGTGGGAATAAGAGTGATGGAGTATTTTACAAGCTCTTCTTTTCATCCTGTCGATGTTTCTATTAGGAAGTGTTTGGTGGTCAGTTCATTATAAGATAGTTTTAATTAATTTGAGGTGTAGGCGTGAAAAGTATATGGAGATTGTTTGTCAACGTCCTGAGTTATAGAATAAAAATAAATAATTTTTAAATTTATTTTAAAATACTTATTATTTATCCTGAAATAAAAATCGCCGCTCTAAAAATCTAGTGCAGATTTTCTATGCAAAAAAAAGGATACTATAGCGAAATTTGAGTAAAATGAAAAAGAGGGTGGCCGCTTTACCTTCATAGTGGATGTTGGAAAAAAATATAATTTCCCCGGGGAACTATACGAGGTTTATTAATTTGCTGCTGTAAAGTATTAACTTTGTCTAGAGTTTGGTTAAACAATAGCTGTTTTCGTTGTAAAAATCTAGAAACAGTTTTGAAGTAAATAATATTTCGATTTAGGGCTCATTATGAGCTCCTTACATGCACGAATTCGTGCAATGATTGCTTTCGAAAATAACTAAGCGAATTCTGCCTTCACTAAAATCACATAATATGGCGTAATTGACTAACCATGGTGTCAGATGACCTCTGGCCTCTGGTTTGTTTTCACAACTGTAGGTAGTCAATTAACAACAGTCAGGACTACTGGCTTATCGTGCTATCCGAAACACGGAAACGCTCATGCCTGCCACCTTGCTCACTGTTTCATTCGATCTTGACGATACAAAGAAGTTAACTACAAAAGAATGAAATTCATTGTGTATGATAGATGCAACCAACAAAATTTAGATCATCGATCGAATAACCCAAATATTCAAAACACGCCAAAACCTCGATTGCTCTCCCTACATCATCATTCAAATATAAACAATCTCCTAAATTAATGTCACATGTCGCTGAGCGTCATTCATAATTCAATCAAACCGGCTGTATTGGATTTCACAGGGGCTCACCAAATTTACATACGTGCATCCCCAAAAACCTATATTTAGACAATGTTTTATTAATCTTTAATTTACTTTATTAGCGCTTGTTCCCCTATCCACCCTCGCTCTAGGGATTTGTTGAGAGAAGAGAATTTAAATTTGAATGACTTTGTATACCCTCAGTACCTATAGCAGCGTTCTAGCAAAGTTGCACGTGTTTGTTTTAGATGATAGTTAGTTTCAAGATTGTCAGGATTATCATCATTTATTTCAACATCAATTTGGATTAGCTTATCTTCTTCTGAAGTTTAACGATTTATACATAATTCTTAGATGAGTTAGAATTGAACTGCTTTACTACATAATATTAAAACATCATTCAGATAATGTCTAAAACTGACTTATCCCATTTTTCCTTACCTATAAAAAGTTTACATAAGCCGATTTTCGACACTGTCTAAATTGTAGTCTAAGTTTTTGTGGTAAGGTATTTTAATAAGTACTACAATAGTATGACTTAGTGGAAATGCGTATTTAACATTTTTTTGTATTTAGCGTATAAATGCGTATGTAGCGAAGATAGCGGCTTTAATGAAAATATCAACCTATATTTACTACTTCGAATTTTCTTCCTTAAAATAGACTAGTACATTATAAATTTCTTGTTATCAGCGGCTTTATTCCGCCCAATTAGCTTTATTCGCTCCATATCTCCCTTAGCCCAGATTCAGGAATGCAACTGTATACATAAGCAATTAAGAACTTAACCAACAGCCGAGAAGAACTAGATCTGTGTTGTTTTCAAATGCAAATATCCCACGAGTAATGAGTAGCTAACTGCATGCAATTTAAAAGAGGCGAGCTTTTATCCAAAGCAAGTTTACCAATCCAGTAAACGTGTTTACAAACTTGCATCATTCCAATGCTTGATTTAAAAGGCTGCTGATCTACACGACCCAAAGTTACCGAGCAATGGAATGTCTATGGAGAAACCAGCGATATCATCAATGGTTTTGATATGTTTAGTAGTACGTAGTTCGTGAGCACGCTTTCAGGTTAGACGGGTTTGCCAAAAAGATACAGTAAACCGTGTCAGATTAAGAATGAATAGTCAAACATGCACTTAGCTGTAACTGTTATACCACCCTGTTACGAGAATGAAGATTTTTTCAGCCTGTTTTCCTGAAATTTTAAACGTAGATTCTCGTTATAAATGAACTTGTATTTCTGCTAAAGGAATAATAAACCTTAGAACCTTAAAAAAATAAAAAATATACAATAAAGTTGAAAATCAACTCATTAAGTAGGCTACAAAATGTTTGGGTCGTAATCAGCTAGCTGGCGGCGATTAAGACGTACAAACTTGAACCGACCCTGAGACAACGAATGACATAGATGTATGAATTTAGTCTATAGGATACGTACTTAAAGAATTCCCCAAAAATTTAATATGGTGATAAGATACGGAAAATCGGGAATGAAATACATTTTTTTTAAATACGAAATGTAGATACAAACAATACCTACTATAATATTAAAATAACAGGTCTTCTAGAAAATTTCTCACGCTTTTAGCAATCCAGAGAAATAAATGGGATTGACAGACACAATAAAAAAGTAACGCGGTCAGCAGCTCGAGCACTATGGCGACAAACTCGCGTGGCACGCCACTCGGCTGACGGTGAAACTTCACTTTGATTGCGCGAGAACCCCACGCAAAGGCTAGTTCGCTCTGGCGTTGTCAATGGCGTTGGCGTTGTCGCTTTTCGACATAGGACCGCGGCGCATTACGTGCGCTATCACCATCGTACTCGAGCTGCAGTACATTTGAGAATATCTTAATAATCGCTACAAGAATACGACTTTGTCTAGGCCTCCTATAAACTCAAATAAATTTTTTTTTTTGGAAAATATAAAACATCAGTGTCGTACATAGATACATACGCTCCGCCTATCATCCCTATCGGGGTATGCTCAGTATCAGTGTGTTTAAAACTACTTGATGCCACATTTGACGTAAATTCTGTATCAATTCTATTAATTTTTCTAATCCTTTTTGTACTTTACGCCCACTCATCAAGATTTCTTCTCAATTTTCCGTTAGGTTGACTGGAAGAGATCCCCTAGTGGGATAAGTCCACCTTTGTACCTTAAATGTATTCTATCTTTAAGTACCATATTTTGCTCCTGTAAGAATATTTATTGTACAATAAAGGATTTACATACATACATATATTCAGAGAGTTTTAAGATGAGATATGATGTAAGTGGTGAGAGGTTGGCAGCCTTTCGCTCGTAATAAAGCAAAACCCTCGCATCCCACTTATTTACTGACTTTTACAGTATATACCTGAAAAGAGTAGGCAGCTGGCACATTCTATGTTTTTCTTTTACTCCCAGTGGAACTTTATGGTTAAACAACAGTCATTACTATAAAATTAACTTAAATGTATGAAAAGCTTATATCTACTTATTTCTTTCTTTGTATCTATTAACTTTAGATATTTAAGTTACATGATAAGCACCTTACATATAATTATGTATTATTTATAAAGTCCTTTTACTTATTTATTCCTTTTGAAGTGAGTTTCACAAAAAATAATTAAGGTACTCGTGTTTACATAATATCATACTGTTTTTAATAAAATAACATTCTGAGTAAGTACCCTAATTAATTAAGTATTCCAGATGTCTGTAAAAACATTGATGAAAAATAATGTTCACATTTTGAAATTTCAAATTTGTACTTTATAAAAACATTTTTCGTAGTGTATTTTCATTGAAAAGAAAATAATTTTTGCTTCTCATCAACAAAGTATATTCAAAGTACCCGGCTGGTTCAATCGATAGGGTTCTTCAACGAACAATACTGATCAGTATTCATAGTACATAACTTCCAATTATTTTAAAAAATTGCTTATGAAAAGAAATACATGTGATTTAAGACTCTTTTACAAGATTTACAATAAAGGAGTGATTTAAGTAGAAGATTGCAAAGCCCAGCTCTGGCGCATATCAAAACCTGAATGCTTCTCTTTTGGAATGACGGATAAAATGAAGATATTTTTGCATTTGAAATAGGAATTTTTGAAAGGCACGCGGTCCACCAACTCGCACTAGGCCAGCTGCGTAGTGGACTATTGCCCCCTGGAATATTTTGAAGGGAGGCTCGTGCCCCTTAGTGGGGCACGCATATGGGATGATGACGAAAATAGGAATCTTAATAAAAGGAGCAAAACTGGAAATGATGGAGAAGTTTGAGAACGAGAAGCATCATTACAAGTCCAATATAGTGTTTCTTAAAATAATAGGAGAGTACACACTTGCCAATAAAACCACATCCAATCTTATTTCTTTCTACATTCAAGCTTCCCCCTTCTCCTATTTACCGAAAACTTTTCCGTCGTAGCTAATTTATTTTCCGACTAAATCTTATAAATTCGGGCTCGCCAGTCGGCACGCAATCTCAGTCAAACGTCGACTTTTTGATAAAGGCATTATTTATCGTTCGTATTGTATTTTTACTTGCCCACTTTGATTTCCTATGAAGCCAGATTATTTTTTGTTTTATAACCGTACAAATACTAAATAAGTAAAGTCTGATAACAACGGTTTGAAAGAAGTATACTCAGAGTAACGCATACTCAATTATCCTGCTGACATTTTAACATATTAACAAAGTGTTTTGTACTTTTTGACACTTGCGACATGTAGGGTTTTATACGGTTTGATGCGTTCTAGAAACTATCTTGAGTCCAAGACACGCTTTAAAAAAACAATAAAATCTCAAAAATGTATGTGTATGAGTTTGCGTAAGAACTTAAAAGTTGAGTATTAGGTCTTTGAAAATAAAAATAACTTTAATTCACTACTTTTTGGTTGTATTCGAAAAACTTTTTCATTTTATTCGGAAATCGACGGAAATGTAAAGTTCCATTATTTCTAAATACGTTGTGGAATCAAAAAGCCATTTTAATTAAGTAACCAGTCACCCGATAAAGTCACCACTCTAGTATCAAAGAGCCGTCACTTAATAAGTCTAAATTAATTAACTTAATAACAAAACAATTTCTTTGGACCCCCACCCATTTAAATTTTCTAACAAATGCAGCGTTGGATGGTAAAGGAACATACTGTATAGTACTGATACTTAGTATACACTATTATTTTTAAACATATTTTCAAATTTCTGCTAAAACATCAGAAGATTTCTGAACTTGCCTATTGCTATCCACTTTCTTAATTTCAGCTTTACCTACTTAAACTTAATGGTTATGCTTCTTCTTTCGAGTCTTATCGCGACTAAATTTTACTTGCCCAGTATTGTTAGTTAAGCTAGTATGCTATTAAGATCTCTTAAGATCTGTCAATCTCTAAGACGTTGAATTGAAATATGTTTTTAGAGTTACGGAACCTCGTTAGTTTCTGTAGTTAATTAGTAATATGCAATTTTCTGAAACGCAGAACCATCACTGTATTATATCGGTACTGGTTCAACGGAGCAGACCATTTAAATTAGGCCCCGATAACTTGAAAACCAATGAAAAGGGTTAACAGAGTGTTCCAATTAGTTTGCTGTTATTTTTCCATTTCGAACTGGAATTGGGTCGGCTTCAAATTTATATAAGAATAATGTTTTATTCATCCAGGATTTTTGGAACCAGACTTCTGCTGGATAAAGGCCTATCAAACGTAAAAAGGCAAATGGATTGGTGATCTTAATCTTAATATACGGGGTGTTAATTAATTCGATCTTATCCTCTCGGGTGGTTAATCAGCCTATGAAACTGAACAACTTTCCCTAAGAACAAATGCCGAAATACGAAAATATTTTTTTAACTTCCCACATCAGCTGATAAATCATTTTGTATGGTAAGTCAAAAATTTTTTTTCGTATTTCGGCATTTGTTCTTAGGGAAAGTTGTTCAGTTTAATGGGCTGATTCACCACCTGAGAGGATGAGATCGAATTACTTAACATCCTGTGTAAAATTGCAAGTCCTGTCTCATCAACATTATTTAGCTAATTGTATGTGCTTATATATTTATTAATTATTATGTTTGTATTATAAATTTAATATCTCACTTTATCTTGGTACACCCTTGCCCACTTCAACTGCCTCTCCCTCTCACATAGGTTAGCTGGAAGAAAACTCATTGCTTGAGTTAAGCTCGCCGTTGTACATGTCCTTTCTTTGTGTAATTTTTTATATGTATTTGTGTGTACAATAAAGAATAAAGAATCAACGCCCAGCCCAAAGCCTTGTACCTAGAAAGCTGAAATTTGGCACAAAGTTTCCTTTTGTAACGTAGGCGAGCAATAAAGGGATTTTATATAATTCCCACGGGAACAAAATGCTCGGGCATTCTCTACTGTGATTATAAATATAACATATTTAGCTTGCGTTATTCAACAATATAACACACTTCTTCTATCTCTCTCTTTCTTCTTGTTGTTGGGGTCAGGTCTCGATACATTCATGCCAACTCATACGACTCTATTATTACGCTATAGAGTAAAATTTACGCTCAGTTTTAGAAACGTTTGTTAAAATTAAAGGTTCTTTAAATATGAGCCTGCCATTTTTTACCTCAACAAGAGGGCAGTGATATACGACATTTAAAGTTCCATTAACTTTAAAGGGCTTTTCTGCAACTGGGCGTCTGTCAGTTGATGCAGCTTTTGTACGGTATAGTTTCGGACTTGTAGGACAATGCTGTTCAACTTTGACGACAGCCAGAGGAAAAACAGAGTGGTACTTTTCCTGACTACCATGCGGCGCTTCTATCCTATTATTTTCTTCTAATAATTTTTCTTTTTTGTTTACCATTTGTGGTACAGTAATCGCATTTGAAATCTAATGATTGCTATTAACAACAAAAAGCATTTTCACATCAAAAGTTTTCACTTATCCACCCCATGAAATCAAGTTGACAGTAATACTCAAAGATAACGCAGTAAGGCGATTATCTTGAGTAATTAAAATTCCCCTTGATGCATAATTCACACCTAACCTTTTTCAAGCTATGACGTGAGTCACCGTTTAAATTTGGAAACAAAAGGTTGCCGTCATTAATTAACTATTGCTTTGTCAAAAACTGCCTGGGAAACGAGGGTGATATTATCAATCGTTGGTAAATAGAGTCATTCTTGTTATAACATAAAGCGTATTCACATAAAGATACATGTTGGAAATTATTTTTTTAATTTTCATTTGGTGTGTGTATCTGTGTATCTGTATATATTTGTGTCTGTCAGTGGCAACGTAGCTCCTAAAGATGTGGACAATTTCGATGGGGTTTTTTAAAAATTGAAAACGGACTCTCTTTAGCTTTATATGATCGAAATTGGTTCAGCTGTTCAAAAGTTAGACGCGATAAGAGTTTCATACAATTTTTATTTATTCAAGAGTTATGTATAAGACCACTTAGTTGTGACAAAGTCAAAGATGCCATCTCCGCACTATTTAGGAGTAGCATAGACACTGGCTACATACCGGAGAGCTGGAGAATGGTCAAAGCAGTCTTCATACCGAAACCGGGGAAAAAGTCGTACCAAGAGGCTAAATCCTTTAGGTGCATTAGCTTATCCTCCTTTCTACTGAAAACTATGGAGAAACTAGTAGATAAACACTTAAGACAAAGGATAGAGTTGAGTTCTACTCCCCTACACAAGAATCAGCACGCATACAGGGTAGGCAAATCTACTGATACTGCGCTGCACAACATGATAGTAAGGATTGATAGAACGTTAACCAACAAAGAACATGCCCTAGGATGCTTCTTTGACGTGGAGGGGGCTTTTGACAAGGCCTCAACCTCGGCGATAGAAGAATCTCTCAACAGGGAAGGCATAGATAAACAGACAGCATGTTGGATAATGAACATGCTGAAACATAGATCAATCACAGCACAGCTGGGGGGTGACACCCACAAAATCAAAGCCAAGAGAGGCTTTCCACAAGGCGGCTGTTTATCGCCGCTGATGTGGTGCCTACTGCTGGACCCCCTAGTTAAGAAGATTAACGATATGCGCATATACATGCAAGCGTACTCCGATGATGGAGTATTACTAGTATCTGGAAAAGTAATCAACGTGATGAGAGATATTATGAACAAGGGTATCAGAACTGTTTTGAACTGGTGCAGAGCCAGGGGACTTAATTTAAATCCAGCCAAAACGAAAATACTCTTGTTCTCAAAAACTAGGAAAAACAAAGAGTTTAGACCACTTACGATAGATGGTGTTGAATTAGAGGTATCAAACGAAATAAGATACCTTGGAGTAACGATTGATAACTCTCTTAAATTCAACACACACATAAAAGAACAATGCGATAAAGCAAAAATCACACTCATGCAATGCAAAAGAGCTGTAGGCAAAACCTGGGGCACCAAGCCGCATGTCATGATGTGGATATACAAAGCAATCATAATTCCAAGAGTAACATACGGAGCAATTGTCTGGTGGCATAAAACCACCATACAAGCAAACAGGAATGAACTAGCAAAAGTACAAAGACTTGCAACCCTAATGATCACAGGAGCGATGAGAACCACTCCATCAGCTGCCTTAGATGTATTATTGGGATTGCATCCTCTGGACTTGGAAGTTAAAAAGAGAGCTATGGAGCAATGGTATAGGATGAAGTCAAGCCTAGAATGGAAAGGGAACTTCATGGATAAAGGACACACCATATTAGATGGAAAGTATGGAGAGAAGTTGTCAATGATACTCTCTAATAATGACCTCATCAGGAAAAAAGTAATCTTTGACAAAAAATACAGGATCCATATAGGAGCTAGAGAAAGCTGGAGCTTGGACATACAAGATCCAAAGATAGTGTGCTACACTGACGGCTCCAGGAAAGAAACAACAAAACTATCAGGACTGGGAATACATATCATGAACCAGGTAGATGGCCAAGTTACCATGCACCTGGGAAGATGCGCTAGCGTTTTCCAGGCTGAGGTGCTGGCTATTACAGAGGGAGTCAGAATCATAGACAGCATGATCACTGAAAACAAAGAGAACATCATAGTATACAGTGATAGCCAGGCTGCTTTGAAGGCACTAAACAGAGCCGAAACTAACTCGGCCCTAGTAACAGAATGTAAGGAGGCTATTAACGCCTTAGCCAAAAAGACCAAAGTTACCATTGCCTGGGTGCCGGGGCACGAAGGACATATAGGTAATGAGATCGCAGACGAGCTAGCAAGGAAAGGGGCCGATGAGACATTCATCGGCCCGGAACCCAGGCTACCTATATCAAGTAAAATCAGTAAAGGAATAATAAGCAAGATCATAACAGAAGAAGCCAATTTAAGATGGAAGCACAATAAACAATGCCGCCAGGCAAAAATCTTCCTAAAGACATATGAAAAAAGAAAGACGAAGCAACTTCTAAAGTTAAATAGAAAGGACATCAGGATTGTAGTGGGTCTGCTCACGGGACACTGTCCTTTGAACAGACACCTAGCAATAATGGGCCTAAAAAGTGATCCCACATGCCCAGAATGCGACAAGGAGGAAACAAGTCTCCATTTCCTGACTGAGTGTCCAATGTACGCGCTGGTAAGATGGGAGACAATAGGCATGGATGAGGTAAAAGAAGAACAAATACAAGAGCTTAACATAAAGGATATAATCGGGTTTGCTAAAGCTTCGGGTAGGTTCAAAGAGGTGGAACTGTCAGTGCAGAGGTAAAACTCATGCGCTGTTGTGGGGAACTGGGTGAAATGGTCCCAAATGAGTGGACTGATCACCCGCCTGTGCCTGACGGGCGTCCCCTCCATAGATAGATAGATAGATAGATGTATAAGACCAGAATTCCACAATATCAAGTAAATCAACCCTTTAAACAGACTAACAGTCATACAGTATTGGTATGAGTTAACGGCCTTCAACTAAAACAGAATTTGAGATTCGTTAACGTTCCTCTTCATTTGTCTTAGCTCCCATAACAAATATTATAAATAATATTATAATTTATTATTAATGAGCGCAGTTTTTCAAAATTCTTCTATTTACAAAATACTCTCAACGCTTCTATGATACAACTTTGTTGCCTTTGGTCTCTATAGTCGACTCAAAATTGATTGATTTTTTTTTTTGAAGTGAGAACTTTTTTTACTTCTTTATAGTCACCTGAACAATCAACGAATAGGCGCGTTAAGTAGGTGGTGCAGCGAGGCGGAGAGTCGCCGACAGTTCTCATGACACCTTTTATCAGTAGCACACGCGACGTGCGATGTTCATTCAAAGCTATCATATGGGTGTAGATAAAAATATTTTTAGAAAAACTTAGCAATAAATTCGCTTGGTAATTGATATAAGTTATGTTACTTAAATACGTGATTAATCATAATTATTTATATTACAATTCGAACATGAAATTCAGCATAAACACTTTTTTTAAATTACATTTGTCATATTTGAATTGAATCAAATTTTTTAAAAATAATTACTTACTGTAATAAAGGCAGTTGTGGTAGCGACGACTGCATTAGAATCAATATGCGTTCAATGTTAGTTATCTTTATTTATATCCATTTTGGAGGATCTAACTATGCCTAATAGGAGACTTCAAAAATAAAACAATGTTAATTTTGAAATACAACTTGTGCCTATACGAAAATATGTATGATTCAAGCTTGATCATTCAACAAAAAGGTACTAAAACAACTTTATTTCGTACATATAAAGAAAAGAGATATATCGACTGTTATACCTTTTATTTTCAGGGTATGTTATTATCCCTTCTAATAAAATCTTCGCATTTCTCCCTAGCAATACGTAAAAGGCGAACGTTTCTATTTATATGGTTGTTTATACACTTTGACGGTTAAAAGGGTTCCAGATATAGTGCAGTATAACCTGGATTAGCTCAGGCTATGAAATTTTTATAACCTCAGGGGTATCGGTAAGAAGTAATGAAAAGTATACCGCAAGAAATTGCAGGCAGGCTTATAGCTCGATAACTCGGTGACTTTGTGAGCTGAAATCAATTTGCGTGATTTCATCAACAATAGTTTGTCGCTCTTATTTCTATGTCTTACAGGATTTTAGTAAAATATATTAAAGCTTGTATTATGACAGTAAAACGTTCGGAAACAGTCAAAACTACCACGCTCTTAGTAGGTGTTGGAAAAAAGGTGATAATATTAAAGTATTTATATACATATATATATATGTATTTTTGGTGACATAGGCGAAATAATCAAAGGTTGATAGATTGACCCTTTTAGAAGTAATTAATATAATAATGGGCCAGCGTGGTGGACTATGGCCTAAAACCCCTTCGAAGGGGTGCCCCTCGGTGGGGACGTATATGGGCTGATGACGAATATAATAATCTCTATCGGGGTAGGCAGAGCATCCAGTGGTTCTAGAATCAATTGATGCCACATTTGACATACATTCAGAGGGTTTTTAGATGAAACATGATGTGTAATAGCGAGAGGTTATCAGCCTTTAGCTGGAAGAGTTCACTCCCAGTCCAGCGTGAAAGTCAAAATTAAAATAAAAAAACACAATTACCAAACTAAAACGTTGAATACCAGTTCCACGAATATAATCATCCTTTTAATAAATATATCACAAAGTGTAGGTAAGTCGTATTCATAATACATGTTAGAATCATGGCATAAGCAAACCAACACGTTACATTAAAACGTTTCGCCCGCACGGCTTTACTTCATCAGTAAAGCCATCAAGAGCATAATAGTGTTGCGGATACCGTATAAAGTTCTCTTTGCATGGTTAGCACACTTTATTTCACTAATGCAACATAAACTACGCAAGTTAGCAGCTACCCACTGAGTTACGTGACGCGTTTTAACATTGTAGATATTTAAATGGGCTATAACATCTGATTTATATGGCAAGTTCTGGATTTTTGGTAATTTTATTGACTTAACCTTTCATTAGTGAATACCGATGTGAATTTTAAGGCTTTCGAGTTTGATGGGGAACTTGGCGACGAATTTTTATTGCATTCTTTCTGACTTCATTTTTTTTCCATAAAGTCACAGTATTGAGTCAGTTTTCTGAATAAAATATCAGAAAATGCAAAATAAATAGAAATTTAATTTTTTTAAAATTTATAACAGAAAACACCTGCGTTTGTCATGTATTTGATAAAAAAAGCAGTGTATTATAAAAGTTTCGGTATCGCTCATAGAAGTTTATAACATTTTACAACGACAACAAAAGCCTAAGGGCTCCTGATAAAGAAATTCAAAATAATGTGCTCTTCAAACTTAACTCCTCTACGGTGGTAAGTTATCTGGCTTTATAGTTGTCGTGCCATAGGCAAATAATAATAAAGTCCCCCGTACAACGCACAAGCTGCGTTTTGTGGCCTATAGAAATTTTAAAGCCGTAAATTCGTTTTAGTGGGTTTTCATGCTTTTTTGTCAGTTTGGTGTAGTCATGAAATACTTTCCAGCTTTTATTTGATTTTGATTAACTAACTTTTATCATAGCGGTCTCTTGCTCCTTTTCAGCTACAAAAACTGACTATTTATAGCTAGGCCTTGTATGTTAAAGTGGTAATAGTAGACCAAGTCATAAAATGGAAAACTATGATACACTGCAGTTTCTTTATTTAACTTATGTTGTCTTATTATTGAGGAAAGAGCCTCACCAAAATTCGGAAAAATGAAAATTACGACATTGACGACCGAACTCGGTACCTATCGTTTATTACGAGTCCAACAAGCGAGCCCATTTGCAACTGATTTAATATTTATTCGGATTCGTTCTAATATAAAAATCCAATACACAACTCGTTACAGCGTAGGTAAACGTAACGTGTATTAAGACCACTTCATTAAAAAGTGTAAATATCAACTCCATTACAAAATTAATTGGAAGATTAAAAATTCAGTGGTCAGTGATTGGCGCGTAAAAAGTTTACAAAAGCGCGTAAACACAATAAATGTTTAAGTATGTGTAAAGCAGTAGCATTACAGTATACAAATTGTAACAGTACAAACACTACAAATTCTATGGAAAATCATATTTCATATAATTTCGCATCTATAAATAATTTTAGGCAAAGAAAAACATTCGGCGCGAATTAAACTTGAACCCACGACCCAAGGATTAGATCTCCTAGACTTGGCCGATTGACTCAGTTGGTTGGAGCACCAGGAGGCCGAATATTTTTCTTCCCATAAAATTATTTGTGAATATCCCTCACGCAGGGAAGCATTTTAAAAATACTAAATCTGTCTATCTGTATCTATTTAGATATACTTATAGACTATATAGATTTATCATTCCGCCTCCCTGTAGACATATGGCATTCAAATGTTTAATGTTATTTTCTGTATTTGCTGCTGTGCTAGCTTGCTGTGCCCACACCCTTTCCACCCTGCCTTTCTAGATGTTTGCTATATTATGTCTGTGTTTATATTGTGTGTGGAATAAAGGAATTTGTATTTATTTTGTATTTTTTTTTTATTTCCTACAAGTAGCCGAAGCCCGAAGCACTAAGCGGTTCCGCCCAATACTACCTGCAATTAGGCTACAGTGTCATTCCTATAGCAGTGACGCAGCACTGGATCTGAGAATGAAGGAAAGCACTAAGGTTCCTTTAGGAGGCATTTTTATGGTTTCGGATTCGTTAAGGTACGAAATCGCTTTAAAAGAGTTACCACGTAAACGAAGTCGCAAACAGAATTGATATTGATCCAAATTATTACCAAATTATGCAGTCATAGCCTTTAGAAGGAGTCTAGATACAGTCGTTGTTGGTCGCCTCAGCATGTGTCAGTCCACCGCTGGGCCTCCCCCAAGGTCCGGTCATCCGATCTCAGTTTTCCGCATCTAATAAAAACTAACCACCCTATACTTTAAATTAGTTAGTGAAACTTTAGGGGGTGATTCTCTCCATAAAACTGAACAACGACTCCTAATGCAATGTATATGAAATTTTTTAAAAAATTCGTCTTCTCATAAAAATGCAAGTCAGCTGATCGCACAAGTTGTACGGTGAGGCAAACATTTGTCTTCATATTTTCAAATTAGGTTTTTGGGAAAAGTTGTTCAGCTTTTGCTACCTTTTTTTTAAAATTATAAGATGGGTTAACTCTTGACCTCAATATTGACCATAAAGGTCAAAGATGAGGTCGACGATGGAGCGAGTTAACCCAGAAAATGCCTATAAAACCACTGGTACTCCCACGCACCGACGGAACACAGCAAGCTGTTTGGCGTCGGACTTCGGTAGGAGGGTGGTCGCGAACCAGACGGCCCTTTACAGAGCCTACCACACCGCATGAGACCATAGGACGACACCTCAGATTCAGAAAAAAAAATGAAGTGTCGTTGCCTGGGATGGATTACTAGGAGGCAGGTCTCATTTGTGTTTCCTTAGTCGCCTCTTACGACACCCACGGAAAGAGATGGGGTGGTGTTATTCTTAACCGATCACCACACGGCAGATCACCACACTACCTCATTGAAAGTCACCTAATATACAGTGCTCATATAATACTGCGCAATTCATGACTAAAAACTGGATGAAACCGGTGGGCTTTTTAATTAAATGTAATGTAAACAGACACGAACCACCACTTGAATTATGGGCAAGGGTCGCAAGGACGACTCGTCACGGTAGGTCTAGAAAAAAATACCCGTTCTTATCTCTAATAGCTATTTTTTGTGTTACTGACGATTATAGATACTTAGTCACTAGGCTGAGGCCTGAAACTTCGTTTGCATTATTTCAAAGCATTTTTATTGAACAAATTGTTTGACGTGATTCTTAAAATTGATGTTATTTTTTATTTATGAACTGATTGATATAAAATAAAATAAAAATTAAATTTAAGTGAAGCTTACAAAAATAAATATATTAGTGAAAACCGCACCTAAATTAGTTAAACCGTTTCTTAGTGTAACGCGCTCAAAAGCACAGACAAACAGAAAATCACATAAATCATAAAAATCATTATTTTGGGTATTATTGCGTCGATAAAGGCCAGTAGTAATAGTTTTTTTTATATACTCGTATTTTCCATGTACAGACAGTGGTCAGTTATATTTTTATTATATTTATAGATAAATATACAGATAAAGATAACAACAAGCAATGGTGCCATTTTATGTAAGAGTTTTTTTTTTATTAAAAGGTTTTTTGTTTCGAATTCTAGGTCAATATGGTTCACCGAAAGCAGTTTTTTTTAAGAGATTGATCAATTTCATAATGCGCTCAACGGTTGTGACTATCATTCTCTATTTAATAGCTTATTATAAAAGTTGTACCTTCGCAATGTATAAGTTTATTTAATGCTCTAGCAGTGTTACCCTGTTAATGAATACTAATATAAAACAATCCATTTTCTTTGCTGAAAATGTCCCCTTTCATTCGCGTTTTCGTGGAAACATGTTACACGTCACGATTAGCGTCAAAACGTTTTACCTTTATAAAAAATAAAGATATTCAAATTAGCCTCTCATTACACCGTAGGGGTCCACGCTAATGACTTGTTCGAATAATTCAAATAACTTTGTTTCGTTGTTGAAATAGTTTTTCGAGTTCGCAAACTGTTTTTAAATTCAACGAACTGGCCAGTTAGTTTGAAATAGTTTCTTACCCAATTACTGGCGGAATTTTTCAAATGAAATCTATTACGTTGACATTTTTTCGTTTCAACTGCCATTTTTTGTGATAATTTAAAAATGGAATTTAGGTAAATAATAATATGTAAGAGTTCAGTCATTTGCAAATATTTTATTTAAAACTCTGTACAATATGTTAAGTGGAAATTATTTACTTACCTTAATTAAAAGAACTAAGTATATCCACGAAAAACAATTACGTAGGACCTTATGGTATGTATATATCTAGCACTTTTTACTGAAGTGTATTGAAAACTGTAAAAATGTACGAACCAAAACATAACACTTTTTTTTACCAGCCCATATACGTCCCCACCGAGGGGCACGGGCCTCCCTTCTATCAAAACTTTAAAAAAAATAGAAAAATCATTGTAACACGTTCTCCGCATAATTTATTTAAAGTTTTGAATCAAACCTACTAATACTTTTGATCAGCTTCCCATGTAGTGGGACTTTTAAGACCAAATTTGGATTGGCAAACCACACTAGAGCGTACCATAGCGACAACATCAATCCGAACTGAACATGCTGGAGTCGCCATAGCCGGACACGGCGTGGAGGTTATTATTATTATAATTTCATACTTCTGTATGTCATACTTTGAACAATTCAAGTAACTGAAAGAAAACTTTTAGAAAATTTTACCTTTGTTTGGTCTTGGTACAAATTCTGATATCGTGAAGGTACTTACGAAATGCTTTTACCTTATCATTCAGTCCTCACGTAAGCTTAAGGGTTAGCATTCTAAAAAAAACTGTTTTTTCATACTCGTAGCCCAGTGGCTCTCGTTGATCTCAACCGATCAGTGAAGTTAAGCAACGTACACAGAGGCAGGGAACCTGATGTGTGACCAAAGTGGCAATTTACCACGAGCGTTTCCGTGTTTCGGAGGGCACGTTAAGCTGTCGGTCCCGGCTGTTGTCGATTGACTACTTATACAGTCGTTAAAACCAAGTCAGAGGCCATTGTGCGGTTTGAAAACTCTGACACCAGGGTTAGCCAAGTTCGCCACACACTTGACTATACCTACACGATAAGAAGAAGAATAAGCTGATCGCTTAAGTTGTATGTTGAGGCGAAAATTTGTTTTTTCATATTTTGGCCCCTGTTCTTTGCGGAAAGTTGTTCAGTTTCATGAATGGAATCACTCCCTAAAGTTTCAGTTACTAATTTACAGTCACTCCATTTATATCTACTTTTCGTGCCACTCTGTCTTTTTAACCCTCGACAAAAAGAGGGGTGTTTGAGGTGGACATGTTTATCTGTGTAAATGTATGTCTGTGTATCTGTATATCTGTGGCATCGTAGTTCCTAAACAAATAGACTGATTTCGATGTGGTTTTTTCGTTTGAAAGCAGACGTAATCGAGATGGTTCATAGCTATATTTAATCAAAATTTATTCTGCTGTTTAAAAGTTATAAGCCATTGAAAGTCAGGGGTGATACATTTTTTATTTTAGAGTTATTGAAAATGGAAATATCCTGTTTTTTTCTATTTTTATTTATTTATTATAAGATGGGTTAAGGCGACTACAGCACCCGATAAAGGCAGCACACATAGGAATAGTGCCATCTCCGTCTCTCAACAGGCCTGGGCCGGCAGTGCGAACAGTGTCGATACACGAAGTTTACGGACTATGAAAGCGTGCGTGCGTAAAAACATGTTCGAAAGTTAGAAAAATGAGATTTATGGAAAGGTAACAGCTTAAATCGAAAAATGCGATAACTACCTACTTATCGAGCGTGTACAATCACGAACATTTTGATAGCAAATTCAAGTTCCTGTGTGCATTTTACTATCGTTTTTACAGCTTAAAAGATACACAATATTGGTATTTAGAGGTGACTTTGTGAGCCTTTTCTATCAAACCAAAAATGCTGAATCATGTTTTCAGCAAAGTACTTATCTAGTTTATGTCCTGAATATTACCGTAGTATTTTTTATTCGATTTAATGCAGTGCGTCATGCTATATACGCATCATAAAATCGTAATTTAGGTGCTGTAGTCGCCTTAACTCTTAATTTTCAATCCTGTAATTTTAAACTTCACACCAACCCCTTCAATTCTGTATAGAGGTCGTATCAAAGGTACCATTTCCTCCTCGAGTACGTGGGTCACACATAGAGCACGTGACGGTTATCAAACGGTGGGTCACTTAGCATATCGCTGGCTGCAAGGCTTTTTGTGACTAAAGCGGCTGTGCACACGCTTGCCTACGTTAGGCGGGCTATTCATGGGCTGATTTTTGACAAGTTGATAGTAACTCTAATATTAAAAAAAAAATATCAGCCACATTTGATTGCTTATAACTTTTAAAAGGCTTAACCGATTTTGATTAAATAAAGCTAAAAACCTTCTCGATTACTTCAGCTTTCAAACAAAAAAACGGCATCGAATTTGGTTCACAGATATACAGACATACCTACAGATACACCCCTCTCTTTTGTTGTTGTTTAAATAAAATACTGACAGGTTTAACAATCTAATACCTATGTATAAATTGTTAACGAGTTAAATTCTACTAATCGCAGTAATTGCGCGCAATAATTTTCTCTATACAGGGCTTTAGGTAAATCTCTTTCAACCTCTCGGGTGGTTAATCAGTTTATGAAACTGAATAACTTCCCAAGGAAAACAGGTCAAAATACGAAAAAAAAAATTTTGAGTTCCAATATAAACTTCATCAGCATATAGCGCATTTTGTATGGGAGATCAAAAATTTTTTTTCGTATTTTGACCTATGTTCCTTGGGGAAGTTGTTAATTTTTATGGACTGATTAACTAACCGAGAGGTTGAAAGAGATTTACCTAAAGCCCTGTATACCTATGTACGTATACGCTTCAAGTATCCTTTCGTGAATGTTGCTTCCATAATAATTTAAAATCCCGGTAAAGATATTGTAGGATTTAAATACAAACTATGTATTTTGTTTTTAAAATAAATAGTTCTTACCTTTACATTAGCATTTTACTAATTTGACATAAAGACTTGCAGTCACTTTCATAAATTTTTTTTACCAGCTCAAATACCACCGAGGGGCACGGGCCTCCCTTCGATACACGAAGGGGATTTAGGCCATAGTTTTTTAATCAATGTTAAATATTTATAATTTATAACCCAATTTTCACATCATCACTAATAAAATAATCGCAACATGAACAGGTGTCTTTATTATCGTTTCGTGACTATAAGCTTTGTTACGTCGGAATGTCCCGTTCGAAACATTTCGAATATTCGCATAAAATATTTATTCAATTCTATAATGATTCCACCACTGCATTATGGCAATTATTATGGAGTTATTGCCATAAATTATATTCAGTTTTCTTTGGTGTCTAGACTATAAATGCGACCAACAAATATTTTGAAAGTAAGTGTCATGTTGAAGGCTCATTAGAGCTTTTTATATGTCCATGTAAATGGCTTTGGACTGAGGTGGTGCGCCGTAAAATTGTTTAGTGTAATAGTTACTACAAGGGGGTGTCGACGTATAAAAATATACAATTTTACTTTTAGTAACGTGTCGCAAGGCCACCCACAAGCTAAACGCATAAATCAACACGGGCTAAAACACACACAGCATATTAACCTAGGCCAAACTCGCTTAACTTCTTACAAATGATTAGTTTAGGCAATTAAAACGAATTAGGTTAATGTGTGTGGGTTTTGAACACAAACCCTTTTTTCTCGTTCGTGCCGCCCCCGCGCCTTATCAGATGGCATTAATCACAATTTCCACCCCCAATTAAAAGTGCTAGCCACTTTTATAAGGTAAGGAACTAGCTTTTATTTACCGTTTATTTCCTTTAGTGCTTTGTTTTGTTAAAATACTAGCGTTATACTGTTGAACAATTGTTTTTACGATGGCTGTAAACGTTAAAAACTTTTGGAATTGTAATCCACGCCGTGAAACTCGAAGGGAACAAACTGTGTCGTAAAACGTTTTCATCCGCTAAACTGGAAAAAAGTCATGTAGCTCTCGGATCATACGTCTTCATAAAAATCTAGCAAAAAATAGAGACATTTCACCAAGCTGCGTCATATGAGGCAGTGTTTGTCAACCTTCAAAAAGCTCGGTCGGCGGCCACAAATCATTCTAACACCTGACCGCGGCGCGTTATCGCGGCTACGACGTGAAAAATTACCGTCTCCGAATCGCGCGAGTCACCGTTTTTCCACACCAACAGCGGGGGGCGCCCAGTGGTCATTAAAATAAAATTGTTGACGACAACTGGCGCGCAACGCAACTCCACCAATTGCTACGTAAATAAATTGGACTAATTGATTCACTTTCAACAGTTTTAAGTCAGAGGACTTGTTAAAAGTTTCGACGTACAAATAAATAATTTCAGTCGCAATTTTTTCGTAGAACATTAATTTGGAGGTACTTAACATAAATATAAATTGGCTGATAGATAGGAGAGCTACTTAATTGAATTTACGGACCTGTAAAATAAGAAATGGTCAACTTTATCGCAGCTACTGCGTTCAAAAATTCACTAGGGACATTTGACGTTACCGTTATTTACATTTAGTCCAGGCTTCGGGCTAGTACATTAAAGAGTTTCCCTTTGATCCCGTCGACTCTTTGACTGGACTTTCGGTAAATTCGTCTTCAATACATTTTCGTGAAAGTGCTCTATAGATTCCGAAAAAAGGATTGAAAAGTATTTATTTAATCAATGTAATTACTTTTCCGGCATAGATGAATTTTGGTTTTTTACTCCTGATTATTTTTTGGAGTTTTTATGATTTTAATAATTAAATTACTCTTTCCATAATTAAACTTGTCCCTATTCATAAGATTTTTTTACATAACGGGATCCCACCAAAAACAAAAATAAAACATAATATACTTATGCATCGCAAATAATACAATACAATACAAATATACTTTATTCCACACCAGCATTACAGAATATGACACAGAGTAAAAGTTACATTATGGACAGTAATAAAGTTAGGGTACAAAAATACATACATAAATATACTTACATAAACTACATTACACACATACAATATACCTAACATAAATAAATATATTATATATACTATACTTAATATACACCTTACAGAAACACATAATGGAAGAGTAACACCTAACATTCTACAGAAAGGAAAAACGAAATATACATTTAAAGTAATAATATTAATAAATGCACAAGGAATATTATATGAAGAAAACTCAGCCGACTATCACACAACGACAAGAAATTAATAATTGTAAAGCAGTTCAAAGTGCTTCCTCAGCATATTCTTGAAAATGGCTAAGGTTTGCGCGGGTCTTATACCATTAGGCAAGGAGTTCCAAAGGCGTTCGCCGTGTACTGTGAAAGATTTTTTTACATTTAACAATTTCGTTAACATTTCCGATTTAACGTTCGAGCCACAATCGTAAACAGCACTAAATGACTTCACTGACATCACAAATGAAATTTTATTCAAACATTTCAATTCAAATTAAACTTTACTACTACAATTTAAGATTGGTATTGAACCAGCAATGAGAGAAGAAAAGTTTTTCATATCGCTCAAGCAGAAACATTGGCAGAGCGCTTCAGACGTCATAAAAGGGGGAAACTTTACAAATCTACGGATTTCTTACTCTTTCACGTAATATATTTATCTGCCCCTCAACACATGCACAATAACCGGAGTTCGTCATTAAGGATTTACTTTTGACAGTGCTGGATTGTGAAGAAATTATTTTTTCCTTAATATTTTGAGGTTTTCGTTTTTAATTACTTATTTTCAATTATTGTTCTGAAACCTCTACAAAGGTATTTTTTTCCAGAATTTGGCTTATATCGCCTAATACTAATCATGTTTCATGTTTCCACTCGCACTGCGACTGAAAGAAACATTTTGAATTTGCAGCTGTCAACTCTGCTTAAGCATACCGTAGAAGTCAGTAGCTAAGACACGAGGGTTTTGCTGCGTCATGAGCGAAAAGCATCATTAGTGACTAACATCAGCACTATACTCATGTTGTCATCTAACAACTTTCAAAATACATGTCAAATATGCCTTATAGTGGTTCTAGAACGCTCTGCGACTTTAACTGGGTGACTTTAAATTAGTTAACGAAAATTAATGATCTACAGACACGCCCACGAAACTGAACAACTTTCTTCAAAGAAAAACGGTCGAAATACGACAAGCAATTTCACCTCTCCATACAACTAGTGCAATTAGCTGATTTTCCTTTGTATGGGAAGTAAATTTATTTTTTGGAAATGGGTAAGATCACCCCCTAAAGTTTCGCTGATTTAAGGTCAGTCCATATATGTGTGAGTGTTTGGAGCAATTATTTTAATAACATTTGTACTGAATCCACCACTGAGTTCCAAAGTCTCTTGATAACGTAATTCCAAAGATGAGTTACAGCCTATGGGAGTTTTCAAAGGGTTTACGTCAATTCGGAATTAACAGATTGTTATGAACTTTTAATGCGTAGAAGTAAATTATAATAAACCCAACGGATAATGTTTCATAAGGGGATTCAAATGAGCTATTTGATATTCATTGCAATTAATTAAAAGTTTATGAAGTATTAATGAGAATGACACTAATTCGTTATGCTTAAGTTAATTTTAAAGCTATATGTTTAATGACGTGTTATTAATTGTACAAGTGTAGATATATATTTTCAATCGATGAATATTAATAAAAGTTTGAGATATTAATTTCGTCAGTGAAACCATCAACGAAAATACGACATTTCTTTCGTTTTCAAGAAAGTGTTTTTACATTCGATTAATTTTAATGTTAAGTAGTCAAGAAGAAACATAACCTAAACTTCAATTTAGAATTATATTAATTAATCATAATGGAAAACAGGCGTGAGCCTTCGTGTGATAATAAATGAAAAAATAGAAATATGTACCTAAACACCATGAACATCCTGAAATGTGAAAATATAATTGTGTTTTGAAATTTGTCTGCGACGTTTTCAAAACCATCTTCTACCCATTACTCTCAGGTCATTCATTCCTTATAAAAAGTAAACACATTTTACAAATTTTAAAACGCTATCAAATTTCAAAACATTTTCTCTAGACGTTGCAGTAAATTGTAGTCTACAGCGGCGCCGCCGTCTTAAAATGAACTCATAACACTTTTATGATACCAACCTTATACCACCACACTAGCACCTCGCAAGATATGGTGCCATTCCCGCGTCATTAAAAACGCCCGCCGCCCGCGCAATCGACCGTTTATGTCTGTGTCATCTTAATTAAAAATCTTTTTATTTACTGTTTATTGCGGATTGTGAATTTTACGTTGCGATTGTTGGGGTTTGATTACAGTCACAGTTTATGGTTGAGGTTTAAGAAAGTGAAGTAAATTGGATGAAAACAGCGCGATATTACCTACCTAAAGTAATAGTCCCGAAACAGCAATTTTTTTGTTGTAGTTATTAATGAAAATGTTCTTTGGTTGAAAACTGTCAAACTTTATGTGAATCACACTTAACTTCTGTACTGGCTGTTTTAATAAAATGCGATTTTTTTAAATAACTTTGTAGATGTGAAGTTAACTGTAATAATTTTCCTTGATAGTAAACTTAAGAACACCTTTTTTGGACTAGAGAACGCCTGGGAGTTAAGGGTTCCCTTAGAAATCCAGCCTTTGTCCTTATTTCCAGCCTTTGGCTTTGTGTGTGGAATAAAGAAATTTGTATTTGTATTTGTATTTTCATGATGAAGGGCAGATTTTTGCAGAATGACAGTTTTCTCTTGGTTCAAGGGTTTAATCAGGGCGTAGTAAATTCAATGAGTGAGTCAAAACTTTCCTTTCACTCGATTTCGCAGGAGTTTTACGTAAGGTGAGGCCGATGATAAAATCTCTTTCATGAGAGAAGATTTTTTTGCTTCTCCCACGTGTGCACCAGGCTTTCACAGTAGGTTTTCTCGCCTACGAGCTGCAATAAATTGATAGACCGCTGCGTTAACGCACCTATAACAGTTTGTTCTCGTTTGACGCTCATTTAGAAAGGTAAACAACCAGCTAAATAGCCAATATGGCCGTCCAATCGCAGGCTTGTCAGTTTATTAGAAACTAGCTCTAATACCCGACTTCGTTTAAGTTAAGTTCATGTTGTATCTCTTTGTTGCTTAGCAAGAACGTTAAGCACATTGCTAAATGTTGCATTCTATGTTGAGATTTTTTTGGAACAACTTTTACCATTCAAAACATAATTTCAAGAGTGGATTTTCATCCCTATTATCTATTTTCAGATTCTTAATCACGATTTAAGATAAAGTCCTCAACTCTGTTTAAGATGTCTGTTATCGTAGCAATAACTGTAGCAACATTTTTGTTACTGACGCAAACAACTTCTTATTTTCAGGTATTAATTCAGTAAGCATTTTATTTTGTGGTCTACATTATTGTATTATCTTAATCATTTTATCTTCTTATTATTGTATTATCTTAATAATTTCATCGTTAGTAAAACTGGCAGTCCCGGCTGTTGTCGATTGACTACAGTCGTTAAAACCAAGTCAGAGGCCATTTGGCGGTTTGAAAACTCTGACACCAGGGTTAGCCAACTTCGCCACACACTTGACTACATTATAAGAAGAAGAAGAGTTAGTAATTTAATTTTATTTGATAACCCATTTTATAGGGTGATTTTAAATTAGCTAGCGTTACTTGATTGTCGGTGGTCTAACGGCTAGTGGGTCGGACTCGTAAACGAGAGGTACCGAGATCGATCCCCAGTGCCGCCATGTACCAATGACTCGTTTTCTGAGTTATGTAGAGCACTACCCGATGCTCTTACGGTGAGGGAAAACATCGTGAGGAAACCTGCACATTCAGGAGACTGAATGTGTAACCACGGTCCAATCCGGTCAGGTTCCCCTGTTAACAGGGTCACGGAAGTCAGATGGCAGTCGCTTTACTATAATGACTTGACCTGCCAAAGCCTGGATCATGGTCAAACGTGCAGTTCAGGAAATGGAAGTAAAGTACAGTAGATAAGAATTAAGCAGGTGTATATTAATTTTATTTATAAACAGTGGTAAAGGCTTTCAAGTTAGACACACGAGTAAACAAAAAACAATAGGTACAATCAATCATATTCAAATTAATATGTCATATAAAAACTGCCAGTGTCCTTAGAAAAGGCTTTATGTACAACACCTCCCCGTAATAAGGACACTAAAATATGAATATAAAAACATCTATCTACATTAACTACACCTTAACCTATACCTAACACTAACATCCAAACTATACACGTCAAACTATACACATCCTTAAAATAAAAACAAATGACAATTCAAACTACATACATACAACTAAATTACACCTAATGACTTTGTACATTTTTGATGTTTTAACTTCTGAAGAGGTTTGGTTAAAACATCAGCGGGCATCTGTGTAGTGGATATGTATTTGAGAATGATGTCCGGATGTGATCGTATGAAATGGTGACGAATGTCTATGTGCTTGGTGCGAGAATGGTAGGTGTTACTGTGAGCTAATTTTAAAGCACTTTGGTTGTCACAGTACACAGTGATAGGTGAGTTAATGAAAAACAATGTATTTACAATGGACCTAATGTAGATCGCCTCTTTGCATGCCTCGCTGAGAGACATATACTCAGCTTCCGTCGTGGACAGGGCGACTGTACGCTGTTTACGTGATTCCCATGAAATGGGACCGCCACTTAGCACAAAGACGTAGCCTGTGTACGATCTACGATCTACCAGACTAGATCCAAAGTCGGCATCGGCAAATCCTACCACAGAGGGGGCGGGTTGCCGACTGAAATTTAATTTTAGGTGTTTGGAGCCTTTAAGGTAGCGAAGGACTCGCTTAGCGGCTCGCCAGTGCACCTCCCCGTAATGTGTGTTGAATTGGCTGAGAAGTGACACCGCGTGTGCGATGTCGGGTCTCGTGCCAATAGCAACATACATTAATGAGCCGATAAGCTGCTGATAGGGGAGATCAGGTCGCTCATCCTCTTTTGGGGGTAAAATGAGTTTAAGTCCCGGTTCGAGAGGGGTCGAAACAGTGATGGCATCATTCAGACCAAATTTAGAAATGAGTTTTTCTATATAATTAGTTTGGTCTAGTGTTATAACACTATTTATCTGAGACACACGCATCCCGAGGCAATCTTTAAGTGGGCCTAAGTCTTTGATGACGAACTTTTCCTGAAGTTTAACTTTGAATTCAGTTTTCATCAAATCGCAGTTACTAAAGATAAAGAAGTCATCAACAAATACCGCTACAATTAAAAGATCGTTGCCATTTCTTTTGAAATAAATACAGTGCTCCGTTTCTAGTTGTGTCATAGAGAGACACTTCATCGCTTCACGAACCTTTAGGTTCCATTGACGAGGAGCCTGCTTTAAACCGTACAAGGACCTTTTAAGCAAACACACTTTAGTTTTGCCTTCGGAAGCATAGCCATCAGGCTGTTCCATATATATTTCTTCTTCCAGGTCACCGTTGAGGAAGGCAGTTTCTACATCGACGTGATCGATAGTAAGATTAAATTGGGCTGCAAAAGCTAGAAGGAGTCGAATTGATGACAATCTGGCTACTGGGGAGTATGTTTCGCCATAGTCAACACCGTAGACTTGAGTGAAGCCTTTGGCTACAAGTCGAGCTTTAAACTTGGCAATTTTGCCGTCAGTGTCCTTCTTAATTTTGAAAACCCATTTATTCTTTATAACTTTTCGATTATCAGGTCTGTCTACAAGTACCCACGTCCCATTCTTCATGAGGCAATTGTATTCCATCTCCATAGCTTTGACCCATTGATCTTTATTAGGATCCGCCATAGCTTCCTTGTACGTTTCTGGTTCAGAATCGCAGGAAACCATATAGAGAGTCGACCTGTCGTTTTCAGGGAAACGGATAGGTGGTCGTCGCTCTCTTGTTGGATATCGCCTCTCACTGTCGATCGTCTCAGTTTCTGATGCTTCCAGTGGAGGTTCCGATTCAGCATCGGCAAAAACCTCTACAGGTTCCTCTTCGACAGTAGTCGGAGTGGGATCAGAACTGGGTTGTTGGGACACTTCAACAGGAGGAATAACCAAATTTGAGACAGTCGGTTCTACTGTCGGGGATGGCGGCGCTGGTGGGAGAGTCACTTGGGTAAGAGACTGCTGCATTTCAAAAAAATCAGGTACCACGTCGGAAGTTGATTCCACATTGGGCTTCACAATTTGGTGGTAAGGCAACTTGTCTTCGATGAAGACAACATCCCGAGCAACTATAATTTTGTAGGGATTTCCCGGGCTGATCAAGCGATAACCTTTGCTTTCAGTTGAATAGCCAACGAAAACGCAAGTCTGGGTTTTTGGATCTAGTTTATCCCGCTTTTCCTTATGAATTAGTACATGGGCTTCACATCCAAAAATCCTCAGGTGAGAAAGATTAACTTTTCTCCCGGACCATACCTTCTCGGGAATTTCATTATTTAGTGCCTGTGTTGGCGAATGATTTTTTAAGTATATGGCTGTGTTAACAGCTTCGCCCCAGAAAGCTTTAGGAAGTCCGGCATCTTGAAGCATTGTTCTTGCTTTTTCTATTACGGTACGGTTAACTCGTTCGGATAATCCATTTTGTTGTGGATTGTAAGGAACAGAGGTCTGCTGAATGATCCCATTTTCCTTTAAAAAATTACGCATTTGAGAGTTAACGTACTCACCACCGCAGTCAGTACGGAGTGTTTTAATTTTGAGGCCAGTTTGGTTTTTGACCAAATGTTTAAACTCCACAAACTTCGTGAAAACTTCGCTTTTTGCCTTAAGAACATAGCCGAAGGTTTTCCGTGAGAAATCGTCTGTAAAAGATAAGAGATATAGAGCTCCTCCGAAAGAATGGGTACTCATCGGTCCACACAGATCCGAATGAATAATCTCTAACTTACAACTAGACTCTTTCGTAGAAAGTGGGAAGGGCCTTTTTGCTAATTTTCCTTGTAAGCATGGCACACAAGGATTTAGCATTTTGTCTTTGAAGTCTATGCCTATTTGTCTATTTTTTAAGACATTTATTGCCTTGACATTAAGGTGTCCAAGACGTCGGTGCCATAGCAACATTGTTTGTAAACATTGGTGTGTCAAATTTGCTTGACAAACATCCAATTTGTACAAATTATTATAATTAGATCCAGTTGCTACGATTTCGCCTGAAATTTTGCAGTTTTCCTTACGTAAAACTGTAGCACCACGCTGGGAGAATATAACAACATAGCCGTCACTTACGAGCTTACTTACCGAAAGTAAATTTGCAGCTAGCTTGGGAACATAAAGTACGTTCGAGATAGTGCTTAAATTACTAGAAGGCAAATGAACAGTACCTGTTCCTTCACACGAAACTTGATCATTATTGGCAACGAAAATGGGCTTACAAGTTTTGGTCATCGACTGGAAGCTGCGAGGATCGCTACACATATGTGAAGTTGCTCCAGAATCAAGTAACCAATACTTGTCATGCTGAGAACCTTGAGGAAAGTGATGAAAAGAAGATGAAAGTGTAATTTCTGCTATAATATTAGTTTTGTTTTCATTATTAACAGAATTCGATTTCTTACTTGCTTTTCTTTTTCTACAGTTATTAATAATATGTCCAAACTTTTTGCAAAAACTGCACTGAATTTTAGATTTAGAATTTGAGGTCGAAACTAATGCACTGGTCGAAGGTTCTTCAGGCGTGGAACGCTGATCTTCCTTCAGGAGTGTTGTTGCCACGGAGTCTGAGCAGATCTTCGCGCCAGAGTGTTCTAACGCCATGATCAAAGGCTTGTAGGTATCTGGCAACCCAGCGAGCATTATCACTCCAACAAATTCGTCGTCCAATCCAGCTTCAATCTCAAGAAGTTGTTCTTGCAAATCCCTTATAGCATTTATGTAGGTCTCCATATTGCCTGTCATCTTCGTGTTGAAGAGTTGCCTGAGTAAGCTAAGTTTGCGGTCAAGGCCTGTGTCTGCGTACTGCCGTTGCAGTTTTTGCCAGGTTTCCTTAGCTGTCTTAGCCGATTTCACCACTGAATACATGCGCGGAGACACGGTTAGGCAAATCTTCGCCCGTGCCTGCTCGTCGAGTCTTTCGAAGTCCGGTCTTTCCGTAGCGAAGACGGTAGGTTCCTCGATGCACTTCCACAGACCACAATCTATAAGAAACATCTTCATACCGAAGCTCCAGGAGCCGTAGTTAGAACGGCCTTCTAACTTGGGTATGGTGGATGGGACACCGCTGGGGACGAGTAGTGCTCTCGTAGCCGCTGTTCCGTCGCCTCGCGCCGCACCAACAGCCTGTCCCGACGAGTTCATGTTTCTTGATTTTTCAAGTCACCGCGTTTACAATTAAATATTCTGCACCTGCAAGGTCAATAGGCTTTCTGGGCCCATAACCTGCAGTTCAGGAAATGGAAGTAAAGTACAGTAGATAAGAATTAAGCAGGTGTATATTAATTTTATTTATAAACAGTGGTAAAGGCTTTCAAGTTAGACACACGAGTAAACAAAAAACAATAGGTACAATCAATCATATTCAAATTAATATGTCATATAAAAACTGCCAGTGTCCTTAGAAAAGGCTTTATGTACAACAAAACGTAACCTGAATGAGACACGGGACAAGCGCTAGGAAGAAGAAAAGAGACTTCAGGGGGTAATTCTATCAAAGAAACTGAACAACTTTCCTATTACTAAAGGTAATCGCTCAAATTAGGGAGGCGAGAAAAATTTAATATACAGGGCTTTAGGTATCTCTCTTTCAACCTCTCGGGTGATAAATCAGTCCATGAAACTGAACAACTTCCCTAAGGAACATAGGTCAAAATACGAAAAAAAAATTTGAGTTCCCATACAAACTTCATCAGCATATAGCACATTTTGTATGGGAGATCGAATTTTTTTTTTCGTATCTTGACCTATGTTCCTTGGGGAAGTTGTTCAGTTTCATTGACTAATTAACCACCCGAGAGGTTGAAAGAGAGATACCTAAAGCCCTGTTTATTTTGACCTACACATGTTTCTTAGGGAAAGTAGTCCTGTTTAATGAACTGATTCAAGTCCATAAAAGTCACCCTGTATACAAAGTTCAAATGTACACGAACTTTTATAAATAGTCAACATTTACGAAAGTCAGTTAATTTTAAATTCCATAAATTACTAAGCATAACCGGTCAGGTATAAGGTTTCATTAGATTTCATTGTTAGTTTAAAAATTATAATAAAATTTTAATGAAAGCGTTAATTTTGTGTTAATGACTGCGATAACAACTATCAGATAACTGTTTTTTTTTTATTAACACTTTTTATAATGGTTTCTTAAATTTTATATAAACTTAAGTGCTCTCTCACTATTATATTAAATACCTATTAACTTTAGTAGTTAACATTATTACTGAGCTTTTATGCCGGTTAGTTAAATTGAAAATAATATTTGATCTTTTCTGTAATCAATGTTTATGGACTTTTGCAAGATTTAATATGACACACAGAATTTTATATTTAAAGAAATATTTTTTAAATATTCTGAATCAATAAAATTCACGCCATTGGTTCTCATATTTATAAAAAACCATGAAAACAAGTGGCATTTCAATTTCTGAAAAAATATAAGATAAATAAATTTCTAGTACAAAATCAGGCAACACACATGAAACTTCAATCAAAATCTCAAAGATTTCAAACAAGACACCTTAACCTGTTAAAGTGTACGTATATTTATCTTCCCCTTGAAGTGAGGGCAGGGAATTTCGTCAATCAAGGGATTTACCTTACACTTGACTTTGACAGTATTACATTTCATGGCTGAGACAGTAAGTACACTAGCTATAACCAGTATTATAGTTTGGAACGGTTTTGTTCAAACAGTTCGATACTCGAACTATTATTAGAAGAAGATGGAATAAATGCATGCTTAGACTTACTGATTAACATCGCTGGTGTAATAAACGGACACTAAATGTCAAACGAGCCTGACACAGATGAGTGACTGCTGCTGCATTATAAATGAGTAAGCAGGCATACTCCCGTTTATTTAGGATCAATGTCTTTTTTTAAAAATTAAGCATCTTGACCAAACCAGACTCTAGAAGGGCCAAGGTGGTGTTTACCATGCCGAGCCGATATTTAGGCAACGTATGCCAAACTGCGCCCTCATCGCTTCACTCCATTGTAACATTTTACATGTACATCTTATCTATAAATATACGATAGATAAGATGTACATACAATACAATACAATACAATACAATATACTTTATTGCACTCCAACACAAGTAAGGTACGTTACATTTATATGAAAAATTATGTCAGGGTACAAAAGGCGGCCCCATTGCTAAGAAGCAATATCTTATCGGCAACCTTTGGGTGTGGAGAAGAAGTAACAAATCGTTTAGATGTGATAAATATAATACATGCTACTTACATAGAATAAAATATTGTAAGGGACAAATGCTAAATGTCAAACGTCCTCGACAAACTATGTCGGACGTTTGACTTTTGTTACATAGTATCGACAGTATCGGTCGATTTTGAGCGAAAAATGGAAAAACGAAGCAGAAAGTGTCAATTTTTACTATTAAATAAATTGTGAGCAAAACCGACCATGAAACCGACTTTCAGTTTCTTAAGTAAAACCGCAGTATATTGTGAGTTTGATTAAGTTAATTTTACTTTCATAACATTCCGTAGAACAAAAATGCTACCGAACGATTGCCTAACCGTTACTTTGAGGCTTTACTTTTTATTGTATCTCTTGAATCTAATTGTGCAGTATGAATTTTCAGTTCAATAGTCTTTGGGATATTCGTTTAAAGCAAAGTAGATTAAACAATTGATATTGATCAAAATGCAGAAAACATCAGCTTTTTTGTTTGTTCACGGGTCGTGGGTATTTGAGACTGACCGGGTTTTGACGGCCGGTTTGGTCAAGTGGCAGTGACGCTGCCTCTTGATCGGCGGGTCCTGGGTTCGATCCCCAGTCGGGGCAAACATTTGTGTAAAAGCAGATGTTTGTTCTCGGGTCATGGGTGTTTGTGTTTGTCTTTATGTGTGTTCCAAGGGACCCTCGACACAAGGGAAAACCTTAGTGTGGGCCTTTGAGTGTGTAGCGTTTATAAAAAGAAAAGACTGTCTTAGTGTATGTTCCAAGGGACCTATGACAGAAGCGAAAACCTTTGTGTGAGCCCATAAGTATATAGCGTTTATTTTTATTTTGTTATCTTATTTGAATATTCTTTACTGTACGAAACATGAACCCGTTCGAAAACATTCTTACCTTACAATCTGAGAAGCTTAGCAATCTGACACGATAATTTTGTATGGAAGCCTGTTAAAACTTTCATGTTCTTTTAAAGGGATCGTTTTGGTACAATTTAGTGGGTACTGGTCTTATGAACATTTTGTTGGTTTTATTATTAAATTATTTTTTTATCTCTGGTGTGTTCTGTCGGTCCTATTAACCGTCTATTGTTTTAAAACCGTACACAATAGCGACTGTGTTTTATAATAGTTGTATAATACAACTTGTCCTATCAACCCAAGATTCGTTTTTTCACCCTTCAACAAACAAAAATAAATCTGCGGTAAAGATCATTTGTCAGCCAAATAAATGCCAGTTTTATCACGCCCTCAGTTAATGGTTGACTTATTATTTAACACTAGAGCACTGCCCCTAAAGTCCACTTCTTAATCCGCCACAATAATTCTTCAAGGATCAACCAGAGCGCTATAATTAAGTCTGCAAAGACCGGCATAATTAGAATAATCGCGTGCGTGGCGCATGCCCTTCGTCAAATTGGGTCCAGCCAATCCCTCACTGGATACAGAGCGGTAATCAGAGGGGCGATGTAGCTTTTTGGGTCAAAAAGCGCCCACAACTTAATTTAAACTTGTCCTATACAAAATATTCCAGTTTGCCCCGAATTTTCTGTTTTCCAAACGTTACACAAACAAGCCAGTTTTTAATTTAAATAACAAACTCGTTCTGAATAGACGTGTTTCCTCTTAGACTATATTGGCACTTCCTATGATCGTCAGTCAAGTGCTTGCGTGTAAAATAACAAAAAAAATGTTAGTGCGAAAGAGTTATTATGGGCAATATTAAAGAGAGAAGGAAAATTGTTAAATATTCCCTTGCGGAAGCACGAATTTCCCAGAAGTAAGGATGCCCTTTAAGATTTATTAGGATATTTATAAGGATACTATAAAGATTTAAGGATGTACTATCAACCCCAGTTCCGCCTGACCACCTTAAGGATCAGTTTTGTTTGCAGCGTTCGGCGCCTTGCCCAATTGTTCGTTTTCGGCAACTAATAGTGCTTTACTCAGATCATAAAAGGCGGGTTGAAAAAACCATTCCTTTCTTGTTAATTGTTTTTTGTTCACCAAAGAAACGAGAAGTTTCTTTGTTTAGCAACAAAAAAAATGTCCAGTCCTGTGATTGCTCAATTTATGATGAGGGCGGGGCTGTCTTGCTCTTCGCTTGCAAGGGATAAACATTTGAAATTGGTCAGGCAGAACTGGGGTTGATAGTACCATGTGATTTTTGTTGTATGATTATGATTACACTTTAAAATTACAATTAATGTAATATTGACAATTGACATTTCAATAAAACTATTAATATGTGTACTTGGTGTTACTACAAGAAAGTTACACATAAATGAAATGAGAAATAACACCCCTCACACTCATCCCTACCCTCGACATACACTTTTTACTAGAAATGACATTCTTTGCGTAGGCTTTCCTAGACAATAAATAACCGCCCTTAGAAGTCCATCGCCTTCCCTAAGAACGTGGTTAAGGGCGCCATACATTCACGCCATCGATCGTGGGCGATAGCCAGTATTTTGTGCAGTTAATTATCCGGAGCGGTGCTGGCTTAATCCGGGAAGTCACGTGACACGCACGTGCCGATTTCTATGGCCCTATTCTTGTACAGTTCGAT
This sequence comes from Aproaerema taeniolella, assembly GCA_949987775.1. Lineage (NCBI taxonomy): Eukaryota > Metazoa > Arthropoda > Insecta > Lepidoptera > Gelechiidae > Aproaerema > Aproaerema taeniolella. Next base: position 12,726,151 of record OX465256.1, read on the forward strand.
AATTTGAAGGCTCTTCAAAATTTTTGAATACCTGACTTAAAATAATTGTAACCGTCAACAAAAAAATACTCTTATTTGACTGTACTAGTTTGAATAACTACAAAGTGATTGGATTCTTGATATTAATGTAAATCAATAAAAGTGCAATTTAAATGTAAAGTTAATTACAAAATGAAGTAAGCTTATTTTTCTTAACTTTGTTTGAGTGATTGTTGTAGGTACTGAAGGTTAAGCAAAAAAAAATTAATTTTCATTTATTGTGACTTTCAACGTTAACAAAATGAGCAAAACTTATTAGCGCTTAGTTTTCTCTACTTTCTATTTAAAATAATACAAAAACTTTGAGATTATTAGTGTTCCAAATTTTTTTTAACAATTTTACAATAATTCACCTTCTCCATCGCTTTCATTTTATATTGATTCAATAATAACCTCCAATGGCTTGGTTGACGTAACCGGATTAAATTTTATATAAAATATTTGTACAGGCCAGCGGATAATCAGTATCGGAATTTCATAAAAGTCAAACGGATCATCGATTTATGCGGTTATTGAAGACACAAGGCTAGAATTAATCAAGCTCTAAAATATTAAAATATTGCGTCATTTTCAAACGGTCCTTTTAATAAATGTATCTTGTTTTACGAGCAATGAAAGTTTTCCTTAATTAAAGAATATTGAAGATAAAAAAATCCTACGTGTTACTTTTCGTGATCCAGATATTTTTTTAATTAACAAAAAGAGCTTGAAATGCTGGGAATATTGAAACATTCTGGATTTTTCAGGCCAGACCGTGTCTATTCAGTACATTTAATGAATACCTACCATTTGAAAGCAAAAAGCAAACGTGAACTCATTTTGTATCTGATATTTTATTATAAAACGGTCGATAAACTAAGGCTGCTGAATTACAAGCAGTTTTTTTGGCCGGATCAAAACTGGCAGATAAGAACTTAACCTCTGTTATTTTTTAGTGTCATATGATTAAAGGCACAGACATATACACGACTAGACGACGCAAGAGTGTATGTATCGCGTGTCAAAAAGGGAACGTTTGCTGCCCTTATCACCGTTCTATCACCAAATCGCTCTTGTGACGTCACAGTAGTTAGTAAAATAATGGCACGCTTGGTTTCTATACAGGGCTTTAGGTAAATCTCTTTCAACCTCTCGGGTGCTAAACCCGTCCATGAAACTGAACAACTTTCCCCAGGAACATAGGTCAAAATAGGAAAAAAAACATGTTGATCTCCTATACAAAATGCGCTATATGCTGATTGCTGATGAAGTTTGTATGGGAACTCAAAATTTTTTTTTTTCCTATTTTGACCAATTATTGGGGGAAAGTTGTTCAGTTACATGGACTGATTAACCACCCGAGAGGTTGAAAGAGATTTTCCTAAAGCCCTGTAGAGAAGATGAGACAAGCGTAATCTAGTCGTGTATATGTCTGTGTTAAAGTTGAATTTATTACTATTATTTATTCTGTGGTTGAATCTATTTTATTTGTCTATTATAGAAGTCTACCGGCACAACTATGACGGCCGGTTTGGTTGAGTGGTAGTGGCGCTGCCTCTTAATCAACGGGTCCTGGGTTTGATCCCCAGTTGGGGCAAACATTTGTGTAAAAAGCAGATGTTTGTGCTCGGGTCATGGGTGTTTGTGTTTGTCTTTATTTGTGTTCCGAGGGACCTACGACACAAAAGAAAACCTTAGTGTGGGCCTTTGAGTGTGTAGCGTTTATTAAAAAAAAAAAACAGAGAAAGAAAATCTACAACAGTTTCAAAATCCAACACTCAAGTAAACCTTTTTCCTGTCAACATCGTAAAAAGACCTGTGCCCCTGAGCCAGATTGCGGTTAATGTAAACTCATTCGTTAAAAAAATTTGCAAAATTTCATCTTCTTTGTCAAAAAAAAATGCTTTTCATTGATGACTAAGTCAGAGCTTTTATTTTCATATTCAAATTATTTTTTCAGGTTTTCCTGAAAACAAATTTGTCATGTTTTTCCGGAAAAAAAAACAGGGTAATTTTTTTAGTATAATTTAATTTACTTCACATCCCTGGAAGATTTCATATTACACACACATACATACGCTCACGCCTGTAATCCCATACGGGGTAGGCAGAGCATCAGTGGGTCAGAACAACTTGATGACACGTTTGGCATAAATTCTGAGGATTACTAGATGAAACATGATAGATTATGTTGAGGTTGATGTATGTTAGATGAAACAGATTTCATATTAGTTACAAATTAACACATTACTTACCCACGGCTGGTGTGACTCAAAGTTCAAACACTGCTTGCTTACGTAATAATGAAGGACAAACTTACACTCTACTCGTATATACTCGGTTCATAGTAAGCTGATGTCACTTGAGGCGGCAATTACTGTTAACAATAGACAAGGGTCCAAATCAGGTACAAAATTTCGTATTTAGACCTATTATTAAATTTTTATTATTAAACGCTACACACTCAAAGGCCCACAATAAGGTTTTCCCTTGTGTCGTGGGTCCCTTGGAACACACATAAAGACAGACACGAACACCCATGACCCGAGGCCAAACATCTGCTTTTTACACAAATATTTGCCCCGACTGGGAATCGAACCCGCCGATCAAGAGGCAGCGTCACTACCACTCGACCAAACCAGCCGTCAAAATTGCAGAACTGTATGGATCGCTCGGTTAAAAAAATGGGTGTTGTTTAACACTACAATACCAAACCACTTGTAAAACAATAGTTAAACGTCGAGATAGCAGCACTTACTTCTTTCAAGTGGCATCAGCTCAGCTTATTATAAACCGAGTTATACATAAGGTGTGTTTTCATTTCCCTCAAAATTTTCCAAACCCAATTGCCCCCCAACAAAGACTTCTGTTTGTATTCATCCGGTCAAAGATTGCATAAGCCAAGAACACCCTAAGGCAGTGCTTTCATATCTCCCTAAATTCGTGAAGGTACTTAAATATAAGCACATTAGAGGGACAAAATACCGCTAGGGGCATATTAAGAACGATTATGGTCTTAATACGCAAATTTTGTTTATGTGAATGCAAGCGTAATTTTATTTTATGTGTGTAATGGGTGAAACTCGATGTAAGACAGAATAGATTATGTCATTTGTGAGTCTATTAAGGTTATATGAATTTCGTATTATTCACTGTAGGATAACATAAGTAATATTTTATTTTTAAGATAGCTGAAACGATATCGACGATTTTTGAAGCATCAGAACTAATGTAAAATAATTCCCGGTCACAGAAAATGAGAACATATCAAGCAATACACTTAAGTATTTGTCCTAAGTTTTCTTCTGCATTATTGATTATTTTAACACAAAAATAATTCTACTAGTGTCCGCGGATTTCAAAATAAACTTTCGACTATTATAATATCTCGGCAACAAAACTGCTTCTTCATAAAAAATAAAAAGTTGGTATTGGAAAATGTTTGCATAACGTGCCAAATATATAAAATGAGGCAGTCGAATGTCATGACTGGGCTGCTAAAAACAATGATTGAGCTCCTAAAAGTAATGACTTGGCTACTAAAATAATACTTGGCGAGTAATATTATTACCCGGGTAGCAAAATTTTAACAAGATTGTGTTATCCTCTCACAAAATTTGAGTATTTAATGACAAGATTCGCTACCATAGAAAGTAATGCGTGAAGTCTGAACGACTTTTAAACTTTGATTGCACAAACGCCATCTCACGGCCAATTTCCATAACCGCGGTCATAGGTATTATTTTAACTTGCAACTTGGAGTTTTCAACGGCAATGGTTGCAGTTAAACTTGAAGTTGTGGACCAGCAATTACTTGAGCGTAACCGCGACGGCGCGGCGGCGTGGCTGTCTGTTTTCATCTTCAAACTTTATCTTCATATTGAAAGTTTAATTATCTTTGTTTTTATGACTGAGGTATACTGTATTCTACTTGTTGCAGATGTGTTTTATCAGGCCTTGAATTTATTGCATGAGAATCGCTAAAAGATAAACTGAAACGAACTGGACACCTTTGAATATAGGAATGCTATTTTTTTACATTTGCCGATTACCTACAACGTTTCCTGAAAAAAAAATTGCAGTAGCTAATAAATTATTAAAGTAAAAAAACACAAAAGCGATCAAATTCCACTATCTAATGCATTTAGAGATCCTATTTCGAAACTCATCTAGCAAATGCAGTCGGCGCTTCAGAGCCGCACGTTCGCTTAAGTATTGTTGATATTCTAAACCACCCTAGTGGACGCTGGCTGTGTCGCAACCGTAGCAACCGCATAGTGTCGCGTGGGCCTGCCTGATTGCAAGCATGGGTTAGGTGCGGGCGTGTTACGACTAATTTTTGCTGAAGAGAACGTCGTTGCGAATGTTGGCGAATGTTCGTTTTAAATTTTATTAATAATTATAACACTTAAACACTCCCTTTCCAGACGGACGGCTCTTTGTAGCTTTCGGTATCAATAATTGGAAGTAATTTTTGCAAATCGAAATCGAATCGAAAGGAGGCGCCGCGCCGCCGTGCCCCTTTGCTAGTGACGATCATATTGTAAAAAAATTCAAAACACTAGAAAATTATCAAATTCAAACATTTGTGGGCAGGTGACAACAATGTTTTTCCTTTTACGTTTATGACTTTTATGACAGCATTTTTTATTGCATCAGTAGTTTTACTCTTTAATTCTAAGTTATCAATATACGTTCAAAGAAAGTTGTAACACTAAAATTGTAAAGGAGTTCGAATTATTTACTTACAACTACTGTTGAAAGTAAAGTGAACTAGGTATAGTCCCTCGAAATCTCCCGGTATTTTAAACAAAATAAATAAAAAACTACAAATTAGTTTTTAAGGCAAATAGCAAAGACATTATTAGAAAATACAAAGAAAATTTCGCCCTAGCAAGACCGCATGAGAATGGAAGTCGTTCGCAGTTGGCGAAGCGTTAAATGCTACATTTTCCGTGGCCATTTGCAATTCGATATCCACCTAAGCTGCTCGGGATTGAACTCTGCGGATTGCGTGTCTCATCCCATTTGATATTGTAATAATATTCATCCCTTTAAATAAAGACTGGATTACTTATCAAGTCTATGTAGATGTAGGTGGATTTCTTGACGCATTTGTAAAGAAAAGACGACTAAGTACGGAGGATTTAAAGGTGTTACTCATATGATGTCTGCTTTCATTGTTACGTACGAATATCATTATTTTATAGGGACAATGGCAGGGAAAAAACCTATCGTATCCAAAACCTTTGATATTTTTAGAATCATTTTATTGTAAACTAGCATTCCGCCAGGGACTTTGTTATCGTGGGAATCCGGGAAAATTTTGTAGCCTGTGTTACTCAGGGAAAATTTAGTAGCAATATTATGGTGAAAGAATTCTTCGAATCTGTCCAGTAGTTTCGGAGCCTATTCAATGCAAACAAACAAACAATTAAATCTTTCCTCTTTATAATATTATATTTGGGTAGATAAATCAAGAGTCTGTATGACCCACATAAATACTCACATTTTCCACTATTTAATGAGTCACTGAAGCTTTAATACTAACAATAACCTGTTAAAAATGGAAATGTGCTCTTCTGTGTTTAATCAAGCCAGGTATCTTTATATGCTTAAATTTTGCCAGATATTTCCTAATTTTTAAAAACTTATAATTTTAAGTAAAGCTAATTTACAAAATAAAATAAAATAATAACAAACATAACACATTCCAACAATTACCCCAAATCTAGGGTAAATATCAGTCATGTTCGTATTATTTGCCTATTATGCGGTTATTACGAACATCACGAACGAACTTTCGCACTCATTATCAAGATTGTAACAATGCAATAGTAGAACGTAATGTGTAACCTAGTTTTTTATCTTTTATTTATTTGCCTAGATGTCGGGAACTTTTGTAATTGTTTTGTTGAATTTTGTTTAAAATTGCGGGAGATTTCTTTGCTTTACCATTTTGAAATTTTATACTTTTTCTTTCTTTTATCAGCCCATATATATCCCCACCGAGGGGAACGGACCTCCCCTCGAAACACGAACTAAACTTTGTGCGTTTAATATTTTGAAAAAATGTGAATGATTTAGCTATATAACTGTAAAATTTTAAAAAAATATACTTAAGTCATCGCTTATAGATTTTACACGGCTAAACCAATTTTGGTTAAATGTATCTAAGAGACATCTTGATAACGTCAGCTTTCAATTAAAAATAAATTGCATCAAAATCGGTCCAATCGTTTAGGAGCTACACAGATATATTCGTCAAACTTTAAAAAAAAACAATGTGGTGTAGATTTAAAATTTTATTAGACCAAGTAACTTAGCAACGCAACAGTGCAAAAGATATTAGTAAGACGCAAAATACAGCAAAAACCTCATGGTAGGTGTTCGAGGTCCGTGACAAAAACACAACTTAGAAAGTGTTGATCGTGTACCCTGTTACCATAATACTCGTACTTTGCCCAGCTTGCAACGAATGCATTAAACTGACTACACCACTTTATTCCATCCCACAAGGCATGACTCAGATCCATCTAATCCTTCCAGCCACATTTCAAGATACTCCTGTTTAACGGGGTGGGCGTTTTACAGAGTGAAGAATGACCAATTTGTTCTTGCCACCTAGAGGGCTTGGACAGGAATGATGAAGATTTTATTGTGCAACATAATGCCTATTTCAACTTTGAAGTCTGTAGGTGTGTAGCCGACAATAAGTCGAGCCGAACAAAGGTGCCACAGGCGGCTTCGCCCACACTAAAACTGATTGTCTACGCAGATCATAGGTTTGTGTGTTTCAAACGGCTGTTCTACTCCTTTGTCGATATGTATGACAGGGTGAAATAGAAGTTCTCTGTAACTAACATACAAAAAAATAAAAATAAATGATAATATTACATCGCATATCATACATTTCTCTGGGCGTAGACGAAAGGTAATTTGTTCTTGTTCCACTAGGTGTATATTATTCACTGAAAATGTAAAACGATTAAATTCATATGAATATTTCCAAATTTTATATGAATTTAATCTTTTTACATTTCCAGTGAATAGGCTTCTTTTAGGTGAGCTTGCTGCATCCAAATCTTCGCGAATCCATAATAAGTTATATAATTGGTGTAATTGGTTTGTATATAATCAATTGTTATACAATGTCGCCGGGCCTATGCCCGGCAACAGATATACATAATTTGATTCATTGTACAATATTTTTCTATACTATGGCGCTAGAATGATAAATCAAGAAAATATAGGTGTTCTAATAAGGCAAGTAAGAGACTTATCTAGAAGAGGTTATGACAGTAAAGTATTTTTATAATTTAGGGTAAATTTCATTAGGACCTTCGGAGGCCTTTCGCAACCAGGTTAAATTTTTCAAAAGAACTGCGAATCAAGTAAAGTAAAATAATTTCACAAAGACTCATTTATATACTATCACGTAAATAAAACTAAAAAAAATACCTTACACGTTTCTTGAATGAAGACAAGATCTAACTATCTATATACCCATGCCTATAATTTCTTTCAGGATAGGCAGAACCTCATGTGTAATAATTATTATTAAATAAGAATATGGATCTGGACCACTTGACGCCAGAGTTGACATGGATCCTAAGGGTTATTGGATGGAATATCTTCATAAGATGATACCAGCAAGTTTTAATTAAGATTCTCAATATACTTAGTACATAGCCTATACCATGTTTTATTAGAAAGTGCGAGAATACTTCATTATATTTTTTTAAATATTCTTCACTTATTGACTCAACATATACAATGCCAAAACATATTCACTTTTATGTCCAAAAGCTCCACAGAAGAAATCCGCCGTAATTACGATTTAATATCCTAAACAAAAGACAGTCGGGAAGCCGCATTGTCGCGGCTAAGTCAAAATACACAAATTGTTTATAATATAGACCCATAACACTCATACTTATTTACCACAGTGTTACCAAAGCATAAAAATAGTTATTTGTTTAACAAGAGAGCAAAGTTGGTTTTTGCTACCCGAGTGCAATCTGAGCCTACTGAGCCTAGCGAGTGATTTAAAGGCACGAGATCAAAAAAACTTGCCCTCGTGTTAAACACATCACTTTTCACCTCTACATCGAGAAAAATATCAAATTTTGCTATTGTTTTCTTTTTCTTATTATTGACAAATAGCTGTGTTTTATTCTTTTTTTAAAGTCGCCAGGATTATAGTTTGCGTTCAGAAACTGCACTTCATAATATTTTTTTACAAAGTTATAAATATTTTTTTGGAAAACTACATTGTTTATTAGAATTTATATTAAATAACCTTTTATTTCCTTAAACGATCAATATTAACACATTTTTGTAATTTTGATTTCAATAAATAATAACAAATCTCGTGATTTGATAGGCCTAAATTAGTTTCAGAACAAATCACCGCGCTAAGTCATTTCAAAGTTAGTGTTCCAAATTCAAATCACTTTTTGTCTCGCTCAAAAAATGCTCGCAGCAAACAACGATTTTGCTTTCTGATTTTGAGAAGCAAAAGCTTTCTTTTCGAGCTGGAGAGGTGATAAGATAAATCAACTCCCGGTGATAACTCTTTAAACTTACAAAACTCTCTTTTTTATAGGGGGTCAAAAATAGACTATGAGATCGAACTTCTTCATGTAATTAATGTGTTTTTTGCATAAATCGCATCGATTTAGTGTCAGTGAAAATATTGAAAAAAAATACAATATTAACCAATTATAGCATACAAACGAAAATTATAATTCACTAAATTTCATTTTTTTTGAAATAATCATTAAGCATAATATTATTTCACAGTCAAACGACTTGCAGCAAGAACTTCGTCGTAGATAGATAAATAAAAGACGTTGCAAGACACATATCATAATAGTGGTCTCTTAGCTATCTTAAAGAGATACTTGTGAGTCATATCCATACCCTAAACTCTGTGTAATCGGCTAAGAGCTCTGAGGCGGTGCAACTCTTAATCTCGCCCCAGAGCTTCTCTACTGTCCTAATGATATCTCGGGACGCGCTTAAGAACCCATATATAACACTCTATGAGACGTTTTTAAAATTTAAGTCAACGTTAATGCATTCTACCCTGTTTACTGTAAATACTTATTCAAATTTGTAGGCAACTTTACAATGCAGAGTCTTTGAAACCGAGGAATATTAGCATAACACGACTATTGAACGAACAAAGTAACCAGTATAGGATAAAATTTTACGCTTAAGCTTAACCCTTATATTGAAAAAGCGAGGTCATGTTAGGGCATAATAAAATGTCTACGTGTTCTCAGACCAGTATTGTGGGAACTGAATATTTTACTAACTTTTGAAGAGATTGCTTGGCCGGCAATCTTTTCAATAGTTGGGTTGTTACTTTAAGGTATTTCCACCTAACGTGAAATAATAAACAATCTAGTAGAGGCAAGGCTTTTGCATTTATGTATCATATAAAAAGAAGTAAGCACTCAACGTGCAACAGTTTTGCCGTTTAGGGTTTAACATAAATTACAACAGGAACTAAATCTAATACATTAGAGAATCGTCATTAGCTGAAACTGTAAAAACAAAATGAATATTTTGTGAAACTAGTGCGGAAAGTAATACCTTAAAACCCTACTTCTTATGTACACTCAAAATTAAAAGGCAAAGTTCATTCAAATTTAAATCTTATCGCTAGCACACAAGAAACATGGGTTGATACCTAACTGAGGGAACAGACTATACATAGTGTATACAATAATAGGGCTACATCTGGCGACGCTGATTTTCTCTAAATTAAAAATCTAAATTAGAAATAATTAAAAACTCTATTTATTAAAAACTAATCTTGAACAAAAACTTGCGCTGTTGCTTCTGTTCAAAATGTATTTCGAACTTCGAAGAAAACTGCTTAACAGTGGAGTAGAAATTAAAAATTGGTTTTCAAAGTTGGCAATAACGATAAAATTCATAATAAACTGCGCTCGCCGGGTCCGAATACTTTATTTTGTTCCTTGCTTGCGGGCATTCTCCTTTATTGAAAGGAATTGTTTTCATAAGTTTTAATATTAAAATACTTACTTCGATGTTAGACCTTTCTTATGCACTGTATTTATGAGGCAAACTATTCTAACATTGTTCTTGAATCAAACTAGTTCTTGAGTGCGTGTAAAAAAATACACCAAGCTTTATTATATGTGTAGTTTTCCGCTCGGGACTTTATTCCCATGGGAATTTGTGAAAAATATGTAGCCAATATGTTAATCCAGGGTCTCAGCTACCTCCGTACTAAATTTTATCAAAATTAGTCTAGTCATTTAAGCGGGAAAGAGAAACAAACATCCATACATACATCCATACAAAATTTTGCGTTTATAATATTAGAAGTAATGTTTTTCTTTACAGGAAAGATATAAAATCAGGTTATGGGTCACAGAAAAAAAAATGATATTTCACATAAGGTGACCTGACCGAAATTAGATCATTCTGAGGAATTTTAGAAAACTGCCTACTCTAGATGCCAAAGTGACGGCAAATATTTCGGTAAATCGTATTGTAAAGAATAAATAATTATATGAAATCGTAGTAAACAAAAAAAATGATGAAAATAAAGAAAACCAACACGCTTTAATGCAAATAATATTCCTAAGTAACTTAAAAAAATCTTAACAAAATACTTCAAAAAACTCGCCTAAACAAAAAAGCACTCGCCGATTTTCTCTCAATTAAAAACAATATAGAAGTATTGGGAAACTCCGTAAAGGACTTCGCAACTGTTTTTCCGCCCAAGTTTCGTTTCGGATCCTTTTCATTGCTGCTTTGAACGCCATGAATGTATCTACTGAATACTAATTCAGTGTTCAAAATGAATAGCTCCGAAGTAATTACATTTACAACACTTCTTGGGTTCCGCACGTCAAAGTTCTTTATAATTTCGCTTCGATACTTTCTTCTCTTTCTGAAAAGTTTTGCTGTATTGACGATACCCAACTCATGTACCCAACTCAAACCCTCTTCGGGGTTTTACTCAGTTGAGCCTTGAATGAGGCTTTTCACAACGTACTTAGGTACTTGTTAGAATTTAGTACTAAGTAGCTAATACTTGTATGAAATTACGTTTATGGCTGTAACTTGAATTTACTCGGGTGTAACGTCTTTTAGAAGGTAATTTTGTATTATTCCGTAATAGTGACGTCACCATATACAATTTCGGGGCAGAGTTTTATTTCGCTGTAAGTAATGGTATTAAGACGTACAAGTAGTAGGGTCTCTACGTTCTACATTAACACCCTTTAGCAAACGTGTTACACTTGTGAAGTTGCCTTTATCTTTAGCTTCTGTACTTTATATATATATATATATTATATATTTGTTTTTGTTCTAACTATAGTCATTCTTCAATATTACTATTTTTTTTTATGAACTGAAAATAATCTAAATCTGTCTCCATTGTTGCAACCTAATAGTTCAAGTCTCTTATGCGCTAAAATTAAACGTCAATCGCTGTGCCAAGCCCAGTGCTATAGTTTGTTCTTTTCAATTATCAACAAGCCGATTTTGCTTGGAGTTCATAAAAACCTAGGCATGTTTTAATTATTTTTTCTAATAATGAATCCTGCATTTGAATTTTTTTTTAAATTTTGTCAATTTTCGATTAAATTATTTGGCAGTTATATTTAAATGCTCTCTTTTTGTTGCTACAATTTATTTTCATTTTTAGCCAGATATGTACTTTATCAGGCTCGTATTAAAAACTATGTAGGCAATATAAAAAGGAACCAGATGGTTGACCAAAGTGACAATTTATCACGAGCGTTTCCGTGCTTCGGAGGGCACGTTAAGCTGCGAGTCCGACCTGTTGTTAAATGACTACAGTCGTTAAAACCAAGTCAGGGGCCATCGTGCGGTTGGAAAGCTCTGACATCAGGGTTAGTCAAGTTTGCCACACACTTGACTATACCTAGATGATAAGAAGAAGAATAAGAAAAGGTATTTTATAATAATTGTAAATATAAATAAAAAGCTTCAGAAGCCCGCTCTTAGCAAGAGTCTTTAAACTATCTAACGAACTTGAAACATACAACTATGATTGGCTTAAACTAGGTTTAAGGAACTTGTATTTTCTGCTTGCCCAAGCTACATTTCCAAACTTCGAAAGTGTAAACGAATTCTCCAATATCGATATTATTCAACTTTATAAAGATGTATAAGAACTCAATTTTGTTCGGACCAATAGCCTCCAGCGAGGAACAGCACTAAACATCAGACGTGAATTCCGAAAGAAAATTAATTAAACTTAATTTAGCGATATTGAATTTTTAGTAGGTAATACTTTGTTTGCTAAATATTTTCGTGTTTTCTTGCCTTATTAAAATGAGGCCATACTTAGCTTAGGCTTTCACCATACTCATTTTCTGTTATTTCAAAATATTTACGACGAACAAATTTTTTTCTTCTACGTGTTTGCGTTTTGAATATAATACGTTGTATTAAATTTTTGAGGAGGGAACCTTCTGGTATCATGATCACAGTGGCAATTTTTGACGATGGTTCAACGAAGAAACGTCGCGTAGTCGTTGATACAAGTTAAAAGCCGTTTAGCGTTTTGAAAACTCTAAATAAAAACAGGGTTATTCATGTTCGCCAAATATCAACATTTGTTTATTATGCACAAATTCTGCTGAACAAAACAGCAAGACCAGTAGCAAACAAGCATACCGACTCCAAAATAATTGTAACCAGGATCGCGGAAGTTGAGCCTGGAACGCTATGCCATTAAACTTTCCGGTTAGGATAGCTCTTTGCAGTTGGATAATTTGCATGTGCATTGTCAAACCGTATCGGGACTTCGGAATGAACCTGAACTCAGCTCGAAATAAACTTTTGTCATTCCAGTATTCCACTATTTTGCATACTCCCCTCTTTTGTGTTGTATGCTGAAAAATTGCGATAGAACTTCGTTTAAACTTAAATTTAAAATTGAATGCTCGGCGGAAATCTTTGCAGGAACGATTCAGGTTTCGGAAATTGAACTTTTCGTGTATAACGTTTAATCTGAGCAAGGAAAATGGTTTTTCTCTTAAGAAAAACAATGTCAACTTAAGTTTAGTGACTATTAATAGATTTGTGAATGTTACATAACTATAATCCACAACGTAACTGATGGCCCAACGCTGACTTCCAGTAACGTGAGTAAAACCATGCTATTTTGTGAGCTTTTTTGTATTCTTCGAAAACAAAAAAATATTGCGGTCTGAGAAGTTTTCACTGCACCCTCCGTCTTACGAATTTTCGATCAGGGTCACGTGACCCTGACGCGAGTTTAACATTTTTTACCCATCTAAAAAGCGCACAACGCCGCTAAAGAAGTTTTCACTTCAAAAACATTAATTTCCTTGTTATAGAGTGATTACAAGTGTCATTAAAGCATTCATCTCATCTGTTTATATTATTTTTTGATATAATTCACGCTGATTTAGACACTTTTTTATCTGAATACAATTCCGTCTACGATTTCGTTCTAATGGTATTAAAAAGACGGGCCCTGACGCGAGTCAGTGAGTTCTTGAAACCAAGAGAAATAAAATATATTCTAAAGTTAAAAAACAATATGTGTTGATACATTCGTTGGTCATCACTATCCAAACAAAAGGGTTCCGTAGATAAAATAGTCTTGAACCCCCTTATTCATTAGATCACCAACTTTTTTCCTATATGCAAAATAAATTGGTTCTACTGTCTAATCGGAAAAATGTTTGTTTTGTCCACTTGACAGGAACCATAAATACCTGTCTCGCTTTCATATAGGGGAGAACACACATGGGAGGAAGTGTGCTAAATTACATATTGTCCTATAATATATTGTAATGAATGCGTTGTGGGCGACTTAGTGAAGCGAGAAATTGCTTAATCACTCAACTGTATAAATGTCCGCGTCGATGATTAGCGATATCTGTGTGTTACGAATTGACAGGAAAAATTTGAGAGACACGTGTTTATAATGTGGGAAGTGGCTAAGAATAAATTACTTTTCTGTACGGGTTTATTTGCGTTAATGTAGCAATTTTATTGGTCTAGTATTGTAGTAAAGCAAGAGGACTTTGCCCAGCAGTGGAACAAGATTAGATAAGGTAAATATTCTTAATCTGTTTATGGATTAATATGAGTGATAAGAGATTACAGGATTTAAGGGATAGCTTAGGAAAAACTGGGTACTCCAATAATTGCAGCTACTTATGGCGTATAAGTATAAGTATTTGCTAAATTTCAAAGATTATTTAAAAACATTGAATCCTAAATTTCATTCTAGAGGTATGGTTAATGGTTAGTGTCAAATCGATTTCATCTTTATTTTGCTTAAAATCTAACCTAACCTAACCTAACTTAGTCGTAATGAAAATTGTCACAATACAAACATTGTTTTCTACATTGCCGTCATCACATCACAGATCATTTGATACTATACTTGACATAACCCTTCACCCGTGGTTTATGAGCCGTACAAAACAAACAGCCCTTGACGATTTTCGCAGCGTCAGTGAAATGAAGGAAAACAGAATCCTCATTGGTCACCTCCCCTTGTCACACGAGATATATAGTCCAGAGATAGCAAAACAAGCAAGTCATGGTGAAAACGAATGTCCACAAAATGTGCTATCTACCCCTTTTGAATTTAGATGTCAAAACAGTGATATTTTATCACGATACATTGATGATTTGTCGATTTGATTAATGATTTGTTGAATGGTTCGCGCCAATAATTCAATTCTATGTTCGATTGTTTTCCGATTCAATGGACGTGGTTTTAATTTTAGATTTGCTCGGACCTAGGTGTGCTGTTTATTGGTTGTTTTGAACATTGTTTCTCAAAATATGCACTTATTCGATTTTCAATGCTATTGGTCTTGTTTTAAAAGATATCTATTGCATTGTATTGTAAAATCCTTTATTGTACATTAAACAAAATAAGAACATTGGAACCAACAGTGTTATCCTTACTAATATTATATGTATGGAAGTTTGTTACTCTTTCAAGCTCAAACGGCTGAACCGCTTTTGGTAATTTAGTATGGAGGTAGCTGACACCCTGGATTGACACATAGGCTACATAATTTTCCCTAATTCCCAAGGTAACTATGTAAGTACCGGGCGAAAAGATAGTATTATAAACTTCTAGGTACAAAGGCGGTCTTATCCCACAAGGGGATCTTCCAGGGGGGGCGGTCTTCCAGTTGTCTGCAGGTCTATAAAAGCTGGTTGAGTGTGTTAATAAAGAATAACTTTGAGGCAATTATGTATGTATGTATTTATTCTTGATTGTACAATGATAATACGGAGGATAACAAATTAACAGTTACAGGAAGTTTACAAAGGCGGACTTATCCCACGAGGGAATTTCTTCCAGTCTACCTAGTAAGAGTACTAAGAGAACAAAGATCAATTATTTTGTTGATTTGTTTGCTGAAATTCGTGACAAAGATAAAAATTGATAATAATTATATCTCGCCTTACTCCTTGCGTTTTGTCCTGTTTTAAGATTTGACGGATATGTAAAAATCTTAAAAAAAGGTTTTGTCGGACTTATTCATTGAGAGTTACTGAAATTTTCTTTAAATATTTTAAATTTAGCGCTGTAATTTACATTCAGGGCATTCGTCACTTAACATTCAAAGCTTGCAACCTAAAGTGAATCGAAATTATGAGTTTCAATCGCAAAAACATCTCCTTAAGTGGTGCAGAAAGATTTTCAAATTAGATAGTCAATTTACTGAAATGTGACAATTTTATTTGTAGCTTTCATGCTTCAGATTGTAAAACAGTACTACTGCTAAATATACACATCAACGCGGTCTAGGTCTGTTTGAGAAGCTACAAAAGCTTAGTCGAGATACATGGAGGGCTATAATTTCGAGACAAGCAAGTGCTAAGCCTGAATTTTCAATTCTAATCAATTAATTTTGTTTTACTTAAAATTTGTAAAAACGTGACAAAAACGAAAAAAAATTGCGTGAATTCGACTATTTTCACACAAAAAGCAGGTAAAAAGTGCATTTTCGTTTTCGTTTCCGTCACGTTTTCACAAATTTCAAGTAAAACTAATTTTATTAACTAGAATTGAAAATTCAGGTTTAGCACTTGCTTGTCTGAAAATTATAGCCCAAGAGGGAAACTTTAAAAATCAGTGTAATTGATTTTTTTAGTGAGAGAAAACATCGTGAGGAAACCTGCACATCAAGCGACTGAATCGCTCCACTGTAACGATTTGACCTGCCAAATCCTAGATTACGTCTACAGTATCCGTCATGAGAAATGGAAGTAAACGCTAAGATGAAGAAAGTGTAGTGCTTCTATTTTCTTACCGAGGTTCGGAATATTTCGTATTTCGAAAAAGTAAAGAACTCGGACAAAAAATCTTATATTGAACGAAGCTTCTACAATATTTGTGCTAATTACTCCAATATTAGCCTATTTGTCATTTGATATCAGTAGCTTTATGCAGTGATCAGACAGATCTCTTTGTTCTTATATCTTATTGAACGTTGTTTCGAATGCTGTTAATGAATTGAGCCCTTGTTTTAGTCGTATCATAATTACAAATTGTAAAATACAGATATCGCAAAGTAGATGCATAAAATTTTATTACTTAACTACTTACTCCAGCATAGAAAGAAACTCGGACGATAAATGATATATGTCTAACTGAAAATTTAATTCTTATAAACCTAATTTTAAAATTGTGAAAATTGTAATGGTAAGTAATTGAATATTAAAGAAATTGTTTTTCATCAGTTTTTTTAACCTAATATTGAACATAAAGGATGTACACACGGCAGCATATCAGGCTATATACATATTTTGACCTTGTCGTCGCCCTTATCTTGTTTGTAATAGCATCGGCTTTCGTAGTGCAAATGGGTAACCTGATGTACTTAGCCCATAAAATACGTGTAGGTGTACATACCTGAACGTATGCCATTTGGTTATCATTTGGTAAGTTCAACGTTTTGCTGATTTATGAATTGTTATATTAAAGATTTTGTTATGTTATTCATTTATAGTAGCCAAGAAAACTAAAATAAGTTTTTTTTTCTACATTATTCCGCTATTTTTAAAAACTCCCACCCATGTGATCTCATATAGTATTCGAATAATCGTGAAACATGAGCATGTCATCAAGAAAGTGCATAAACTCTATTAAAAGTACGACAACGACGTGTAGACTTTTTAACAGAGTTGCATATAACATCCCTGCCCTGCATGCAAATTGTTTGATACAAAATAACACACCTGCAAAGTTAAATAGCTTTTGCTAGGTTTCTAATGGAAAAATCAGGAATAATCACCACTTTCACGGGAATATTTGAGCTCTGTGAAATAAGAATATCTAAATACAGTTTGAATTATAATTTCGTTTCTGTGTTTCAAAATAAAAATGGAAACTTATGCAAATAAAAGTGAGATAAAATACTTAAATAACATGTTAAACCGATTTAATGCGTTTTTCGTTAGGATATAGCTAAGTTCTCGGTGGATTTTGTTTCTTATAAAAATTAAATCATTAATTTATTTATCCATAAAAAGTTAATACTTCCGACCAATACGGTAAAAATTTCCAACTGATTTTAGCTTTTCATAGCTTTTCCGACCGTGTCCCATGCATTTACAACCCCCGACAAAAAAGAAGAGTGTTATAAGTTTGACGTGTGTATCTTTATGTCTGTGTATCTGTTTGACTGTCTGTGGCATCGTAGCTGCTAACAGAATAGAATTTTTTATTTGAAAGCTGACGTCATCGAGATGGATTTTGGCTATATTTATTCAAAGTTGGTTCAGCCGTTTAAAAGTTATAAGCAATTGAATATCGGGTGTCATACAATTTTTTAAATATTTTAGAATTATAAAATCGTGATGTCAAATGAAATAGACAAATTTGGAATAGGATTACATACTAAAAAGTAAGTCCTATTTTTTTCAACGTCATTTCTAAAACCTTTCAGCAATAAAGTGGCCATTACTAATCTAGTAGAGCTTCATGGGAATGATGATATCACCATAATGTACATAAATCTTTACTGCGGATGCGATAAAAGAACTAGGGCATAGAGAATGCTTTGTAGATACTTATAGATAAGATTTGTTTACCCAGTGATATTCTTTCTAACGAGCAGAGAAATGTAGATCACAGGTCGCACTAAACGGGATCTTAATATATTTAATTTTAATTAGGTTCTAAACATCTACATCGTTAAAACAAGGTTTAAAGGATTCTTTATGCCCTCATACTGTAAAGTTTAATGGCGTTATTCATAGTAAATATACACATCAACGCGGTCTAGAGATATTCCACGATTTTTCATACAATAGAGGTCTGTTTGAGAAGCTATAAAAGCATACTCGATATATATGGAGGGCTATATTTTTCAGACAAGTAAGTGTCAAACTTGAATTTTCAATTCTAATCAATAAATTTTGTTTTACTTGAAATTTGTGAAAACGTGACGGAAACGAAAACGAAAATGCACTTTTTGCCTGCTTTTTGTATGAAAATGGTCGAATTTATGCAATTTTTTTTTTCATTTTCGTCACGTTTTCACAAATTTCAAATAAAACAAATTTATTGAAAAGAATTGAAAATTCAAGTTTGACACTTGCTTGTCTGAAAATTATAGCCCTCCATGTATCTCGAGTATGCTATTATAGCTTCTCAAACAGACCTCTTTTGTATGAAAAATCGTGCAATATCCCTAGACCGCGTTGATGTGTGTACATATTCGATACAGGATGTCTACGTTGTTATGTATTTCAAATGTGACAATAAAGAAATATAAAGAAAGATTATTATTGTTATGTAATTATAGTTTTGAAAATTGGTCGACATTTGGCGGAGAAATCGGTGAACATACATAAAAAAAGATACATAGAGTCGAACATAGAACCTCTTCCTTTTTTGAAGTCAGTTAGACATATCATTTATTAAATGCCAGCAATCTGACTGTATTCAACAATCAATGTTCGTGAATGTTCACAACAACAATTTTGTGAACATTCACGAGTCAAAATTAAAAAATCAAACCCTAAAAGCTGACAATAACCAATAAAAATATTTTAAAGTACGATAATTAAAACATTTTCATAATCTAGTCAAAGTCCAGACAATACATAAGATACAATAACAACAAATTAAACTTCAGAATAGAACCAAATCTACACAATGCCTAAGCCAAAATAGTCGATGCAATAATTCATTTCTCGTTTCCCAAAGAAATATGACCAACTGAATTTCCAATAATAAGCCTTTGACAGAACACACTCTGTCCCATCCCGCGATATAAATTCAGTCAAAGTCCCTGTAGATCCTGGCAGTCTGTACTTTGTCATTCGTGATAATTAGGAAGTGGAAGTGTCTAGAGCTGTAATTTCTCTTTGTGTCCGAACAATTTTGTCATGTTTAATTTCATGGTGCCTACCGCGTCTTCGCCAATTAACTTCGCTTTGTGACGTGGCGACAGTATACAGAGCTGCTGCAACAGACAGAAAGTTTTCATAGTTGGTCGTTTTATTTAGTTTGGATGCTTTGTCTCACGAATGGTCAGGTCAGGGCAAGTTTTGCAGTTGAAAATATGTTGGTGGTGCGATAAATATAGGGCTAGATAGTTGGTTGCGTTTTGGTGACACTTAATAAAAACGGGAACTGACGCGCGAGTTTACAATATGTTGTTTATTGTGGTGAAGATGCATAGTTTTTTTAACTGCTAGATTAAAAATATATATTATGAATAATATTCGTTTATGAATATTTTCGTTTACCACAAAACCTGCACAACCAAAAGAAAAAAAAAACCTGAGTATGTAAGGGCATTTGAAATAAAGAGGAAATTTCATGTCATACCCTATTAAGTATAATTACTTACATTAAGTATTCATGCAAGCTCACCGACAAAGTTAGGGCATTCAATGATCAAAATCAACCAAAAATAAAAGCAGAAGACCTATAATAACTACGTCAAAGTAAGAATCAAAAGCGATATCCGACCGTCCAACAAAGGAGGCGTGGGGTCGTGACGAAACAATAATTACATTTAATAATTATCTTATCAAAGACGAGAAATTTGTTTGGGTGGATTTAATATCGGTTTAATTTGATCTGTCGTCAGCTGTCTGATTGATCAAAGGCCATTCAAGTCTATATGTTATTCACGGTTATTTTTGGTTCTTTATATTTCCGTGTTTAATATAAGTTTAATATAAGATCGAACCCAGTCCCTATTTTTAAAAAAGTTTAAAAATTGATATTTTCATTCATAACAAATATTTTTTTGTTTCTGGATGATAATTTCAAACCGTAGATAGAAAAAAACTGTAGCAAGGTAAGATGGTCTTATTTTTAAATGTTTTCATTTAATTTCGTTTTTTTTCGTTTTTAAATGTTTCGGCGGGTCCTGGGTTCGATCCCTAGTCGGGGCA
The DNA here is from genome assembly GCA_949987775.1 of Aproaerema taeniolella. NCBI lineage: Eukaryota > Metazoa > Arthropoda > Insecta > Lepidoptera > Gelechiidae > Aproaerema > Aproaerema taeniolella. The sequence continues at coordinate 12,746,611 of OX465256.1, forward strand.
AACATTTGTGTAAAAAGCAGATGTTTAGTCTCGGGTCATGGGTGCTTGCGATTGTCTTTATGTGTGTTCCAAGGGACCCACGGCACAAGGGAAAACGTTTATTATTAGCGTTTATTATTAGCTTAACTCCGTATAGTTCTCAAAGTAATTTTTCTAGTTATTTTGGTAGTTACATAAGTAGTCAAAAACATGCTAAGGATACCCACTTAAAAAAGTTTTTCCACGTAAATAAGTCTCAGACACATACCTCAGAGAAATTTTATTCCCAAAAAACTCAAGTACTTACTTTCTTCATAGCCATCTTAACTTACTTTGATCGTTAGTTAAGTAGCTTAAAACGTTTAACGAAAATAAAAATATTTTACTTCTCCATTCACAAAAGTCTAAGGAAAAGAGCTCGCTATAATCTCATTGCAGTTTCTTCAGCAAAATCTTAAGATAAATTCAAGTGAATTGTAATTTGGAGCTGGAACAGTCCGTATTGTCACAAACCGAGCCAGTGCATGGAATATTTACAATGAGGATGTCGCTTTTAAAGAAAATGCTAACTCATCGTGGAGAACACTTATTTTCTGTATTATCAACAAAAAAACGCTTTGTTTTTAGATCATTCTTCATAACAATAAGTATGCGTTTATCACTTTAGGTATCCCATCTAGATTTTTAATTAAGTAGCTGTCGTTTTCATTCAAATATATGTAGTTGACAAACTCTTTTTGAAGCAGCCATCATACTACCTATTCAATTGGTTTTCGATGATGGCATAAATATAATAAAATACTGAATTAACAAACTTCCATACTGACCTGAAAGTTAAAGTAAAACTAAGAATGTGTCAGCTGCCAACTCTTCCCAGGCATACTGTAGAGAAGCCAGAATGTAGAAAGCAAGGGTTTTTCTAAATCATGGGTAACAGGCTGGACGACTTATCACCACTATACTCATGTTCCATCAAATAACCCCCAGAATGATTGTCCAATGTGGCATCAAGTGGTTCTAAAACTCCAAGACATTCTGGCTTGATGGTGGTATAGTAGTGTGAACATTCCTTTACATTAAACAATGAACAAGCTGCTTTATAGTTGTGACGTATGAACAACTAAACGTATGAACAGCGTTGAAATTAACACGAATGCAAGAACAAGTATAAAACCCGAGAATTTTTAGCTCTTGCATCGACTTCAACTCAAGTCAGGTGGATCAAAAAAATATAAACTCTACCAACGGAAAAGGTTCATAAAAAATCAAAAAATCAAATATTAGCAGATTTTTTTCATAAAAAAACAAGTATTAGCAGTACGAACACGGGGCTAAATAAATTATTTTTAATTTTCTCACACAAAAGCCTTCTCCACACTGGTTCAAAGGCACTAACACTAGCAGTAGTAATAAAGCCGCCGTAGCTTTACATTACCCGGCTTTGCTCGCATAAAACTAACATTACTTATGTAATAGCGTTATAATGTTTAACCTCGTTAGTTACAATTAAGCCTACGACTTGAAACCTTAATGCAAGCTTCTCGTGATTTGTATAACGATCCCTTAAAGTGACGGAGCGAGTAATGAAACAGATATTTTATAAACATACTAGCTGATGCCCGCAACTTCGTTTGCGTGTTAATTTTTTTTTGTACAGAGTACACAGATTGAAAACATCTATCTTACGTGATTTAGATTTTTACATACAAAAGTTTTTTCCCGCTAACTCCCGTTCCCGTGGGAATTTTGCAATATCCTGTTGCAACTTAGCTTTAAGTTTACTAAGGTACCTGCATGCCAAATTTCAAGCGTCTAACTTAAGCGGTTTAGATTTTTCATACAAAAGGATTTTCCCGCTAATTCCCGTTCCCGTAGGAATTTCGGGAATTCCTTTCTTAGTGCACCTTTGCGGTACCTAAGCTACGTCTCTTCCAAATTTCAAGTGCCTACGTTTAGCCGTTTAGGCTGTGCGTTGATATGTCCGTCAGTCTAGGTATAATTTCTCCCGTTTTTTACACATTTACCACTATATCTTTGCTCCTATTGGTTGTAGCGTGATGTTATATAGCCTATAGCCTTCCTCGATAACTGGACTATCCAACACAAAAAGAATTATTCAATTCGAACCAGTAGTTTCGGAGATTAGCGCGTTCAAACAAACAAACAAACAAACAAACTCTTAAGCTTTATATATTAGTATAGATTTTATAAACAATTAAATTCTAATAAAAAAAAATTCGCTGTCGTTAATGAGAAAAAGGCTTTAAGTTAGCTACGTGTTAATTTCTATGTACAGTCACGAGCAATAACATATAAACACCCTTAAAATTAAAATTGACGTAGCAACATTAGATCGCATGAATAAGTATGCTAAGTTGTGTCTTAAAATAAGGTAAGTTAATTTAAAATAAATTATTGTAAAAATAATTTTTTTATAGAAAGGGAAGGGAATGTTTTACAAAATGTGGCAATATAAACATACACAGGGCTTTAGGTATTTCTCTTTTAACCTCTCGGGTGGTTAATCAGTCCATGAAACTGAACAACTTTCTTAAGGAACATAGGTCAAAATACGAAAAAAAATGAGTTCTCATACAAACTTCATCAGCATATAGCGCATTTTGTATGGGAGATCAAATTTTTTTTTTCGTATTTTGACCTAGGTTCCTTGGGGTAGTTGTTCAGTTTCATAGACTGATTAACTACCCGAGATGTTAAAAGAACCCTGTATATTAATTCATACTCGTGACTGAAGAATTTACATAATATCGGTAAGTTAAACTTTTCATTGGGTTATGAACGTAAAAAAACCATGAAACATAGTTGCTTTTAAAATAACTAAAAGGTCTTCAAATATTTTGTGACGTTTGTGATAAAATTCTTTCAAAGAACCATCAGATTTTATTAACCACTCACTAAAATGTCCAAAAATGTAATTAAATTGGCAGTACAGTTAAAAAGCACCAAAGGTAATAAATGGCCAGAGTAACGTTTACATTTACAGTCCAATTTAGGCCAAAATAGTTACTTTTTGCTTTACTTTTACATACATAAAAATATTCAAATTTGACCATACAATGGTTACCATTTCAAAGTAATACCTCAAATGTTTTTTACCCGACTGCCAAAGAAGGAGGGTAATGTTTTTCGAGTGTATGTAAGTATGTATGTATGTCTGTTCCTTTGTGACCTCCTGTAGCCTAAACGGCTTGATGGATTTTGATGTATGAGGTATCGTTAGATTTGTCTTGATTACGGGAGTGTCATAGGATACATTTTATTTTAGTGTGCAGTCGGGTATTTTGTTTTTTTAATAATTAGAGTTATTTTATAGTTATTTACGTTCTTACCTAATTGCAAGTACTTTACTCAATCTGTCCTTTGTCGAGAAAAACGTTTAAACTTAATATTGTCAATATTCTACCCAACACGCAAAGTTAGCAAACTATATCTTACAAAGTAACGTAGTTAAAAACGGCCATTGTCCGCAGTTTATGTCTTACAAATACTTAGAATAGTAAAGCGGGAGGAGACTCACAAATATTTTGCCATAGTCTTAGAACAAAGACGGATTTGTAGATCAGCAACTTTACATTACATCATTTAAGGCGACTACAGCACCTAAATTACGATTTTATGATGCGTAGATAAGCATGACGCACTGCATTAAATCGAAGAAAACAAATACTTCGGTAATATTCAGGACATAAACTAGATAGGTAGTTTGCTGAAAACATGATTCAGCACTTTTGGTTCGATAGAAAAAGCTCACAAAGTCACCTCTAAATATCAATATTGTGTATCTTTTAAGCTGTAAAAACGATAGTAAAATGCACACAGGAACTTGAATTTGTTATCAAAATGTTCGTGATTGAACACTCTCGTAAAGTAGTTAACGCATTTTTCGATTTAAGCTGTTAACTTTCCATAAATCTCATTTTTCTAACTTTCGAACATATTTTTACGCACGCACGCTTTCAAAGTCCGTAAACTTCGTGTATCGACACTATTCGCACTGCCAGGCCTGTTGAGAGACGGAGATGGCACTATTCCTATGTGTGCTGCCTTTATCGGGTGCTGTAGTCGCCTTAAAGAGATTGAATGGCATTTTACGGTATATTTTGAAGACGCCTCATACATAGAGGCTTACATTTTAACATATAGCCATGAGAACGAACTTCTACGCTATGGCCTAGAAAAAAAAAACCGGCCAAGAGCGTGTCGGGCCACGCGCATTGTAGGGTTCCGTAGCAGCATGGTTTAAATATGCAGCTGGCTTCTTAATTCTACAAGCATATTGTCATAGTTGATGTTAAAATCCCCAAATACTATACTTAGTATCATAAACAAATGTATTAAAAAGTTTTGTCTAAATACAACAGAATGGAAGTGTTTAATGCGCGAGCGAAGCGAGCGCGAATTTTTTTTATTTTTTTTGCGACAGTTTTATTGTAAGGAATAATATAATAATATCAAGCTAAACAGGTGTATATTTTTAATGTCGTTTTCGTAATTAGCACCCACAAAAACCTATTAAACGACACCTGAAATGTCAATATGTTACAGCTTGGCTTTCGGCTCGCCTCATTTTTAGCGTGGAACCTTGTATGTCAACCATTTTGGGTTAGGGTACACTTCGTCGTAAATGCTACCCTCGTGAATTATTCCACATTTTTTTTTCATTATAAAAATTAATGTTTCCTAAACGGATTGCTGAATCGAAAAACGTTTGTAGTAAACCCCTTCTATCTTTTAAAAAGCTATCCTATGATAACGCACTCGATGATATCGGCTAGAAAAAAAACATCGCCCATTCACGTTAATGGGAAACACACGAAAAAAATTTTTTTCCACCATTTTATTTTCTAGATTTGTCACCACAATCAATAGGTATGTATGACCATGCCAAATTTCAGCTCTGTGCTACCAAGGGTTTCTTAGGAAACCTGCGGACAGACAGACATGGCGAAACTATAAGGGTTCGTAGATTACTACGGAACCCTAAAAACAAATGTATTATTAAAGAGTTTGTAATTTGGGAAATAATTTTTGTTTTGGTCTAAATACAACCGAATGTAAGTATAAAATTCGCGAGCGAAGCGAGCGCGAATTTTTTTTTTTTCTTTTTTTTTTTACGGCAATATTACTATTAGAAATAATATCAACCTGCTGTTAAAATAATTTTGATGTCATTTTAGTAATTAAAACCCCCAAAAAACTATTTAACGACACCTAAAATGTCAATATGTTACAGTTTGGCTTTCGACCTCCCCTCACTTTTAGCGTGGAACCTTGTAAACATATTCTTATTAATCCCAAAAACGTTTGGTCGACTATTACTCGCAAACTTGAAGGGCCAACTTATGTGTGATAGTTTTTCTTTTAATTTCGTTGTATATTCTATAACCGTGAATATTTTCACATTTTTAGAAACAACTGTTTAGCTGGTAGTGTCCCCCCCGGAAACTTGTTTTTAACAAAAAAAATCACTTTAAAAATATTTTTTTTCTCAAACGGAGTGCTGAATCGAAAAACGTTCTTAGTAAACCCCTTCTATATTTTAAAAATCTATCCTATGACATTCAATTCGATGGTATCGGCGAGAAAAAAAAATCCATCGCCCTTTCACGTGTATGGGAAACACCCGAAAAAATGTTTTTTTCCAAAATTTTATATTTTAGATCTGTCGGCGCAATCAATATCTATGACCATGCCAAATTTTAGCGCTGTAGTACCAAGGATCTTATATTCTAAATATATTCTTATTAATTCCAACAGTGTTTGGCACTTGGTCGACTATTACTCGCAAACTTGAAGGACCAAGTTATGTGTGATAGTTTTCCTTTTAATTTCGTTATATATTCTACCAACGTGAATTTTTCTACATTTTTAGATACAACCGTTTAGCAGGTAGAGGGGGGGGACACTTGTGTTTGACAAACATTTTCACTTTAAAAATTTATGTTTCGCAAACGGAGTGCTGAATCGAAAAACGTTCTTAGTAAACCCCTTCTATCTTTTAATATGCTATCCTCTGACACCCCACTCAAAAATATTGGCGAGAAAAAAAAATTCATCGCCCTTTCACGTCTATGGGAGACACCCGAAAAAAATTTTTTTTCTAAGATTTTACTCTACAGTTCTGTCGGCGTGATTCATATGTATAATCATGCCAAGTTTCAGCTCTGTAGTACCAAGGGTTTCTTAGGAAACCCGCGGACAGACGGACAGACGGACAGACGGACATGGCGAAACTATAAGGGTTCGTAGATTACTACGGAACCCTAAAAAATAGAATATATATGTCTAGGTTTTGTGAAAAGTCACATACGTCGTTATTCTGTGGACACGAAAGTGACGCTTGTAATAATGCGACGTTATTCTGTAGAATTTATTTTCTTTTTAAATGACGGCTGTTACTTTCCATTGTTACTGTTTGGAATCAGTACAAAACTTTGTTGAGGGATTCGATTTTTGCGCAACAACAGAGTCATCGAAAGAGTTAAACCACCTCTATAAATGGTTGTTATTTGACAAAGGACAATAAAATCAGTTTCAATAACCTAAGCTATTTTACCTAGTTTAACTTAAGTATGTGAAACTGTTTGTTGGCCCCTAATAAACTAAAAAATTTATGCATTATTTTAAATAACAATTTTTGTAGTTTCTAACTGTTGTTCTTGAGTAAATACTTAGTTTGTTTCTTAATCGACATATCGTAAAAAAAATTCTAGAGCTTATTAAAATGTTCAAATACCTAGTAAACTATTTTTGAAGTAGCTAAATTAACCCATCCAATTATTTCAGGTTGTCATCTTCCGAATTATTGCGGTTTTTTTACATAATTGTAGCTACACATTTTTGCTGTAATTATAAAAGGTGATGAACTGATGAAACCACAATGATTTACTAGTGAAACAAATTGTAAACCAAGACCATCTCGCTTTTTATTTCTGAGTATAAGTGTCGTTGTTGGATAACTGAGTTACACAGCGTTCTGAGCTGGCCACGAAAGCAGATTCCCGCTTTTGTCCACCACGGCGAGAATGTTCAGAATTAATTTTAAGAAGATTGTTGGACTATGCTCTAGATTCTAGCACAGTGTTCTGTCTTTATGTTTAAGATACTTAGTATGGATTATAATATAGTGTCCATATTTTTAGTACTTCTGGAAATTTTCATGTTACGAAGGGCCCGTGCCCCTTGGTAAGGATGGTATGTGGGTTGATGACGACGACAGAACTTTTCTTACAAACGAGTTTGATTCGACCGCACACACTAATATAATACTTCACGACAGCTTATCTACACTAATATTATAAAGAGGAAAGATTTGTATTTTTGTATGTAACGAATGAACTTAAAAACTACTGGACCGATTCGAAAAATTCTTTCACTAATAGAATTCTACATTATACTTGAGTAACATAGGCTACATAGTGTTCCCGAATTCCCACGGGAACGAAGTCCCGAGCGGAATGTTAGTGTTTATACATTTCTTCAGTAAAACAGAAATAAAATAAGTAGAAAAAAATCTCGTGAATTAAATCTGGTGTGACAACAGAAGACTATAATTCAAGAAAACACTTTTGCTAGTAGATTTTCTTTCATCTTTCATTGAAAACGTGGTGAAATTCTTTAAGTTTCCAGATTCAAAGTCAGATCATTATGCTAAGCAGAGGGACTAGGTACTTGTTAACAGAGTTACAAACACTCAGTTGCAAAAGCGTCCATATAAGTTAACCTTTAAATGTAATGCCGTCTTGTTAACGTCAACGAGACCGAAAGTGACAGTATGATATTAAAAGTAGCATTTACTTCAATAGACGTTTCTGCAACTGGGTGACGCACACATACATAGAGAAAGAAAGAAAGATAATACATTTATTTCACTACACTGTTAACAAGTAGATAGGTAGCTACTTATAACTAATTAGGAGACGTTGGTTACAGCGTAGTGTCATAGGATGCAGCTCAGCATAGTGTCTAAGCTAAATAAATAGCACATACGCTGGTATTCTGCTGCTCCCTAAGTCGTCCCAAATCTAAATAGTGCGACACAGAAATAAAAATAAAACTAAAAAATAAAAGCAAACATAACCGCACGCCTTTGTCCCCTTTTGGGGTAGGTAGATACCACATATGTATTTCCACCTGGTAAGATCCTTGCACGGGGTCAAATTCTCTTGACTGCGTTATCAGTACTTACTATTATTAATGAACCGCGCCAATCTGTAAAGATGGAGGCAACATTAAATTAGATACTCATAAAAAATTAAATAAAACTCCCTGCTTGTTACAAAATAGTGCACATCTTCTTATCTTTCTATTGTTTGCTCAAATTACCCACGTGTTACATAAGAAGCTCATGCATGTTATGTGTAAACTATCACACTCACTGTTACTGCTAATGAGCGTCCTCAATATAATTACTCGTAACCTGAATATTTTAGGTGTATCTCACACTTATTAATATGGCAAACTATGTTGAAAATATAACATAATTCTAAGTACACACTCACGCTTTTGATAACACATATTTACAAAATTTTCCGTTTTAAAATTTTCCGATAGTTTTCATCATTTTTCATATTTTCATACGGTGAATCCGAATCTAGCAGCCGTTTCTTTCTATCAGCTTTTACTGTTCATACACAGCTTTTTTGTGGATTATACTTGAATTAATTTTTATGGTGAATTTTTGCTGAATTACTCATACGCCATATCTTAGAAACTAAAGCTGATTGATAAAAATGGTTTGTATTTCCAGAGTTAGGATGCCAAATGTTTACAAAAAAGCTTCTTAACCTTTCGAAAAAAAACTTTGTAGATATGTGTAATCTTTAAAAATGACGTTTTTTTTATCTGCCCATATACGTCCCCACCATGGGCCTACCTTTGAAACACGAAGGGGGTTAGGCCATAGTCCAACACGCTAAACCAATGCGAGTTAGTCACGCGCGCCTTTCGGAAACGAATTTCCTTAGACGTGCGATGTGAATGTGACGATATTTTCCTTCACCGCTGAACAAATAATATTTAATAAAAAATACATACATAAATCTAAAAAGACTATTTTTGTGGTACAGGTCCGCACCATGATTTGAACCCGCAACCAAGACAAGTGACAAGTTGACAAGTGTGATAAAAACTCATGAGAGCTATTTTTTATGTCTGAAGGAATTAATTAACAATATGTAGGTTATTGTACAAAAGATTGCATTTAATCACTCGTAATATTGGGCGAATAAGCTAATTGAAATTATTTGTATCGAGGCATCTGTATGAAAGGCTTTATACTGTTTTATCCGTCAACTGTAACGACTTGGTCATTAGCAGCACAGCTAAATAAATTTGTGCAAATAGCACCTTAATGTATGCTTACGTAAGACATATTTTGTTGCAGTACAAAGCTATCTATTCCACTGTCAGAAACGTGAAATGTTCTCAAATTTAATGTTGATAAAGTAGGTCGAATTTGTGTCTACTTTAGTTCTACTTTCGTCACCGGAACATATTATTATTTTATGACGTGGTATTTTGTCAGTTATAAACGGATTGACATCCCAGAAACTCCAGTTTATGTCTAAAGATTTAAGTCTTGTTCATACCCAGGATTAAGGCCGTAAAAATTTTATGCTTCTAAAGATGAGCGTGACTTTCTTGTTATTAAATAAAATCCATTTTACTATCTTCTAAATTCTGATGATTATGACACAAGTTGTAAATAAACAATGTTGTGTCATCTAGAACGTAAAATTTTATTCGTGGATCAAAACAGAATTCCGCTTCTCGATAACGGCTCATTCATTTTAAAAATTTAAAGCGAAATCGAATACTTTATTATATTTTTCATAATGCCGTTGAAAACTCAAACGTCCTAATTATGTGATCTTCATAATTTACGTGAAAAATAACAAGTTAATTTGGGAACATCACAAAGCATTATGGCTTCCGGGACTCGTCTTGTTAGTGATCAAAATGCCCAGCAACATCTTTAGGAATGTTAACACTGTTTTTTTCTATTCAAAATTTTCTTTTATTACATCAAAGTAGTCTTAACGAGGAGCCAAAAATTTCCAACCAATAAATGCGAGTGAGATTTATGGGATTCTTTTGTCTAAAAAACCGGCCGAGACAAAGGTCGATAAATCCAAAAATCCCCTTACAAACGTCCACCGCATTTGGCTAACCCCATTTCGCTAGCCGTCTCCCTTCGAAATGCAGTTCCAAAGTAAACAAAATGACCCCGACCTAAACAAATAATAGAGGCACCTAAAAGAGGAAGTCAAACTAATTCATTACCGTACGAGAAACAATACAAGCAAAGAACGATATAACCGATAGGTAAATCTGTTAGCTAATTTCTCTACGCGGAAGAGGCTTATCTACTTTACGTCGTTTTGGGAATAAATACCATTCTTACTGCAATGACTACTCCGCCGAACTTAAGTCCGCCATTGTCTGTTTGGATAAAAAAGGTGGACTGAGAAGGAATCCCGTTTTTCCGTCCTTCGTAATCTCTTTATTTACTGCCGGATCTTAACTGACCTAATCATTTTGTTTGGGTCTTTTCAATAGATGTTATAGAAAAGATGAAATAGGAATACCTACCTACTTTGCATTGCAACAGTGACGGGGATGGTCAAATAAGAAGGTTAAAACAACTCTCACACTCAAAGGCATACCCTAAGGTTTTCCCTTGTGCCCCGTGGAACATATACAAAGACAGACATGAACACCTATACCCTGAGAACAAACATTTGATTTGTACAAAAAAATCCACCCCTATCGGGAATCGAACCAAGGACCCAACTATCAATAGGCAGCGTCACTTCTATCGACCAAAAAGGCCATTGTATAAAAGTTCACGAGTTGGCCTTGCTCGTCAAAAATGATGTAACTTTCCCAAAGAAACATAATATTATTGTTTTTAATAAGTACAACGGAAAAAGAGATACCATTTGTAAATACTTTGTCACTATGACAGCCGCCGTTGGTATCTTTAAGACGACTTCAAAATGTGCCACCGCGGCGCTAAAGTATTAAGTTACAATCCGGTAAAAGGAACAAAATGGTGAGACAAAATCTTGTTCCGAAAACGAAAGATTATTTTATTCAGTGACTTAATGTGTTTGAACTACCTTATCAGGATGACAAATTGTTTTATTGGAGCACTTTAGAACCGTTACGAATGTAATCCTCGAAATTAATGTTCCAATTATTTTTTTATAAAATATCTCTTCCGATGTCGTCGTTTTAATTGGAATTACTTTAGCAAGTTGGTTTTTGTCGGTAACATATGATATGTGAACAGCCATTTAAATATTACGACCTAAACGATAGTGACTTTGTTATCCAACTAAGTAGAAAATCTAGATTTCAACGTCATTCTTCGCTTGTGTGAACAACAAGAAACTATGCTGTCAATTTCTTCACAAAATCAGTTCATATTATAAGGGGGCACTAAGTATATTAACGACAAAAAAAACAATACACATAAGTATATATGTATTTTTTATCGTTAACAATAACGTTGCGTAAGAATTTTTTACTTGCAAAAACAAATTTTCAGAAAGGCATTTAAATGATGCGAAAATTGCGAAATATCTATGACACAGTCTAAAAGCTATTTGAATACAGACATGAATATGAAATAGTGTACTTCTAACAATAGCTGCGATGTCACTACTACACTATCTTCCCAGTTGAACAAAGTCCAAGCTTTTATGTGCAACTGCGTGCGGTTCTAGTGCGGTTCGGCTTTATGCGTGTATAGAATTTAATCGCCTAAAGCGCTAGTGCGAATAATAGCCGCGACAAATTTTCCGTTCCGTTGAGCATTTTCCTCTGAATGCACCTACACAATTGTCGGTATTGCCGGCAAAATTGTGCGCTATTAAGTGACATTCTAAATATAGGGATCCATTGGTGACGGCGAGATAGCCGTTGTGCTCTCAACCCTTTTCGTTTCCGTCCGGTTTTCAATCCTGTTCATTCAAATTCGTGCTCTATGTCAGGTGTAGTTTAGACTAAAATAAGTTTGAAATTACCATTGCTCTTACAACTTTCGAGCTTGAATTCTGATGTTGCAACTGATGAAGTGTAACTGTTACACATCTGCCTTTTGTCGATTGATTCGTAATGATGATTGCTACGTGCGGTTTGAAGACAGCTCCACGAAAACAAAACTGCCATCGTCCATGTATCAATGTTTTGATGGTAATAACATGCCAACCGTAGCGAGGTAAACATAACTTATTATCGACAGCATAATTCGGCTCTCTGTCATGTCAGAGTACCCCGATATTATGGAAAAAACGCGAATTTAAATTACGAGATTGTTCCGTAATCATGTACCGTAACATTGGGGTGTTTGGTTTTTAAAATTCTGAACATCTGAACATGCAATGTCCGGTACTTGTATTTACGGATAATGATGTTTAGTCGGCTTAATAACGCAATGGTATTTTATGCAAAACGCATTTTTCTCAGCAAGGAACAAAGCAATAAGCAATTTAAGTTTTTTTATGGTACGATGAAGTCTTTGTTGAAGCATCAGATTAACTTTAAGTCAAATCTAAAGTCTATTTGTCACGGTCTTTAACTGCTATTTCCTTCGCGGTGTATTAAGTTTCCTCTAATTAAAAGCAAGCACGATGTATGTGTCACCGTACTCATGTAAGCAAGCAAGAGGACAACTAGGAACATAAAAGTGTGACAATTCATGAATTTGTTACGGAAGTAGTAAGTTTTTTCATGGTGGTTCAGTGAGCATTTCATTAGATATTTCCTTAAAATTCACCGGTAAACCTCAAGGGAGAAGCAAACTAATAAAAACTAGCAAGTAACACTCTTAATTTATACTGTCATAAATTAATTTGGGCCTTTTTATAATTCGAATGGCACGGCACTTCAAAATTTAAATTATCATTACCCTATTTTCTCAGCTTCTAGTATTACTATTACATTTTGCCGTGCCGTTTTCGAATTATAAAAAGGCCCATTTGTCCATATTATATATTTCCGTTTAGAAAGTCTTGAAATTGTGCCTTTATTTTAAATTTAAATTAGCCCTAACAAAATACATGATTAGGTATTTTCAATGCAATGTTGTAATCAAGACAATTAAACCGTTATCTATCCAATCCAAATTGACATAATGCACTGCTTGCGTACAGTGTATACTGTGAAGTTACCGAACGTGGTTCCAATCAGTACTCGTACGAGTTTTACGACTGTCTGTCTGTCCGTTACTCTAAAGCAGTCTTTCCCAACGTGGGCGATAACGCCCCCTTGTGGGCGCTGCAGGCCTAAAGGGGGGCGGTAAGAGACCCAGAAAAAAAAGGGGGCGTTGTGTAGGGCTTTGGGGTCGATTTATAATTTCATCTACCTAGCTAGGAAGACTCTTAGACACCGACTGAGCTCTCGACTCTCGACTACATCTTGTGAACATCAACTAATATTAATTAAGATATAGCTCAAACTCGGTTCGATATAATAGACCGCGGGCAATCATGTTTTAACAAGTTTTTGTTAAATAATCCGATTTGTACATTCCTGTATCAATCGGCTGGTTCTATAATACTTGTTCTTGCTTGTCGAGTACGATTGGGCGTCGAATGAGATAAACGAGTTTATGCACGTTTGTCTTATTCCTGTTGGTGCGTGCTGCTTATGCAATCCTATATAAACGACGTAAATTTATTTTATTTTCATTTGCGGTTTCGCGCATAATAGATAAGCAGTACTTCATTATAACACTTACGTATTTCTCAAAACAAAACAATGTCGGAAGTAAAAAAGAAGAGACGGCAATACTCTGCGGAATATATTAAATTCGGATTTATTGAAAATCCCACAAACCCGTCGTCGCCTTTGTGTCTTCTATGTCTAAAAACATTTTCGAACGAAGCAATGAAGCCTTCAAGACTGCAAGATCATTTGAATAAAATGCATCCAGATAAGAAAGACAAGAATGTAGCATATTTTCAAGACCTAGAGAAGAAGCATAATACTCAGCCAAGTGTATCAAAACTATTTTCGGTGGCTGCTAAGCAAGCTGACGACGGACTTCGAGCTTCGTACAATATCTCTTTGTTAATTGCTCAAAAAGGCAAACCACACAACATCGGAGAAGAGTTAATTTTGCCAGCAATAAAGGAAGTAATAACTACTGTGCTTCATAAACCGGCCGCAGATATTATCCGAAAAATTCCTTTGAGTAATAATTCTGTGCAAAGACGAATTGATGAAATGGCTGAAAACATTGAAGAATCATTGTGCAATCATCTGAGGACTAGTCAATTCTCAATTCAGCTCGATGAGTCCACTTTACCAACTAATGAAGCGTTGTTGCTATCTTACGTGAGGTTTATTAAAGATGAGAAAATACGTGAAGAACTATTGTTTGCCAGAAATTTGGAGACAGATACAAAAGGCGAAACCATACATTGGAAAAGTTTTGTGAAGAGAAAGAGATTCCTTTGAAAAATATTATATCAGTTGCTACGGATGGCGCTCCGGCTATGACAGGGCGCCATAAAGGCTTCATAGCGTACTTAAAAAATAAAATTCCAGATGTCCTTGCTATACATTGCGTTATTCATAGACAACATTTTGGTTGCTAGAAACTTAAGTGAACGACTATTTCAATCACTGCAATATGTCATCAAAGCAGTCAATAAAATCCGTAGCAGCTCTTTGAATGATAGATTATTTCATCAGCTTTGTGTTACTAATGACGAAGATTTCAACCGTTTATTGCTTCATACTGAAGTTCGTTGGCTGTCAAGAGGCAATTGTCTGATTCGATTTTACAACCTGTTTGACTCTGTGATAGAGTTCTTGGAAACTAAAGATACAGAACTGCGCAACAAGCTCATAACATCAAAGAATGATATAGCTTACATGACAGACCTGTATAAATTGTTCAACGACATGAACCTCCAACTGCAAGGCGATGAACTAAATTTAATTAAAACAAAAAATGTCGTTGCTGCTTTCGCAGCCAAACTGCTTCTGCACAAAAAGAATATGGGCAGACGTGAGTTTCACAATTTTCCGAATTTATCAGTATCCTGCAGTAACGACGACTTGTTTGCCTACTGCCAACATTTGGAAAACCTCCACATTGACTTCACCGAACGATACCAGGACATTTTAAACTTGGAAATACCAGACTGGGTGTTAGATCCGTTTTCAAATGTCAACATAGCAATGTCACCTCAGCTGGAAGAAGAACTTATAGAATTGACAACAAACGAAGAAATAAAAATCAAGTTCAAAAATGGATATCAAGAATTTTGGCTTCAAAAACCGATCCTGCAATTGTACCCTGGATTGTGGTCAATTGTTCAACGATTCTTGATAGCATTCCCATCGTCATATTTGTGTGAACGTGGTTTTAGTGCTGTGGCAACGCTGCTTACTAAAAAGAGAAATCGTTTGCGTGTTACCGAACGTGGCGACTTGCGGCTGTTTTTGAGTAAATTGGAACCTGATATCAACAAACTTATTGAACAGCATCAGATTCAACCTTCACATTAGTTTTTATATAAGAATTGATTATGTTTGTTTTATTTTCAATAAAAGATACTCTGTCCGAATACTATAAAGTTGCGTTTCAATAATCAGTTATAAGTACTTAGCGGTTTTTAAGTATGTTTAAAAAGGGGGGCGTTAAAAAATAATTTATTCTTAAAGTGGGCAGTAGACAAAAAAAGGTTGGGAACCCCTGCTCTAAAGGCATGTTCAAAAACGCCGACGTTATGAACTGATTGATAACACATGTTAACTGGCTGAGCTCTCCATTGCTGGGGTGTTTTCTTTATGATAGTGATAAAATTACCATTGCTCTTAATAATAGTATAAGTGATTTTTGATAAGTAAATAAAAAAAATAAAAATAAAAATAATTAAAATTATTTTGACTTTGAAACACTTTTGGCCTGCAGTGTCCGTAGCTGACTGCTGCAATGCTGAACACAGAGTCCTGATAAGTTTTGAGACGCATTTTTATTCTCGTGTATAAATATTTTTTTTATATGCCTGTCATTACCCGAATGCGACGTGTGTCTATAAAGCGAATTATGAAGCGAAAGAGGTGTGTTTAGATTGTAGCAAGTGGCAATCTGTGGTCTCTGCCTACCCCAATGGGACAAACGCGTGAGCTTATGTATGTATGTGAAATTACAATATTGCCGTCAAATATTTATTTAAAAAATTTTGAAGACCTGGTTTGTCCCAAAAAAGATAGGTTCCAAGTCAAATTTTAAATTCTAAATGTTGCATAAAATTAAATGTTATGTATGTTGTCATTTATGTATGGACTTAAATTTATTAATTTGTGTCATTTCTTACTTATCCAAATTTTTAGTTCACTTCCCTCTTTGTGACTCAGGTTGGGCTTAAAATCAGCTTGCTGTGCCCACACCCTTTCCACCCTGCCTAAAAAGCTTGCTATATTATGTATGTGTTTATATTGTGTGTGGAATAAAGAAATTTGTATTTGTATTTGTATATTTTTCAATAAGTTCAGTTCCCTCGGTCTTTTACAGGTTTGTATGGAGTTTCATAAATGCACAAAACATTTGCTGCAGTGAATAAATTGTTTTTTAAATCACTTTCCAAAGTCATAAAAGATACAAAAAAATAATAAGAAGAGAAAAACGAATTAAAGCGAATTAAATAAATAAAGCTTTTTGAGATAGATGGACACAAACTATTTAGGTACTACAAATCTTACAAAATTCCGGTCGATTTCGTAATATGACGCCAAAACGTATATCGTAAAACGAGATGCCCTTACAACGTTGTCATTGCTTCTTATTTGCAGAACAATTTCTCTAAAATCCTATACTGTAAGTGGAAGTTTTGCGTTGTTTGCCCACATTCGGTCGCCACTTTGCTACCATTAGCGGAAAGTAAAGCAAGGTTCAAGGGATTTGTGGGGAAGGGTTGAGTTTTTTCAGAAACCTCAAAGTATATAAAATATGTGACGCCACATACGTTTATAGTATCGATCTTTCTCGAATTGAATTGTTGTTTGTCATGGTTTGTCATAAAAAGAATTATTCGTGCCAGTGTGTTATCTATTTTAACACTAAATGCAAAAAATGTCGATTTCTTTAGGATATAGACTGATTCACATCCTTAATTTTTGCAATCGAATTTAAAGGCACGCAATACTTGAATTGTTTTAACAATAGTGGAGATATTTTTATAGGTCTGAGCCAATCTTTTACAAAGATAATAAAATGTTCATGTAAAAAGTCTTGAAAATTAGAATGCACCTTAATTTTCAGAAATTTGTATTGTTATAGTCTCCTATGAGGCTGTCATAAGCGTAATTAGATGCCCCAAGTCTCTTCAAAATAAAGATATATTACCTATTTTTATAAGGATTTATTTTTGCGATTAAACAAGCTATGTTTCCATTTCTCTCTCTCTCTCTCTCTATCGACCAACCAAATAAAATTTTCGTTTCAACGTCGTAACTGCCAGGTAAAATGTTGAACATTCGTCTCGTAGGAAAGCTTACCAAATATTTACAGCGGCGTCAAGTGGCTTAAAACAAATTCTCCAATAATCTTGGCTCAACTTTGTACTATTGTTTACACAGAATTTCGCTACTGCCGCCCCTTTCCTTGTATTTTTGTGGAACGCCACTCAATTCTTGTTTGATTCCGCTAAACATAAAGCATTGGTAAACATTAACAGCCATGTATTGGGTTACACGATTCTTTTGTTCCCTGCCGTTTGATGTCATTTGCCGATATTTATTTTCCGAATACTATATCGATGTTTATACATAGTTATCTCATATATATTGACTGTGATTTTGTATAATTTGACGAAAACATTTCAATTACACTACTAGCTAATGAGCAATTTACCTAATGGTCAAGTTATGCCTGCCTCTCTATCTAACATTTAACCGTCCACTGCTATCACTGGGTCAACGGTGAGTATGGTTGACCCAGTTGGCAAAAATGCTTGCCGAGTAACTTTAGTCACCTCGTGCGACACCTCGCTATGGAGGAGGGTTCTTTACCACCTTTACCACCTACCATACTTTCAAGTGACGGATTCGATGTTTAGTGATAAATATCGCCAACAAAATATATACTATTTCCATTAAAATCGAAAAAAATGTGCATGTACTTTTTAAATCGTCTTATACTTGTTTTTCTAAATAAAATATTTTATTTTGATCATTATTTCTTACACAAAAATACATAACGTAATTGTAATAATGCCCCCTTCTTAATCATGAATGAAAACGGGGGATTTAGAAATTCTCTCTCACTTTTTCTAAAAACACTTTCGTGATGATTTTGACAGTGCCTGCCGTCGAATGTTTACATCGTCGCCGGAGAGTCATTAGTCGTCGGTTTGGTGCGTTGGCGCATCTGGCAAACGCATACAAAAATGTCTACCAACAACCCCATTCACTTCATGAAATTCCGTAGAGTTTCTCTTCCCAAGCAGTAAAGATCAAATTTAATAATTTTCATCAGTTTTTAAGAAAGTAACTTCAAGTATTTTGAGTATTGGAAATGATTAAATTTCAAAACCATAACAAATAGTTAACTTTGTCTGTCATAGTCTGACGTCAATGTATCGAGTGTTACAATAAAAGTTCACATGATAAATACCCGTATTAAATTTTGTTAGAGGGGAAGCTTAAACTGTTTCACTCGTGCTTTGATGTGTGCTAGCTATAAATAACAGTAGGTAAGTATGTAAATGTGGTTTGACGTAAACCAAATGACTGTAAATGTTGGAACCAAAAACAAGCTGTAACTGGTTACAGCGAGCTTATATAAAATGCAACAGTTCGTTCGGGTATTAGAGTTTATTGACATTCTTCTCATAGTATAATTTAAATTTGAATATCTACTCATACGAGCGTTATGATCATCCAGATTCTGTGGTTATTAAAAGTTGTATCCAGTCATTTGTACAATTTTTGTTGACTATAACCATACAACAAATTCTTTATCTTACCTACATTGCGACAAAATTGCAAGTTTGAAATTTTGAATCCTTTCGAAATTTTAAAAATTTTGAAACTACATTCAGTATTTTTTTTCGGCGTGTATGCGTTTTAATATTACGTAACTATACATAAAGAAGTATGTATAGCTACTACATGAGTACGTTTAATTTTGTAGTCATTAAACTAAATACTGATTTTGATTAAAGATCTTTCTTACGTTTTAAAAGATGTATGGAATAAAAAGTAGAGCAAGCAGAATTTAGGTTAAACAAAAATGAATTCCAATAGAAGTGTAACCATTATCCTCAACGATACATCAATATTAATAAAGAAAATAGAAGCTATATTAAAATCAGAGCGTTCAAAGACAAAGAGCAAGTCGACGCGAGAAGTATCAGATGTAATAAATAATTCCCTCGCCTCGCGACAAATGAGGTCATGTGTTTCTCCTTTATGTTTTTTCTTAACTTCCCGCGGGATCATGTGTCTTCTATTTCCGTTCATATCGACGATTTGCTCCTTTAAAATTTGTGTTCGCTGTTTAGTTCGCGCCTAGGGGATCGTTAAATTCGGGAGTCAAAGGCAGATGTCTCATGTGTACATCTGGAAGCTATTTTGACTTGCTATCAATTACTTTTTAGGTTACAAATTGCCGTTTAGGCAGATATGTTTTAATTAGGAACACTTGCTGATAGACGCATTGCTTAAAATGTTCTATGATAAACAACATCCTTTACATTCACAGCAAGTTTTCGAGAAATTAATCTTATTTTTGGACAAACAAAAGTAGCCACAGATTTCTTCAAACAAATCCCTGAACAAAGGCAATTGCGAAACTATCGACCAAACGAGCTTTGTCGAACAAACGATAACAGACCGTTTAAATCCCATCCTTTTGTACGCGACCTATTTAAATCTTCTTAAAAGCAAATAGGAGTCTGACCTCAAAACCACGTTAGAGCACTACAGCTTACGAGAACAATCAAACTTCACCTTGGGAGCGTTTTACGAGTCACTTTCAGTAAGCGTGCTTGCAATAAACACGTCGGCAACAAGTGTTGCGTTGCGGCGAAGAATACAGCACCGAAATGAGCAGTAAGTAAAGAATCGGCTGGTTTGGTCGAGTGGTAGTAGCGCTGCCACTTGATTGACGGGTTTTGGATTTGATTCCCAGTCGGGGAAAATATTTGCGTACTACCGTGATAAGTAAAGGTACACGAAACCAGTCGCTTTAAAAAAAATCACTAAATTTTATACGTAGTGGAATTAGAGTATATTTTTTTGTATTTTGAATAAATTAAATACTAGAAGAAATTTATTGCAGAGTCTATAGTTTTTAAAATGCTTACCCGCGTAGTAGAGGCATTTCACAAAGAATTTTAGGGAAATAAAAATGTTCGGCGTGGAACTGGAACCCACAACCAGAATTAGATCTCCTAAGAACACCAGGAGATCAAATCCTGGAGTTGTAGGTTCAAGTGTTATTCGCGTCGAACATTTGTTTCCTTAATATTCATTGTAAAAAGTCAATGATGTACAGTCTTTAAATTTTCACTCCTAACATAGCATTCCTTACTGCTTGAAATGTGTTTACAGTGGTTGTGGTCTACGCACGTGCTCTCTAATTGTTCCCATTTTATTGAAACCCGACAATAGGATTATGGCAACTAAGATTTGTTAATCTGCTTCTGAGGGATTAGCTAGATTAAAAAAATTTGATTTAGATTTACTTACGTGTCACTTAAATCATTTTCAAAGCATTTGACTTATGTTTTTAGTACAACATTTTAAATAAATAATATTCATAATTTAAAGTTGTTTTTTTTATAAGTTTAGAAGCAATATTGTGCCAAAGAAAGAGTGATCCCAGTAGGGATTTTAGTAAAAACATTATTGTATTTTACTTGCTCTATTTATTTTTATGTCTTTGTTCATCGTTCAAATATGAATACTTTATTATTTTATTGCATTTTATTAATGGAAAAGACAAACCTTAGGTAGGTAGGGACGTATTTCAAAACTAGCATCGGATTTTCAAGCATTAATTTTATCTGTACTTAGTGGAGTACTCCTAAAACAAGCTACTTAGTTTATTATGATCATTTCTGACCCATGTTTTCGTGCTACAGGGTAAATATTGAAATTATACGATAGTGTATACTCTTCATATTTTATGTTGTTATTGAAAACACTAAAATACGGCTAAGTTAAATCACTCCCACATATTCTTCTGTTTATCGTTTCCGAAATTTTCCTGTTTACGACTTTTCTGGCTACCAAATATTTGTTTTATGACAGCAGTAACAAGGGAATTTTGAAACGTGAATAACTTTGACGCCGCATAAGTATTGTTAAAAACAGTAACAGGGCGTTACTTTTCCAATACAAAGAGACATAAATGTGTTCTCGGGTAAATAAAATCAATCGTCTGTCAATACTGAGTCATGGTGGAGATATTTTTAAGTAATACGCTGCAGGAAAGCAAACCCATATAAATAATACACGTAATAATTCCCGATACAGCAGCTTTTAGGTCTGATAGGTGTGGGTAAACAAAGATAATGTAATTCGTAGTAGACTAAAGACTTTTTTGTGATATTTCCATCGAGATCTGCTCGATGGGGACTTCGTTTCAGTTTATCCTAGTACAGTTAACTTTTAAACTTGTAGGGTAAACTGTATTTGAATTGTATTTTTGTGTTAGACGTATTCTTCTTATATTTTCTAATTTGTAGGTACCAAAAGCATGCCTTCTTTCAAAGCCATTACAATTAGTGTCTTTAGCGCAACATGTGTTCGATTACTCCTAGAATTTAGACCACTTAAAGATTAATCAACGCTCTTCTTAAATACACATTAAAGAAAGAGATACTTTGCAAAAAATTAATTGATTTGAGGTTCAAATATTTTTTGTGCCATAAATAATGTTTTCTTTCAAGACGTCATTTTGACAAAGCAACGGCAACACTCAACAATCACGATGGCTTCCAGTGGTTCTCGAACAACATGACGTTCTGCATACCCCGAAACGGATAATGTACGTATGAATATACGTATGAATTTACTAAAGAATAGTTTAGTTATAGGACTAGAAAGTGACATCACGGCTAACTATTCCAACAAAAGAAGTAATAGAAGGCAGAACCTTTATATATGCCTGAATTACGGGCAGAAAGTAAATAAAAATGCATTACCGAAACTGCAACACACCCAGTCGTAACAAACAATATTTAAACAATGTAAGCCCGTATCAATCACCAAAACCCATCGCTTCGTTAACATCATGATTGAACTGTAACGTTATGGCAGTACGCAATAACAACAAATTGTAATGTTTTGACAGAATTACGAGCCCTGCTGAGAGATATGTTTCATTTTACCGCCCCTGTGGGTGTGATCTCTTATTGTTATAACAGGCTGATGAGAATTTTGTTTAATGTTTCATGGTGTATGCGTATGAGACAAAGAATGATTTTTGTGCAATGCTAGACTACCTACGAAAGTGTTGATGTTACTTTAAATTTTGCTTTCGTTGACAAGATATCTACATACAAATTATACACTAAGTACTTATTGATTTGTTCTGATAGTAGTTTTAACCGACTTAAAAAAAGGAAGAGGTTCTCAATCGACTGTATGTATCTCCGCCAATTTTCAAAACTCTTTTTCATTCGAAAGAATAAGCATATTCCTGGAGAAGGTCCCGTTTACATTTTATCAAAATGAAAAAAATCAACAAAACAAAAAACTCATAAACGATGATGTCTAATAATTCAGATGATGTTTGGGTTTGTGGTTATCTGCTGATAGGCATTGTTATGATTTGTAATGGTTAATTCTTACGTTTTCAATGTGGACAACCATTATTTTAAAGAAAATTTTATCTGTGCCGCTTACTTCCTGAAGCTTATTAGAACATCATCTACATATTCTCTTTTATATGCTCCACCACTAGACTTTAATATATATTGTAAATTATTCTGATAGTTTCAGTTTTAGTCGAATCTGATTACCGTCCGTATTGTCAAATTCTTCTCTAACTTCTGCTTACACTTGCATTTTCAAAATCTTTTAGCAATCTCATTTTAAATCAGCACGTACGAAATTTACTCGGCTTGATTGCAAACTCACCTTTTAAAACATCCAAAATAAATAACTGAAGATATACAGGAAACTGTTTAGCACGAATTCACCTGAGAGTCGAAACTACCCGAGTATCTTCCAAACTACTTCAGGAACGTGTAGTTTCGCATTCTTGATTTGGACTGAACATCAACTTTACGTCCATTTTACAGTTGGCAGTGAATTCGTGATTTAATTGTTTGCTGCACTGTGGAAAGGTGTGAAGAATTAGTATGAGTAGACAAAATTTTCTTTCTTCTCATCCATAATAACGTCTAAATCAGATGTTTATCGGTCGTTTCATTCTAATCTTACCATATCATTATTTAAAAATGTAACTTTTTTTGAAGCGTGTGAAATATTCAAAAGGTCACCAAATAGCAGTTTTCTAAACGCCAAAGCCGAGACCGATGGGTTAATATGTAACATTTAAAGTAGGTATAGAAACGTTTTGGATTCAGTTATGTAATTCCTATCAGAATTTGAGGTTTTATACGGCCAATAATTCTGTACTATCATTTTGCTATTCGATTTGTATAACTCTACAATCAGCGACCCCTTGATTAATAGTTACATTAATTATTAATTCACCAATAGTTACTTAATTGGTATAATGTTCTTTATTTGCTGTGACGTTAAGTAGTTATATAATATTAATTAGCAAATCTAAGAAAACAAGAATTCTCTTAAATATTAACCAAAATCTCCACCACTACGAAGTCAGTTCTAAAACATCTTGGAAATGTACGTACTACAGCGAGCACCTACCTAATTACAAGCTAATTACACAACTTGGGACATCATTGTGCACGATATTAATTATTCTCTAGTCTCATGAATACTCTCGCGAGCAGCTTTGTGATTACGCTATACAAGGCTATACTCGTACGTAGATATACATACATAGTCAAACCTCCAGGGAGATTCCATAGTCACTGCTTTGGTGATATTAAAATCTGATGACGACAGTGGTGTGGTTGTTTAGTTACTGTAATTATGTATAGGTGGAGCTTTAGTCATTGTGAACACAACAAATTAATAGGGATTTAGTTTTTAGGTAATAAAATACTTACTTAAAATTAAATTGAATATATGTATTTTCTTCTGAAATCTCGACAGCTTTCGTTATAGTTTTATCAAATTACTTCAGGAAAAATACGAGAAAATATTAGAAATAAAATATGTTTGACATTTTATTTTATCAAAACATTCGGTTAAAAAAATTTAAGAGATTAAAATGTCAGTCGGTTATTTACGTAATATTATAGCAAAATAAAAACATTATTTATTTTGTTTCCATTTCCCAAAAGTGTGCCCGAGTAAATAAATATTAACCTAAAAACAATACCACACGGACCCGCTTTATATTTCGTCTCTCAGAAGCGCTTGAAACATAAAAGACAGTGTAAAACAAGCAGCCTTCCATAGTTTTATGAATACTTCGCTCTGGCAACAATCGAGGCGAGAATAAATAAAAAATAGAATAAAAAGCAGGACATGCATCGTTTAAAGTCACTGAAGCCAAAGGAATGATGAATATTGCAACTGGCTCCGGCCAAATAGAGAGACTCGCTCGCAAGGATGAAACAATTGTAGAATAGTGTATTTTGGCTTCTACAAGCAAGATGCACTTTAATTTTTTATTGCGCGTTACCATTCTAGACTCTTCGCATACGGAGGCGATGGAATTTTTGCAGGAAATTTTGTTTACAGAAAAGGAAGTTGGCATTTGAGTGAGGCTTACTTTAATTTAAATAGGCAACTGGCCAATTTATAATCAAACTTGTTTGCTTGTTTATTACCTCGTTGGATAACCTGTAAGCGCAAAGTAAGGCTGTTTATAAAGGTTTTTATCTACATGTGCATACTTTGCATACGCATTTTTCTTTAAGGATCACATCTATCATAGAACATTAAGCTGGCTTTTTATTTTCATGGATTGGATAAAACATAAAAAATGCTGTTTATTGTTATTTCTTTAAAGACGGTTGACAACAATTCTTGCCCTTAAAGTAAAAAGTTTGCTTGCAGTGAAGTGTTTAATTGGTTTCCACCTTTAAAAGTTCTTCGCCTGAACAAAATGTATGCTTTCAATATACTCTAGGGACGATATAGATCGATCTTTAAAAATAAATTTATATGGCCTTTTAACTCTTCCTGCTTCTTTAACATTAACAAATCGCATCTCATTAAGAAACATCGAATCCATTCACTCTTCGCTGCCATTCGCTGAGACATCTTCATTTGTATCTTGAAAACCTGAAATTAGATTAAATCAACATACTTGTAAGCCGGCCAAGACGAGGCGTTGTTTACACTTCGTTTCGTAACAACTAATGGTTCATTTTGTCAAATGCCTTAGGCTGAACGCACACAATCTCTAAACCATTCGGTTTCAAATTCATTCATTACCCAAATAAAAAAAATAAAAAAAAAAATTGAAAAATCCTGGAGAAAAATAAAAAACCGCTAATAGAACGCTTGAACAAAAAGTCAATTTTCTATTGCACGGTGATCAATGTCATGTTCGGCCTTATGAGTATATCGCCTAATAAATGAAATCTTATGCAAGGCAAGGCATCAGTTTCGAACTTTTTACAAGCCCAATTAGTTTTAACTCTGAGAGATGTTTGAAAAATTGTTTAGTAAATATTCGAAAAAAGAAAAAACGAACTGCATTTCGATACCTTCATAACATATAGTGAGTCAGTCTGCCTGAAACCTTATAGTTTATATAAAGCAACCGGTAAAAGGATGAATCACTATAATGAATCAACCTATCTGAGATTGCGTGATAAATTGCCTAAAATGTAACATTAATATTTCACTTTCGCGGATTAAGTGTAAAATGTAAATAGGCGTTTAGGTGACATAGTATTTATAAACTTAATGGGCCCCGTTAGGTTTTAGGCATCGTCCATTTTTAATAATTTCCATCATAGCATCTTAAAAATGCATCACTAGACATGGGGAGATTGGGAGAAATTCATAAACTTGCGAAAATACTTAATTTAGGTTTACATTTCTGGTTTCCAGTTTAGTTGTTAGGTTAGTCTGTAATACTAAACATAGTATCTACATTAATAAATAAATAACATATTTATTTGTTAAGGAGATTTAAAATGTTAATCTGAAGAGTAAAACAGAATCTTATTTTAAATAAGTATTTATTTTATAAGTCTTAAATATTTTATTCAACGATCTGTACTCCTAACTAACTTCATAGTAAAGTTATACTGGAGTTTCAGCCAGAAAACATCTGAAAATAAGCACATTCCTCAGTGGCAGAGCATTAAGTCCAAATTAATTATTGCAGGGATTACATAAACCCAAAACATCGAACCTCGGAATGGTCCTGCAATTCCTCACATATCCCACTACCGAAAACCCAGTCCAAATCACCCATAAAAGCGACAAATTTGTGTGCGAGACTCCATAAATTAAAGTTCATTAAAACTTAGCCAGCGAGACCAACCAGAGTTTTATTTACTCAAAAATAGACTCTAAATCGTCGCCTGAAAGAACCCTCTTTTAATTTTTATTTCCACGTTTTCTGCCGGTTGGGATTTCTTTTATACCGGTTATTTTTAACTTTGAAGACGATATTAATAAATAAAAATAATGTCTAGCGTTGTCGACGAGATCATAAAGTTTATTTCATATTTTATTTGGACGGTTCTTGTCGATTTAATGACTACATTTTACATGCGGTTACTGCGTCTGCAGTACTCAACACTGTCGTTTTGTTTCTGCCAACTCTTACACTTGATGTCAAGCCAAAAATTTTCGCGCCATTACCATAACACTTAATAAAACTCACATTAAAACAAATGTGAATAACGATGAGATAGAATCGTTTAAATTAAGTTTTGTGACTGATTGACGAGTTTTATTATTTCAAACATAACTTTTTTTATCGCCTCTATAATTTCTGATTCTAATGCCTCTACTAACACGAAGAAACCT
Source organism: Aproaerema taeniolella (assembly GCA_949987775.1). NCBI lineage: Eukaryota > Metazoa > Arthropoda > Insecta > Lepidoptera > Gelechiidae > Aproaerema > Aproaerema taeniolella. Next base: position 12,773,680 of record OX465256.1, read on the forward strand.
GGTTTCGTTAGATTTACACGAGTGGGCAGCTGGCGACTTTTTGTCAAGCTGTTAATGAAGATTTGTAACTGTCCGTTAGCATTAGTGTGGTCTCACACTAAAGAGATTTTGTTCTTTATTCTTTAGCTAAAAAGGGAATGTGACTTGAGTAATTTATTTCTTGCTTTGAACTGGTTTCGCGAGTTTGAACTATTTTCAAAACATAATAAACAGTGTTGCAATGGCGCTCACATCCGACGAACAGATTTGTTTTATAGAGATGTAAGTGAGAGCTCTATAAAGCGAAGACAAATTAATTAAAGGTGAGCCCTTCAGCGCTAAGTTTAATGAGAAACTAACAAGCATAAAGTAAAACACATAACACGATAAAGCGTCTGCAGACGCTCGATGGAGGATAGCTAACTTCATGGCTAGCACATCTGCTATCAGATCTTTACTTAATTTAATATTAAAAGCGAAAAACTTTTCAATTTTCTTTCTTATTACCTTCCGCTCGCGTAAAACTTGAGAAAACTTTTTGTTCTCAAAAGTTGTGATCCTGTGTGCTCATGACACGACATGTTTCCCGCTTTTACGCGCCGAAAAAATTAGAGACGGCCATCACTACGTAATTGAAGTGTCAAAAGTTATCTGATTTTACTTGCAAAACGCTAGCGATATGAAATTTTTCGCGCAACCGAGATCGTTCGGTGGAAAAAAGAGAATTCGATATGAGGAGAGTGTCTGCGCAATCAGCATTCGACCTACATTCCTGTCAATATTATGCGAGTGTCCGTAATGGGTTTTATGATTTAGCTTTCAACTGTTTGACAGTATTTAGTAATCTAAATATCTCATCAAACATGTATCCTTTCTACTACAATAATTGTCTGGTTTATTTAGCAAAATTAATGTTTTTAAATTAACCGCTAGTCCAGTGTTGAAGTTATTATAAGTAAGATATTATTTTGATTTTAAACCAAAGAATCTAACTTACCTACCTTAAATGTCATCTTTGAAATCCGAAAAGTGATCCCAAAAATGATTTACAAATTTAAATTTCGAACAAATGTGATTCTAAATCTATCCAAACAATCGTCACACGTTCCAAATTTGACTAATTTAAAAGTAAAACTTAACGAAGTGCGTTCTCATTGAACTCTAGCAATTAAAAATGAAAAACCTTTCATACTAAATGGTCAAATTAACGCAAACTACGTCGTTACCGATGCCTTAACAAGAGGTATTCAGATACAACGTGTATCAGATAATTGAACTACAAATAGTGCAATAAAAACGAAAATTTGTGCCTGCCGTGTGAAGTTTCCGAACATTTTGTTTCTAACTACTTTATTTTATCTCGCCGTACATGACAGCATTTTCTTTTTTTCTATACGATTTTTATTTTATTTTGTTGTCTGCTTTGTGGCCAATACTCGTTTTATTACTCGTTGAAATTCAATCTAAACTCATCCCTTGATGCTTGTGATTCCAGTGAAAATTTTTGTTTAAGCATAGGGTGAAACAATTTTTTTTGCGTAATTTGAAACAAAACAATAATACAATTTCACATAACTATTTGATAATCTAATGACAAAATTTAGTTCTGTGCGAAGGCGAATGTTTGTTCTCAGAGCAGAGAGTTCCCCTTTCGTGTTTATTTGTGTCTGTCATTCGGACTCACAATACAAGGTAAACCTTAGTTTGGGCATTTGGCTGTGTGGCTTTTTTTGATTGGCACTGTGATAAAGTTATATTTTAAAATTTTAAATTTCCCATTGTTTATTTCCTAAATTTAAAAAAGTGCTAACGGTTTTTCTGACCATTCGAAACATTGAAGTACAAAAACTAGTCACCAGAAGTCTTAACAACAAACTGTTCTCCACTCTCCTGGCTGACAAAATGGCTCCTAGTTTATAAACTTCGAAAGAACAGCAAACTTTGTCAGTCATGAATACTGCAAATTAACTCTCAACTAAAAGACCTGAAATTAAAATTTTAAAATGAGAATACAAAAAGTTAGTCAGGGTACTGTACAAAGTTCGCTTTTTTCGTTCTTGTGCAGTTGTCTGGCTCTGAGCTAATATTTGCGTTTGTGTATTATTGCGTGGCCCCCCTGTACGTACAATGGAGTGAGAATTACCCTGTTTCGTCTGCTTTTCTTTTTATTTTGTATTTCTGCGGTCTTGTTTCAGAATACTGAATAGGTAATCTTTATAAAAAAGATTTGAGTTTGCTATTTTATCGTACAAAATGTTAGTTTTATTTTTTCGGTTGCCAAATTGGTATTTGTCACGCCTTTCGAACGCAATTTGAGATCAAAATTGATTGCAAAGTTAAATGGAAAACCTTTTATAAAAAAAAATCGCAAGGAAACAGAAATTTCAGACCAGCCTCGCAATACAGCTCACTCATCTGACGCTAAGTCAACAGGCGTTTCATGGCTGTGCGCTCAGTGGCTTGAATTTTTGATGAATCTCTTTTCTTTGCCGAAGCACCTTTTAGCATGAGAATATGCTATCGTTTCCTGTACAGATAGTACTAATGATTTCTTGATTTAAGCGCGTGCAGCCTACGACACTTGTTCCTAGGATCGTCTCAGTGTTTTTTCCCATACAAACGGCGTCAATGGATTCCATCCCCTAAACATCAACGGGTCCCTGTGAAATTTTGGTATAGTATTATAAACACCAAAAACTAGGTCTGTACGTTTTGATTTTTGTCATAATTTTAGTTGACAAAAAGATATTTGAGACTAAAAGTCAGCATTTTTCGCCAAAAAAATTCTCAATATTTAAGAGGTGACTGTTGAAAAACTAAGAACAATTTTGGAAAAAGCAAAACGCATAAACCTCAGTTATACGCTTACAAATCGATAGATACTAAAAACGTACGATTTCATTAAGTTTTTGGGGTAGGAATTCATTGACGCCTAAACTCATAATTTTGGAAATAAAACTCGTCATTTCGCCGGAAAGCCGCAATTGTCTCTTTCGCACAAGTCTGAGGTGGGTGAGGTCGACATCGAGACAGCATGAAAAACAACTGAGACGCTTGTCCAAACTGAGACGCTCCTCTTATGTTTGACATGCCTATACTAACACAATTACTATGTATTTTCTAAAATTCTTGCAGTTGATTATTTACACTAGTTTTAAACATATTACAACGGGTTCTTGCCAAGATTATTGTTTTAAATAGGTGTATCCGATACTTTGGCGCTTCTGCAGGCACCATGATCACGGCTGAACTGGAGAACTGCTGTTGTTAAGAGCAGACATTTACTATCTTTAAGTTAAAAATCATTATTACTTATTAATTAAATAACTCTTTAAATACTTACTTGATAGTTTAAACAAGACGAAGTTGAAACTTGAAACTAATAACTACATCTGTAAGGTTACAAGTTAATACATGTTTACAACATCATCAGAAAAATTACAACTACTAAAATATTGAAGAGTGAGAAGAGTGAACTCGTATTCTACACCCCACGCGACATGTAAAAAACATGTTAAAAAGTAATCCGTGAATAACTTTGCAAACAAGTTTCGTTGCAATGAAAGTTGCGTACAAAAATGAGAGGAAAATAAGTTCCGACTTTGTCATAGATTCGATGACGGTTAATAACCTTTGTACCTATTTATTACCTTACGAGTGAAGTGAAACGCTTCTGAAAACAAAGAGCGCTAAACTATATATTCTCAAATTAGTTCAAATTTTCATAAAACTATTTGATGTGAAGTGACTACAGTAACAATTATTAAGTGTTTTTTTATGTTAAATGTATATGAATAATGTAATTTGTTTTTTAATTAATTTATATCAAAATTAAATTGTGTTTACAAAATTCAACCTACAAATTATTAGGATTTTACATATTTATTTATTTGTATAGAGAACCATTAGAGCCGTCTTCATTTTTGGAAGTATTCCTCTAACACCCTTTTTTATAGTATATTTCGAGCATTACTTACATATTACTTGTTTCAGCTAAATGTAAGTTCTGAGAACCTGTATAGTCTATGACAGCTTGTCCTTAATGAGACGTGGAAAAACGCTGGCACTGTTTAATCTGATGTCATCTCGGATGCTGCAATCTCCGGTGCATTGTTTAGACAGAGCTTTTCCACTGATACTCTGCGAAACTGGGGATTTCACTTTGTGTGTGGTAATTTTGTATGGAATTTTTTGTTAATTATGTGTTGTTTTATGGCTGTTTTGGTACCCTATTAAATCTATAAATCTTTTTGATGCTGATGACTTCAACAGTTCTTGTGCTGGTGATTTAAAGACGCACGGTACTTATACAGAAGGAAACTCAAATCTTGATCTATGCTAAATTATTGATTGTCTCTTTCTCTCACTATCACTATCAATATGACAAAAATGACTGCTACTAAAGTATAGATCAGAGTCTGAGTCGCGTTCTGTAATACGGATCTAAGGGACATTAAACTGACTTACTTAGCTAGTTCATCGACTCGAAGTGGATCTTGGCCTCCAACATTAAAGTGCGCCATTCCATCCTGTTTTATGTAAATTTTTACCAGTCCAGCACTTTCAACTCTTTTAGGTCTCAACCCAACTCTTGCTCTTTTAACACCAACATTCCCTAAAACTAATGGGAACAAAGGATAATTTTTTGTCCGTTTCTGTCCTTTCAGCGCAGAAAACTAATTTAGGCTTGTTTGGGATAGAGAGCCAATAGATTTCACCTCTGAACCACAAAGAACTAGCCTGGATCGACAGAACTCATAAGAAGAGGGAGTTTCGGAAAAGGAAATCTTATATTATATTGTTTCCATAAAATAAGAACGCATGACTTATTTAGACAAAAAGATTTGTTGATAGTATTTTTTGATTTGAAAGTGAGTTTTAAATAAGGTTAGTCTGTAAGATGATCTAGGTCTGGAATAAATACAAAAAAGCACTTGGCTGGAAATTCTAAAAAAGATCCTGTAAATAAGATTACGTGTTGAATTCATAGCTTCATCAAGATAAAAAAAGGCAGACGGTGCAAGTTACTATCATAAAATCACAAATATACGATTCGAAATTTTCTCCATACGAGCAGAAAATACAACCAAGGCTAATATTACAGAAAAGTAAAACAGCGGAGTTCCAACTCCACTACATATTCAAGGCCTATTTTATTTTTCTCGCAGCGCAAAAAACAAGGAAATACTTGTACGCATTATCGGAACACATTTTTGCCATCTTACGAAACGTGATAACATGAAGAAAGGATTTTATGGTTGAAGTTCCAAGTTTCCCCTCGTTTATTAGGGGTTCCTAATTAGATAGCAAGTTGGTAAGGGGCTGATTACATGTCTTCGATTTGAATACGCGATTAGACTGTCACTGGACGGAGCCATAGATAGCAGAAGTTTGTTGATTGGTTATCTTTACTACCCACTTTGATTAATAGGAGAATTTTCTGCGAATTGGGATTTAGTCATTTTCCGATATGGATTCAATAAAATATGCTGAAGTAACTTTTAGATCATAAAATGTGCGGAAGTGGCTTTTACACCAAAAAAAAAAATGCTATATTGCCCTTTTATAAACGTAAGAGTAGTTTATTTAACCTAAAGTGATCAACTTGATTAACTTTAGAGAACTACCCTAAAAAAGTTTTCGAAATGTAAAAGTTGTGTTCGTTATATATATTTATACATAACAACTAACAATAACAAAACTTTGTAACTTTCATAGCAACTGTACTTATTTTCTAAAATTATACTTTAAAGAGAGATTATTTTGTGCTTTGAAGTAGATAGATACCCTATTTATGAAATTCTCTAAAAAAATTCGGCTTCTCATAAAAAGGCAATCGCACAAGTTATATAGACAGAAGACCATTTTTTTCATATTTTGATTCAGAAAGTTGTTTAATTTCGTAGTCTGATTCACACATTTAATTTTCATTTACTAAAGTCACCCAAATTTACTTAAATCTCCTCCCCAAAGGTAAAGATCCTGTAATAGATCCGCTTTTAGAGATTCATCGAGCAGATTATCTCGTCCATTAACTTATTGTTTTATTCCCTAAATTTTTAAACAACAATTTGGAAGAACGACCATGGAGCCACTTAATAGCCACATGAAGATTTAACGAGATCTTCATTACAATTTTGGCTTGAATCCAGCAGTGTTATAACGAAGCGAGAGTCAAGATGATTGATAGCACTAGCTGAATTCACAGATCAAATAGTGTTGTCTTTTTTTTGATGTTACACACTCAAGGGCCTTGAATCGCACGCAAAGATATACACAAACATCTATGAACAAAAATCAGCTTTTAACACAAATATTGGCCCCGACCGGGACCCGTCGATCAAGACGCAGCGTCACTAACACTTAACCAAACTAGACGTCTTATTGGGTTGCTTATCGCCGAATAAAAATATTAAAAGTTAGAATGAATTTTTGCGATTAAGTATTGCGATCTTCGTTTATTATTATTTATACATAAATCGTCACTGCTTCGAACATTGGTGGGACATTAATGAGTTAATAATCATGACATTTTGACCTAAGAATCTAGTTAGCATAGTCAAATTTTAGATTGAGAGATACTTAGTGCTATGATCGCCTATCCAAAAATCTCAGGGCAGCACTGTGAACGCCAAGCGGATGGAGTAGTTTAGGAATTATCTTTGCCCGGTTTGTTTTTTTTAGCTAGATTATTGCTTTCTTTCCACCCATCCATCCATACACTCACGTCTATAATTCCTGACGGGGTAGGCAGACCATCATGTAGTTCACATGATATCACGTTTGACATACTTAGGTACTTATTAGATAAAACATGAGTATAGTGTGACAGGTTGCCAACATTTCGGCCATAACACAGCAAAACCCTCAAGTCCCACTTACTGGCTACTACTGTGTGCCTGGGAAGAGTTGGCAGCTGGCACATTCTAAGTCCAGGGTGGAAGTTCTTTGTTTCCCTAATATAAAAATAAAGCGTTTATGCTTAAGGAAAGGAGAAGATGAGAGTAATTAATACTCGTCTATATTGAATTATCTGTGCTATAAACACTAGCAACACCTCGTTGGATTCGTCTTGATTGAGTGTGGGCTTTTTGTTGTGTTTGATCAGCTAACCGATGGCCCGACTGATTGGCCGCCTTCTACGTTGATTCTTAAACAAGACCCTATTGTGTTTAGCTGGCGAAGATTCGAGATACACCACTTTGAACCGTGTTAAACTGGTGTTTCTATGAGTGCATTGAGGTATAACTGTACTGTACTTGCTTTGATAGATAGATAGATAGATAGATAAACACTTTATTCATTAAACAGTGCAAACAAACATTAAAAAGAAAAAAAAACAGTACGTTTGGCACCAATAAATCCCCAAGTTTTTTTTTGTAATTATTAGTGCCTGAGCGACCAAGCTGAAGCTTGGGTTTAGTTCATTGGCGGTTTATCTTTTGTCGTTTTATTTCTTCATAATGGCCTACAAAGCGTTTTTTTAGGAAATAACAGTATGATAATTTGATAATGCTCCTAACGGATGAATTTCAAAAAAAATGTAAATATCGTCGAGAAACCAATTACGTTATTGTACAATAATTTGAGATAATTATTTTATTTTACTAGTTTTAAACATTTTAAATGAGTACCTATCAAGTATTAATTTTAAAAACAAAAATCGTGATATGAAACTAATATGTTTAAAACTAGTTGAAATATTTAACTTAGAGTATTGAAAGTCTTTGCGCGTGATTTAGTATGATATTTACTTTTAAAAAACACATACCTCTATTTTCGTGACAATTGCCTACAAAACCGCTTATCACCAAAACACTGTTCACTCTGTTGACCTGGGTAAAAGACAGCAAATTTTATTTTGAATGAAAATCCAATCAAACGAAATCATACCCTTACAGCCGGCACTAATCTATATAAATATTTGGAACGTTTGAAAAACCAATAAAAATAAACACTGAATTCAAGGATATTGTGTGCTTCAACGGTAGATCGGTACGTTATAATTATATAAAAATAAAATAACTGCAGTGATAGCTCAGTTGGTAATGAGCCAGACTTGTAATCGGAAGATTGCAGGTTCAAATCCTGGTGCGGGCCTGTACCACTAAATTTGTCTTTTGGGATTTATGTACGAATTCCTAATTATTATCACTTGCTTAACGGTGAAGAAAAACATCGTGATGAAACCCGCCCGCCCAAGAAAATTCATTTTCGAAAGACGAGTGGTCCACCAACCCGCATTGGGCTAGCGTGGTTGAGTATGGTGGTTTAAATCCCCTTCGTGTTTCGAAGGAAGGGCCGTGTCCCTCAGTGGGGATGATATATGGGCTGGTAAAAAAAAATAACTCGTTTTATTTATTTTATTTTTATTATACTTTAATTGGAATAGCATACTAGTACGTGCTTTTCTTTAACTTTTCCATACATATAATTTTATAGTCATGAAGGGTAAGTTTATAAAATAAAGTTCTCATGTGGTGATTAAAAATAAACAGCAATTACAAACTACATAATAAAACTCAGCCCTGATCCACGCGTTTATTTCAATAATGAGCAAAACCGTAAGTTATTGTTTTGAATTAATTTAAAGAAACTTTGTTGCCACACTGTTCTTCTAGAACAAAAAAAAATGATTTGAATAAATGATTTGTCTGTCTGTCTGTCTGTTTAGACATAATGAGATGACGACTCGCAAAACAAATATCTACCTCATTTTCATATTTTCCCAGAGAAAACCAACAAAAATACACATCGAAAATCAATACTAAATAATAGCAGCTGGTTTGAAAAGTTAGCTTTGGACGGTGAGCTCGACGGAGCTTTGTTTGATTGATTGCAACGCAAACATAGCGATTTTTTATTCTATCACGGCTGTTTGCAGATTCCGAGCGACTAGTAACTCTACATTTCGTTACGTAACTTGATTCTAGTTATTTAGGAACAGGTTTTGTTTAGTTTGTATTAATTTTTCTTATCCGATTTTCCTAGTTTTCATTTCTGGACTTACAAAGTCACTTACACATTTACACTGTCTAAGGTTATTGCACGATTTTCCGATTTTCTGAAAATACAAAAGCAGTTGGTAGTAAGCACTTTTCAAATAGTTTGTTTAATGTATTTGATAAGTACTTTATATTTTGGCATGTATTGAATTATGGATCGTGTCTGAAACAATTGCTTTCAATTTTATTTGACTATAGAAAGGTTTTTCCCAGTTAAGTATAAGAAGAGCTTTTATTTGAAAAATGTGTTTTACCTACTTGCCAAATATTTACGTTTCAGAATATTAAACTCGGCACTGTAATTATGTCAATTTCTACAAACCTGTAAGAAACTTTTCGATTCCTCAAATAAGACTGTTTATCAACAAACAGTAATAGCATCCTTTACGAGCTTTTCAATTTGAATCTTCGAGTTTTGGATACATACTTACCTTTGATATCAATTTACATTTATTTTAAAAGTAAATAGTCCTAAATTCTCTCAGATGTTTCTCAGGTACTTAATATAACTTATTTTTGAAGTTCGTAAAATCAAAGTTTGTATCTAAGTCATTAAATGTCTTAGTTTTATGTATATTTTAGAATGCTAGCAAACGATAATTATTTAATTTATTTTAATATGAAATCATTCTTGTAACATATCACAAACTGACTTACTGTAGGAATGTTTCAGCACTTTTTCAGTTGTTGCCTTTTTTACTTTAATATCTAAAGACAAACAAAAACTATGAAATTCTTTAACTGATATTTTTCAAGCAAGTGAGATCATCTTTGCGTCATCGTCTAAGAATCTCAGTAATTCTTAGACACAATCAATTAAGAAACCTATCGTAATGACTCTATCTAGGTCGGTCATTACACTAACGATCGCTAATTCGACTCTTGTTTTTGTAGATAAAATCACGTTTATGGGAGAATCTTATTTAATTAACCGAAGAAGTAATTCATCGGTTACGCCAGCCTGTAAAATGATCTATAATATACTGGGTGATAAAAAACCTCCTAGCTATATTCAAAATCTTAAACCAGTATCACTCATAGAACACATTTATGAAAAAAATAAAAAATGAATTTTAATATTTTTTCAATGGGAATAGTTTATTTTTTGACTAAACTTAGACATTACTCCTACACCAGGCACGCGAGGGGTGCGGGTAGCGCTCGGGGGGTGCACCCGACTGGTGTCTACGTTTAGGAAAAAAAAACCACCAAAAAAAAATTAAAATATAAAAAAAAGTGTTCAGTAAGTGATACTGGTTCAGGATTTTGAATATAGCTAGGAGGTTTTTTATCACCTGTAGTTTTAAATTGTATCATATCTTTTTCTAAATAGTAGATGCCTACGTAGCTTTCCCAATTTTCTATTGTTTTTTCCCAATTTTCAGTACTTAAGAAACTCTGTTTAATTTTGCCATTGATAATTTTCATTCGACAATAGAGATTATATAGGTGCAGATTATTACATAAAATTGATGAAAAACAAAATACAAAAAAAAGTTATGGACTTTATTCTTCAGTTGCATTCAACTTTCAAAATAAACGAGCGGGTTGCTTTTTGACTGGTCAAAGTGATAAAAAAATACGCTCACGCCTATTATTCAAAACAGGGTAGGCAGAGCATCAGAGGTTCTAGCAAACTACTTGATGCTACGTTTGACACAAATTGTGAGGGTTATCAGATGGAACAAGTTGTATAATGCTGAGAGGTGGTCAGCCTTTCGCCCATTATACAGCAAATCCCTCGCATCCCACTTACGGACTTTTCTAAATATATAAAAGGAGAAACTGACTGACTGACATATCAACGCACAGCCTAAACGGCTAAACGTAGGCACTTGAAATTTGGAAGGGAACTTAGGTACCGTAGAGGTGCACTAAGAAAGGAATTTCCAAAATTCCCACGGGAACGGGAGTTAGCGGGAAAAAACTTCACGCGGTTCCCGAAGTTCACGCGGGCGAAGCCGCGGGCGGAAAGCTAGTACTGTATACCTGGGAAGAATAGGTAGCTGGCACATTCTATGTTTTTCTTTTACTCCCACTCCAGCATAGAAGGACTAAGCCCAAGTGATTGATTATCAAATACACTCTGATGGGTGACCACAATAACAAAGATCTAGATCAGAGTATTTATGTGCTTTAGAGAACACGTCAAACCATCAATCCCAATAACATTATCGGTTGGGTAGTTATTACTATACAGGGCTTTAGGTAAATCTCTTTCAACCTCTCGGGTGCTAAATCAGCCTATGAAACTGAACAACTTTCCCCAAGGAACATAGGTCAAAATTCGAAAAAAAATATTTTGATCTCCCATACAAAATGCGCTATAATGCTGATGAAGTTTGTATAGGAACTCAAAATTTTTTTTTCGTGTTTTGACCTATTTTTGGGGGAAAATTGTTCAGTTCCATGGACTGTTAACCACCCGAGAGGTTGGAACTTTGAAACACTTAGCGTATTCTAAACAAGACTACGGTTCGTTGATAGAAAAGTAAAAAAAAAACTTGTACAAATCACTCTCGTCCAACCAACAAGTTTATATAGAAATAAGTTAGATAAATAAAACATGTAAGACTTTTTCATATACGCATTCACCACGATAATATGTGTAATATATTCCTTGTGGAGGTCGAAACGATATGAAATGCGAATACCAAAGCAGTTCATAGCGTATAAAACAAATACGCTGCAAAACAACTACGTAACCGACATTATTAAAATCGATTCCGTAAGATGCGTTCTCGGGCTCGGATCCATTCGGTTGCATCCACGTTTAAAGATGATTTGTTTAAAATGCTGCAACCACAGAGCGCGTGATGAATATCGCAGCAGTATATTGGAATAATGATCCTGCCTTGCACTGCATTCAATGGCATTTTGCATACAATATGGTAGATGGATTTATATTAAAATATGGCCAACGTCAGTGCCGGTTGCTCACAATAAATTATTCATTGCACACAGTCAATTTTCGTTTAAGATAAACAGTCGCGGCACAAGTATATCAAATTTACAGATGCACGTTCATAAATATTCAGATTACATATTATTGTTCTCTGCTGTCGGTAATTAGATCGCCCACGAAAGGAAGCTGCCTAATAAGTTAGTAGCGACAAAGTTGGTTATAAATTACCTATGCAGTGAAGGTATACGCCCGTCCCATTCTGTTTTAATACACGTACCTCATTAAGGTCACATTGGATTATGATAATCTTACAGCTTCTTGGACAGATCTCGGACATTTGTTCACGCGACGTTGATTTTGTCATTTGCAAGAGAAACTTATATAACAACAGATTTCTCGTGTATTGTTCTCTTGACTTTAACATTCTGTTTTGTTTTAGACATTACAATATTCTTTTATTTGGAAATACGTTATGGATTCGTTAATAGACATACATACATTCGTCAACCCCTCTGAAATTGTTAGCTTTTTGAGAACCTCTACGCGTAAAAAGCTTCATACAAACAACGGAACATTTATTATTCAATGGGCCTTGAAATTAAATGAGGCTTTCATTTAATTTCAAGGTATAAAATCTTATTGGGTTAAAAAAACCTACACATACTACTAATTTTAAACACAAATAGCCACGTGTCTAATATTTGTGTCTGTCAATACGTACTATTAAAGAGTGCATGACAAATAACAAGTTTTACTATCCATCTGGATGATGAATACCGAACATGACCTTACAATTTATATCTCCAATACATAAATCAAACTGGACCATGCGATCAAAACTGACACGGAGATCTCATAGACTTGTATAATCTCTCAAGACGTAACGAACGTACCTTTTTTTCTCCCGAATAAGTGTCTGACCTTCGATGAATAGCAATAAAATCTTTATGATTATAGCTTTCATGGAAATAAAATTGTGTGATCAGCGAAGGGGTTATAGGGCGAGGCTTATAGCGATCATATAGGGATACTAAAGAAATCAGTGAAAGCTTTTGCCGAATGTTTTTGCTGATGATTTGTTAAGTAAAAGTTTCGTTAGATTATTAATAGACATTCCGACAGCAAATACAATCACAAAAGTTATTACTAAAACTAAGCTCTTATTTTAAAAATATCATTTTATACAATGCTTAACATAAGTACGAAACTGATGTCAAACACGATCGAATAATAATTGCACAAAACAATTTACATCCAGACAGGATTTCTAGTAAAAAAAATACAAAAGATACAAAGACATGTGGCAATTTGGTAGGTATAGTATAATTTGGTATTGTATGGTGTGGCATAGTATCTGGCTTTTCTATCTTAAAAATCTTATAAAAATCAAGTTTTTTTCATCACTAAAAGCAGCAACACCGAGAAAGAAAACTAGCAAAAGTTTTCTTCGTCGCTGTGATAATTTTCTGGTTCTTTCTATCCAACTTTTTATGTAAAATGTTATTTATGTCTAAATAGCGTCCAACTAATAACTCTTAGGAACTCGATACTTATTTGTTACCATGATCATTAGTAGCTACAAAAGCATTCTTGGAAGGCAGTAAATCTTTTCGTGCTCCCGACATGGGGTGCCCGAGTATAATATTGTGAACTAACAAATTGGCAGAGGCTCGGCAAAAGCTTCATTTTTGAATCAGTAGAGAAAGTATCTGCCTTTTATGGATAGGTATAAGTAACATTTAATAAGAGTCAAGTCCTTTAAAATGTTTTAAAACATTTTTACCTCCAACGCGCTGTTTATAATAATATTCAAAATGGTCAAGCCACGTTAAGAAAAAACGAAAACCTTGAATAACTTGCCAGATTGATGGTTTCAAAAGTCAAAAAACTCAAACGGTCAAAAAATACCTTTTGTATCTCACCTACCATAGAGGTCGAGTAAAACCCAAACCCATTCCTGAAGTCTACATTTTGCAACTCCCCATGCATTATACAAAAATTTTCGTAAAATTCCTCAAGGTAACTAAAAAGCTAAAATTGTTGACTTAAAAAAACCTATATACAAAAATTATACACGTTCGAGAATTAAACACAAGTGATAGATGGGTCCGCGACGTGCGTTCGAAACAAAGGCCAAAGTGTTGGTTGCAATCACACAGCCTATTCAGCAAAACGAGGAGCTTCGAATTGATGGATGAGCTCATCGCGATAATTGGTTAGATTGATCTGATTTTTGACAGATGACAATGCTAGTGGACGCTTGAATGAAATAAAAATGTGGATTCGTGGTAGAACTGTCACTTTGGTAAATAGTATTGATGTAGTTTATTATAAACTTAGCATGCAAATTTCAATTCTGTTACAAACATGGAAAGGTCACTTTATTTCGAAAACTCTGGTACAATAGTTTTGAAACTTGATGGATTTCAAAATTTCTATACAAAAATAAGCCAGAATTTATTCTATCGATGATCTTTTCCTTTCATAATGCTTGAACGTTACTGTCTTTTTTTATTTCTCTTTAATTTTCTTTTTAGTTTTCTGTGTGTATAGTTAATATAATATTAAGCCTTATATTTACTTTTAGTTCTATGTAAACCGCATTGGCACGCGAGCAAAACTCATACAGCCAATTAGGCGTAGGCAGTGTTGCAACCAATCATCGTTTGACATGAGTCAAACTGGAGTTTGAGCGATTCAGTTTGATTGATACAAATCGAGGCCATCGACTGATTTATCAGTTGTCTATGCTGTAATAATTGCTTGATTAAGTGAGTCGCGACCCGGACAGATTCAAGGCACTCTTATTTAGACACTTGTAGAGGAGTTATATAAGGGCTAAGTAGTTGTTGGCAATGACACTGTTTCAAATAATATGTGAGTAAATACTCAGTTAAGTAGCTGTAATTATTATAATTATATTAATCAACAATCCAAGCTCAGCAGCTCTAGCACGATAACGACAAACTCGCGCTCGGCTCACGCTGAAACTTCACTTTGATTGCGCGAGGGTCCCGCGCAAATGCTTGCTCGCCCTATGGCGTTGTCAATGTTGACATTTTAACATAGGACCGCGGTGTTATCGCGGCGCTGCCGCTGTCACTATCGTCGTCGGCCTGCTGAGAGCAATGTCTGTATTTAGATTTTGGTATTGTTGTGTGGCATTTTACTTAATTGTGATATTTGTCTTAAAAGTAATAGATAAAAGACGAAAATAAAAACAGTCAGCTCAATAGATCTTAGACTAAGTTCCGTTTATAGAAATTTCTAAATAATATAAAGGGCTATATAAAACTATAATAGGAAAATTAAAATAATTTAAAAATAAACTCATAACCAAATGACCCACTTTAGACATAAAAATAACATAACCAAGTAAATCATCCGACAATCAAAGTAAAATCTGCGTAAAATCCGTACAAATTCTTGTCAAAAGGTCATCAATGCCAAACACACCACTCAAAGACCACAAAAGAGCTCAAAACGATCAATGGTGGAAAAATGGCCGTGAAAATACGACAATCAATCACTACCATGTTTTATTGTACGCAGTGGATGCCAGAGATTATTAACATGAAATTGATGAGCCTCCCAGAGGCAACACTGCCTGACCTTGCCCTCTGGTGAAAGTGACTCTGCAGCTAACAGGCGAAAAATTTACCGCCAACAGATATTTGAACTTGAAATTGTGTTCGCAGAATCTCTTCGGCTAATGGTTAATGTTTTGTTTGTATTAAATGACCTCTTTGTATGGAAATGAAACTAAAGTTCATCACAATTAAATTGTATCTTTCAACTGCGATTACTTTGAAAAGTGATGATCCATCTCTGTGAACGAACCGATTGCCACTATTTGTCAATAAAACGGGCAAGTGCGAGTCGGACTCACCCACGAAGGGTTATGTACCATTTCCTATAAAACCGGCCAAGTGCGAGTCGGACTGTATAAAAACCATTATCTCTATAAAAACGGCAAAAAATCACGTTTGTTGTATGGGAGCCCCCTTAAATATTTAATTTATTCCACTTTTTAGTATTTTTTGTCAAAGCAGCAACCAAAACACATCATCTGTGAAAATTTCAACTGTCTAACTATCACGGTTCATGAGATACGGCCTCGGACAGACTTATCTATAAAAACGAGCAAAAAAATCACGTTTTTTGTATGGGAGCCCCCTTTTTTTCTGGTTTTTAGTATTTGTTGTTATAGGGCACATAGAAATACATCCTCTGCGAAAATTTCAACTGTCTAACTATCACGGTTCATGAGATACCTACAGCCTGGTGACAGACGGACGGACAGCGAAGCCGTAGTAATAGGATCCCGTTTTTACACTTTGGGTACGGAACCCTAAAAATGACATGCCTACTTAGTAATTAGCTATTACTCAAAGTGTAAATGGAGCTTTAATAGAAAAATTTCAAGGTCCAGTAGGCAGCTGATATAATAAATCAGTTTTAAAAATAGTATTACATTGTTACTACTACTCGTATATATTGGTGCAAGTTGCAAGATAAGAAATTGTAGCTAGCTACAAAGAATCATTATTATCTACTCTAGCATTTTTCTTTATGTTAGTTTGGTGGCCTATTACATACATTTTGATAATTTCAACATTGCTCAAATTTCAAATGATACCAATGTTGCAGACTGTGCAGTTTCGCATCTTTTGTGTGCAGTGAAGACAGTAAATTTGTCTTGAATGACAAAATTGGTCTAGCTCGTCCTAAAAGTACTTCTTGCTCAATCTAGCCAAAGCATTTAGTCAATGTACGCGTGACCCAAATCAAATCAGCCACAGTAAATACGAACCCAATTATACAATTACTCTGTTGTCAGCATGTCCTGCTACAATATGGTCGTATAAGGGTGGGGTAGTTCGTGTCCCATGTCCCTGTTAAACCAGATACGAGTATTTACGATCGCTTCGCCGCCCGTTGCATATAGGCAAATGCCACACATGCTCTGGCTTAATTCAAATAGATGGCCAATAGGGCTGGTGTCTATGGTTACAATAAAATTGGTTGTAGGAAACGGTGTCCCACATTTTATTAGGATTAGAATGAAGATGGTGCGTATATATTCAACTAGTATGATTATTTTAGAATGCCGCCAATTTTCTCCAACTAGCATCATAGAAACAAAACTGAACTATTTTTAATGTTGTCCGTTTTGCCGTTGGAAATCTAAACCCCACTCCACTATCACATTCTTGGCTGCTTTTCATCAGTTTACTAAAGATTCATCTCGCCACCGTCTGTTACAAATCTCAAAATCATGAAATCTATGCCCCAGTTGGTAATGAGCTAGACTTTTAATCCGAAGGTCGTGGGTTCAAATACTGGTGCGGGCCTGTACCACTAAATTCGTCTTTTCGGATTTATGTACGGATTTCAAAGTATCACTTGCTCAACGATGAAGGAAAACATCGTGATGAAACTCGCCCGTCCAAGAAAATTTTCGAAAGACGAGCGGTCCACCAACCCGCATTGGACCAGCGTGGTGGACTATGGCCTAAATCCCCTTCGTTTTTCGAAGGGAGGCCCGTGCCCCTTGGTGGGGACGTATATGGGCTGGAAAAAAAAACATTTCAGAACATCAAACGCAAGACGGTTAATGTATATCCCTAGGATCTACAAATTGATCAGATCTGTGCCACCAGCGATCCCGAGATCCAACTTCTTATCGAAATTTTGTCCAGGTCGTTGTTTAGTCCACTTGTGGGTAGTAGTTTCATTACGCTGTCGTCTTCCGTCAAGCAGTTGCCTCTCAAAGAATCATCTGCTCTAACTGCCATCTCAGCTTTACGAACAATGCTACTCACTGCCGCAATATAAAAGTAAAAACAAAAATCGAGGTTCCAATCTCATTACCATCAGATAACTTACCCGTGTTTGTATGACAGCAAGGTTGAAGCCAATGACAATTGTTAATCGTTTCAAAGATACCTGATAACGATGAAAATAGAACATTATCAAATCTTTTTGTTTTTAGGAGAGTAAATTAAAAAAATCATTTTTTTCTTTAAACTTTGTACTTATCTGAATGAAAGGCCATAGAATTACTTAATCATTGTGAAATAAAAGAAAAACATCAATATACGGAGATAACGTGGTGAAAAGTGGACCTTTATTTTCTTTGAAAAAGATAGTCTTCTCTGATGTTTTTAAAGATTTGGAAACAAGAAATGCTCCAAGACAATCAGAACTTTTTTATCTTCAAGCAATATGAAATTGTGTTGAGAATAAAAAAACAACAGGACTTCAGGAGTGCCGGCAGAAGTGAAAACTTGAACATTAAGGTTGTGCATTAATATTTTATTTAATTTTTTTCTATGCTGACACCGGATGACATCTTGACTTTTGCAGTTTTAATTTCATATATTTATTAAACACCTTTTCGTCTTACAGATTTTCGATCACCTCTGTCAGGTGACCCTGACGCGAGTTTAACATTTTTACCCATACTTCAAAGTACACAACGCCGCTAAAGAAGTTTTCACTTCAATTACGCGACGTTATCTGTTGGGGTGACGATATTCGTAAGGTAGCGGGCAGTGGTTGGAGGAGGAGAGCTGAAGACAGAACTCAATGGCGTCCCATAAAAGAGGCCTATGTCCAGCAGTGGACTGATGTAGACTGATGATGAATTTACTCGACTTGTACTCGACACCCCTAACGTTAAAATTCATATTAAGCTTGTTAACAAGTACAGGCCATTGGCGATATTGATATAAATTGATTACGACTTGTTGCGACATTCATTAATATATACTGACGCAAATAAGTTATCTAGCTAGTGCATTCATTACAGTAATAATGATATTGACCAAAAATCTAATCTATAATGTCCAATTGATTAATTGGATGTGCACAACAGATGTTCCTATGGGAATCGGGTTGAAAAGATAAGAAGTTAATGGGGTACTTAAGTGTCGCTTAGTACTTTACAAATATTGGTGACGTCATATTTAGGTAGTGATTCTTCTCATAGAACTGAATAACTGTCTCCAAGAAAGATTTATTTAAATGATGACCTACCTTAAGGTTGCCGGAAGACATTGTTACCTAGCAAAACGGCCGCCTTATTTTACACTACAGGGCTTTAGGTATCTCTCTTTCAACCTCTCGGGTGGTTAATCAGTCCATGAAACTGAACAACATTACCAAGGAACATAGGTCAAAATACGAAAAAGAAATTTTACTTCCCATACAAACTTCATCAACATATAGCACATTTTGTATGGGAGATCATGAAACTGAGCAACTTCCCCAAGGAACATAGGTCAAAATACGTTTTTTTTTCGTATTTTGACCTATGTTCCTTGGGGAAGTTGTTCAGCTTTATGGACTGATTAACCACCCGAGAGGTTAAAAGAGAGATACCTAAAGCCCTGTATATCTGTTTATTTTACGGCATGTCTTTGTGTACAAATAAAGTATTCTGTATACTGTATAATCAACAAAAAATATTTCAACTCTTCAAACTAAGGCAATCTGCGTATCGCCTAAGAAAGAATGCGAAATAATATGAATCACACAAATATTAGAAAATAAATTTGGAACAATCACAGCATTAACAATAGCACTAAAATTGCTGTTTACTTTAATGCAGTTATTAATAAGAATAATTATTAATAAGAGGATGTAAGGGACGGGACGGCTTAGCAAAAATTTAAATGCTGGAATTTACCCATAACTTTGATCGGCTTTAACTAATTATTTTTTCCCGGATACGTCAAGTTAAATAGTTTTTGTTATTTACCTTCTTTGGCGCTGCGCAATGTACTACAAAACTGCCACTGTGCCGCACCACTGTCACTGCGACGTGTATTGCTGGTGTATGTTATTATATTTATGGTTTTTATGTAAAATGGAGTGTATTCGATACAATTTAATTTAAAAGCAGAAACAAATAAAAAACAAGAAAACAATTAAATATTTTAAACACTGGTAAGTCATTCTTCAGTCTGCATTTAATGTTTCAGTTTTTGCTAAAGTGTCCCTTAAACCCGTATATTACTTCTGCTTTATTTGGTGCAAGCTGCCATAACAGCGATTAACTACGTTTTCCTGATAAGGAAGCTTCCTATATAGCGTAACTTTATTATCAAACACCCTTTGTTCTTAACCGTTAACTAGTCAAACAGATAATAGATAAACACAGCCCTTTATCACGCTCTATGTCTAGACGTACAACTTAATTAATATTGAAGCGTAGCAATTACTAATACGAATTTATGCCCCAATATATCACAGTCAAGCTAGCGGTGTTCGGCTCTACCAACGATCAATAGAGGCTTAATTATTTCAGAGTTTGTTAGGTCAGAAGGTTTACGTTAGGTCTATCGTGCTATCCAACAAATTGGGAACATCGGCCGGATCAAGTTAAGTAACCACACCGAATTAATGGTTGGCGACCAGATACATTATCCAGAGTTCCGAGAGCTATCTGATGGTCATTAATCTATAGATGCCTGTGTCTAAGTCAGAACAAATACAATCAATTATGGTGATCTAAACAAACATTCGTCAGATTGGGGGTGGCAATCAAATTGTGACTTAGTGTTACCTAAATTTTAAAAGTTACAGAAATATTTACTGTTTTTATAGAAATATGTAAGCAAATTATTCAAAGAAATCTATAAACAGTCAGTTACATACAAATGACCAAATCTTTAGTACCTCTATTAACAAATCAATAATACGCTTTCTTTCAAATTCCAAAGCTCATAAATTTTTATACACCAATCAAGAAGATATAAAGAAATATATTAATGCTAGCGAAGTCAATGGATGAGAAATGAAACTAAAAGTTAATCAACTTGTCATGCATGACACATTTGAAAAGAGGAAGAAAGTTAACAAGAGTTTATGTTTGACTATTCTTCAAACTTTCTACACAATGCTTACCTACGTTCACATAAATAAAGACAAAATTGCGTATTCTTCAGAGAATACTTATTCACTTTCTATCGGTGTCCAAGTAGTTAGCAACATAAAATCTAAACAATAATTGCTACTTCAGTAAAATAATAATCCATTATTAGCTTGACTGATGTTTGCACTGTTTGAACCTACATAGTAACAGTATTTGACAAATGTGTTTGTTTGGTCTATTTTGATATACCGGTACAATAAATGATTCTCTTCAGTTAATGTTGTAGCGTTTGAAACAGATCAATTGTATATTTGTTTCAAAACAAAGGATTGTTATTGTTGATCTCAATCAAAATTGTGCCTTATCGCCATTGAGTAAAATTAGATTTATATATTCAGTTATGAGACTTATCACGTAACTATTATACAATACGGCTATTATACGCAAAGTTTGAACTTGAACTTGTTGGTCAATATAATTCTTAGTCCGTTTAAAACAAGGTTTACAATGGAACCGAATTTATTGCTGACGCAGGCAGCTTTAGAAGCACAACTTTTGATTGATCGTAGACGATATCTCCTTAAAGTATGTTGAATATTAAACGATGATGACTTAACATAAATAAATGAGGTACAATAAAAAATCTACAGTGCCAGCACTTTACATTACACTCCCATATTAGCATAATGTTGAGTCCCAGTGATTTGTCTATGATTAATTCTAAACTTGTCAACATTTTCTAAGACGATGTTCACGTCGTTATGTTGGTAACGCCTCTTCATCATATTCCAATTTATTTTACTTGTTGATGTTAGATTGGAATTTCATTGATAAGATTGTTTTTTTTTGTGTTTTTTTTATATTTAATTTTCTTAAGGTTTATCATGTTAACGTCGATGTACTGCGTAGTATACGTAACTGTAATTCTTTTGAATATCGACATTAACTTTATTGATCTTATCCTTTGTATCGGAAATCACAGCATTATCCTAAGTGATGTCGAAAGTTATCCAAACTTTAGTAATATCATTACTGGGGTTGCTAAGTAAGAGCACTGATCCTTTTCCTCAATACATTGGATTTCCTCTTAACCAAATTTGTCCCCACATTAGGCAGGTGTACTTTTCTTGTTTAGTAGAAAAGGATGGGACTCTTCAGAGCAATTTCTTCAATTTGCCGATTTTGGGAAAGGCTTGATATTTTTTCGTGCACACTGATTGACTTAACCTTAGCTAATCGGATTTGTATTACTACTTTCAGGTTAGATGAGAATTTTACTTGTTTCTTGTGTGCTTTTAATAGTTGTGTATATGCATGTTGTTCATTCGGAGAATAAGTAACAAGTTAACCTATGTATTTGCAAGTGAATAAGCTTTTGCATATGTACCAATAAATATAACTTTGTACTTTTTAGGATCAACACTGTTTTAATTACAAGTGACTCATAATATGTATAACTGATTTAGTATTTGAATCACCTCCATCACTAATTTGTCTTACAAGAAAGGGATTCTTTTGATCCCTTGAGCTTTTATAAGTTTTTTTAAGCACCCAGTCTCACCCACACGCAGCATTGTTCCAAGATATCTTTAAATCTTATGTTTGTCTAACAAGAGACGTGGAGGAATATTACGTACTTTATTATTTCATTTTGCATAATGTGGATAAGACTGTATTGTTCTCTTGAACCTCGAAAAGTACTACTCTCGAGAACTTTTAAAGTTTCATACTTGATGTTATTTATTTCGTCAGCATAATTTAAGAAGTAAATCACACTAGAAAAATTGTATATTCTGATCAGCTCTTGATTGTACTTGAACGGCAATTTTAATTACATCACGTCAAAAGATTGAAGGTCTTAATTATAATCTTATCTATACAACAAAATAGATATTGGTAAAATTAGTCCGTTTAAAATATTTGGCCTCGATTTGACAGGTAAGGCTGCACGGAGTTTGTTTGCTTTGGTTTTTAAACCCGTATCAAGAACTTACTTAAAATAAGTTTTACCACGGTAACCGTCACCTTGATTGTTGATTTTGATACCGAGACAATCGATACTGTAATTACAGATATGTTTACTCGTATGTTTACAAATTTAAAATAAAAAAATAACTATATTGTGATTATATCTGTCAAATAACGACCGGTTCGTTCAATACTTGTACTTATGTCAAAAACGCATATTTATTCAGGGGTCACGGGAATTCGTGTTTCTATTTATGTATGTCCCAAGGAACCCACGACACAAGGGATAACCTTTGAGTTTGTAGCGTCATATTTATCTACTTATTAAATTAAGGATCCGTTAAAAACTAAAACAACTGTAACGAAGAAGACTTCTCTCTTTTCCGCTCCCGTTGGTTCCTGATTAGTCATGTCCATGTTAGCCTTGAGAGCAGTAAAAACATGATTTTAATAAGATTAAAATAATTGTATGCGCCCTGTGAAATTGACTAGCTCCTAGCAGTCAAGTGGTATTACAGAAACATTACTTTGAACCGTGTGTAGTTAACTTACAGTTTACATTTATAAAGCATGTTAAAAACGTATGCCGTCATTTCATAATTCTACCTGTCTAATAATGAAATGTTCAGCATGTTCACAAAAAAGCTCACGTTTCTTATTAGATCCTTACTAGTGTTCGCGAAAAATTATAAATATGTTTTGAGATGTTTGAGACTTGAGAAGTGACCGCACAGATCATGTAGCTCTATACTGGGCAATATTTTTTCCAAAAAAACAGAAAAACTGCTATTAAAGTCATAGGTACGCAGTTGGAGTCTATAATGACAAAGTATTCTCCAAGAATATTGGCGATCGCAGAGCGGTGCGTCGTTGCCAAAATTAAATATAGAATTACTGATATAATAAAACTCTTGACGTTTGAGGACCAATCAAGAGACTTACAATAATCATCGTTAATGAATTTTGGTATTGACCGGTCAAATTTAGAACTGTTTCTTTTCAAATGTCGATGGATTGTGGGTAGTATGGGAAGGTCGAAAAATAAAAGGTCAAAAAAAGCCAAAAATTAAGGATTTCTCGTAGAACAACATGATAAACACACAATTTAGTTATACAAATCACTATGTAAATGATCTTTCTCCCACTATTGCTAATCATATTTTTTTTTCAATGCCTTTTAAACTTCTTGTAAATGTCAATCACATTAAATCATTTGATGCTAATCAGAATGTTCAATTGTTCATGCGCGATCGGCAGGCTTTTTTGTTAGAAATAAAAAATTGTTTTAACTTATAATATTCATACACATGGTGTGTTTTAGGCAGGTAAATATTTCTTCTTTGTTTCTTCTTTCTTTGAAAATATTATGTTTAACTAAATTGCTCATGCACTATGCACATTACATTCATTCATACGTTGGTTGCCCTAGCGAAACTATCTCTTCTTATGGCTTTTCTTTTCTTTTGTTTCACTTTCGAGATGACTAAACTCCAGAATTTGTCATTTCAAGTGATTTTGCAGGTAGAGTGAATATCAATCTTACCTGTTTGTTCGTATCAATTAGGAATTTTATTTCACTTTCTAGGTTACAATATTGAATTAAGTCTATATAAATGGCGTTTAAATTATAATTAACATTTTCGATTAGATTATTATTATTATTTACGCACTCTTCATAGCATTTAAACAAATACTGAAAATAATGTTATTAAAATTGACAACCTGTTAAAAACCAGATGATGTTCCGGGGTCTGGATGTTTGTGCATGTTTTTTTTTCTCTTCAAAGGTATTCAAGATTTTAGAAAAACCTTAGTTTCTTAAAGGTCCTTTAAGAAAAAAATTTGGGCATTCCTGCAAATCTTTTACCTAATTAACTTACGACCGAGATTTCAAAGCGTTGAATGTCAGAACATCTATATTTAGCGCTATACAGATGACAGTGAAAAGTAGTGACAACAAAAATCAGTAATTTGTCGGCCGAAGATTTATTTCCCCCGATCTCGGTAGTCATGAAAGCACGCACGTATCAGTAATTTTTGCATAAGCTTAGTAATTTCGTCAAGACATTCCTTTGAAACTCAGCAATACAAACGAGAAACAAGCGGAAAATTAAGTCTTTACTTCTGTCTCGGTTGCAAGGTGCAAACTTAATCTGTCACGCCATCGATTTGACTGTTCAAAATTTCAGTTGTTCGATACACTTGTCCACAGATTGAAGAGTTAAACATTGGTTGAACATTTGTAATTATGTAAATGTTTGTAAGGCTGCAGATAATAGTAGGCTGAGATTTGCCGATAGGCATATTGTTGCTTGCTATTAAGTCAGGACATACTCGTACATCTGTCTGTAACTTGGCCATTGTGATATACATTTAATTATTGATATTTTTTTACAAAATAGGTAGTTGTAAAATAGTATCCATGGAACAGTAATAAAGGCGGCTATAGACGCCGAAGCTGACCCGAAAAAAGTTGGCGTGACGCAAACAGCAACGGACTAGATCAGGAGAAATGGTGACATGCGGGAGAGGTTTTTACCCAGCAGTGAGATCTCGTAGGCAAGAAAAAAAATAGACATATAAAAAATAACGAGACATAAGACATTTTTAAAATCATTTCAAGCGTCTATAAGGTTTAAGAACCAGATCAAATGAGCAAAATTTTGCTTTTATTTTCTAAAACGTAGTTTTTAAACAATAATTAAACCTTTGCAAAAGCAAAGCAACCAAAATACTCTATTCATGAATCGATGTTATAATTATCTACTATAAATAGTTATGGCGGGTCAATTTAATAAGGTGACATTTCTTAATCTCATTAACCGTACCTAATTGTTTAGCTTAAAGACGATTAGGTAATTGGGTTTAAGGATTATTGGGGTATATTATGTTTAAAGTAGGTGATCCTGAATGCTTACCGTAAATAACAGTTTACGTAAGTGACATAATTTGGAAAGTTGTGTCAGTGTCTCCACTTGACCCAAATTTTTTTTCAGTTAAAGTTACGTAAATTATTATTTGGCAATTAATATTAGCTACAGAAACAAGATTAATTTAAGATTAATATTTTTTTATAACATATAAAAGTCACATTTCTGGGCAGCAGGTCTCTGCTAAAGTAATAAAAATAATGAAAGTAGAAAATATTCCTTAACTTTTTTAATCGCAAATAGATAGCGGTAAAAAAATTACAAAAGTTTTTTGTTTATAAAAAAACCGTTAAAGCTAAGAAGTATCGCTTGAAAGAATGGAATAGAATAGAAATAATCTTTATTTTGTAGGACATTCAGGATGCCACTTAAAACAAGTCAAGATTACATGAAATACATACAAACAAACATTAAAGGATTTAAATACATACATACGCATTCGTTCTATTGACCCTACTGACTCTACGCCTATTCGCAAAACTCTCAGAGAAACTACTATCACAGTGTTATTTTTAAACCAGCATGACCTACAATTATTAATATTGCCCACATTTTTCTAGACTCCAACCACAAGCCAAGATAACGTGAAGCACCTACATATTTTAAAGCACTTAGTCTGGGAAAGCAAAACGAGTAAAATAAAGGTAGAGGCCGAGGTTGGACATTTTTCCGAGACACATTTTGTGTAAAGCGCCGGATAACGTTTTTATTGTTAACAAGCGGAGAGCCCAAGCCACAAGAGCGACGATGATATCTCCTATATGAATGATGACTTCGTGCAAAGCCTCAAGAAGCAGCCACAGATAGACATGAACCCTAGAGACACGGCACGAATATGGAAATTCAACTTATACACTTCCTTTTAAAGAGAGATTCTCTACATTTAAACTAGGCAGTAAGTACCTATTGTGTTTAAATATTCTGATCGTAATTTCGCAAATGGCAAGCGTTGTTTTTATTTTTTAAGACTCTTATTTTAAAAATACCTTTAGCTAGTTGGGAAGATGTTGAAAAATAAGGGGGAAATAACGAATCAAGATGAGTATGGATATTTGGCTCAACAATCGCAATTGAATGGTTTTACTGATTTTCAAATCAAACTTTTTTTAAATCTACGCACACAGTTTTAATGATTAAAGGATTTCTTTTTTATGTTGACATCTGTTTAGAAGAAAGGTTTTCATTATTAATTAACACAAGTAATTTTTTTACACATAATTCCTTACCTAGATAGGTAGATTCGTAATAGCTCAATAAGAGCAGGTTATTCTCATAGTTCTTGACTCTATGGCCGCGACCCATCTAAGGAAGATAAGGGGTCGACGTTTTTAGCACAAAGCGTTTTCTGTTTCGGCCCTTCCTGCAGGTTATTTGACTCGAAACGTGCCTTGGGAGTACCTGTTTACTGAGACCACCTTTATCCAGCGACGCAGGCAATATTTTGTCCAGATTATCTCTTAAAACGCCTTTAACGTTCAACGTTCACCTCACTAACAGATGCAATGTCTTATTTTACAAATAACAATCACGCTTTTAAGCCATCAGCCAAACATGGGTCGTAGAGATAAAAGGCAAAATAATAAATCTAATTCTGTATTTGACTACAGTTTCACAATTTATTATGTGTGAAATTATTATCCAATAAAAAATCTTATAATACATTAATAAAAAATAACCGGCCGGTTTTGTCAAGTGGTAGTGACGCTGCATCTTGATCGGCGGGCCCTGGGTTCGATTCCCAGTCGGGGCAAATATTTGTGTAAAAAGCAGATGTTTGTTCTCGGGTCATGGGTGTTTGTGTCTGTATTTGTGTGTTCCAAGAGACCCACGACACAAGGGAAAACCTTAGTGTGGGCCTTTGAGTGTGAAGCGTTTATTTATTTTTTATTTATTTTTATTTAAAAAAAATGAAAATATTTTTGGCATAATCTTGATCTTAACAGACAAAAACCAGGATCAGAAATACGTCAAACAAGTTTTTCTTCAATTAGACACGCAACCTATTCATTCTAATAAAATAATACTGTTATCCTTTGAAGTTGATACTATACAATATCAATTCTTTGGTAAAATCAAAAAAAAATCATTGTTGTTAGATTTTAAGCAATAAAAAAACATGCTTCGTATTTTTTTATGGAGTTTAAGAAGTAACCATACTATATAACCCACATAAACAAATTCAAAAATAAAAACGAAGCGGTAAAATAGCAACTAGTTTAAACACAGCCCTTGAAAGATTTACAACTAAAATATCTCTAACATTATTTGCGGTGCTGACAGCAATAAACTCACCGATTGCTTTCATGTTCAAATCTATTGTCTCTACAAATTTTATAAGGGGTAATTGTTTATTTGTGGTGAAATTGTGTGTTGGCTTTGTCTAAGTCGAGCCGGCCGTCACCAATTTTTATTGCAGTTCGCCTTTCAAAGGCTCTGGAATTTGTAAAACTGTCTCTGTATTGTTTGATTTGGTCACCGCTATAACTTTTTCTTAAAAGAAGACTTTAATAAACCCCAGAGTATTTGAATACAAAAAAAAACGGGGGAGTGATTGTTTCTGTCGCATTCACTGGTGTCGGTTACAATCTTGCTGCAGTTTTCTATTGTTTCGTTTCTAGCTTCAAGCAGAGACGCTTCAATTATATTTTAAAGCTTCCGTTTAACAGAATTTGTCTCTTTGTCACTATGCAAGTTTACGGCGCTTTTATAGTGAGTTTTGATGTGACTACCAGTTCAAATACAATTGATCAATCGGATGAATAGTATAATTGACTCATTTCCGTTGTCAACTGCATCTTCTATAGTGTGTTTTTACAATCGTTTTAGAAGTTATTACGGTAGTGTATTGCTTGATTATGGTTCTTTTATAACCTTTAATTGCTCATTTCATAACTTGATTGACTCTTTAATTACTTGTATCTCAATATGTTGTGGTATGTTTATATTTCAAAGAATGGGCTGTGACAATAAATCACTCGCATCTCACGGAGTCATTTTAAGATTGGATACAATGTCATAATTTTAAGATAAACGAAACGTCCAAATAAAAGTCCTGTTGAACTTATTCTACAGATATCGGACAATGTCAATACACTTATAACGTTCCTAAGGGAAGATCCTGCGATATGTTTTCGGAGTCAGTTGTTGCGAGATAAGTGGTAATATTGTGTTTGGTTTTGGCTGGTAAATATTGGAACGTCAGGCACGTGAGATATTGACTCTTTGATATGACGGAGAATATCGATAACTTGGACCCTGATACATATAGCGACCTTGGCCCGACATCCGACATCTCTCATTTCTAAGAAAAATCCTTTCTCTCTATGAAAAGTAAACCTGACAAGGAAACAGTATTTTCTTGATAAATCGAAGTCACAACATCTGGGTTTGACAGAGGACGATACCAATCCATCTTATGAGTCTCCGGGATCATAATGTTCCTTTCCCATATCACAACATTAATGATTTCGTTTATTAATAATGTTCAATCCCAGTTTTACATACATACACTCACGCCATATATCCCTATTGGGGTAGGCAGGGCATCATGTGGTTCTCAAACCACTTCACGCCACGTTTAAAATGCATTCTGAGGGTTTTTAGCTGGAACATGAAGATAGTGGTGAAAGGTTGTCAGCCTTTCACCTAAAATACAAAAATAACCTCACGTCCCATTTATTGTATCTTACAGTATGCCTAGACAGAGTTGGCAGCACATTCTAAGTTTTTCTTTCACTCGCAGTCTAGGGTAGATACCAGTTTTTCATTAATATTATTTTTGTGGAATACACAGATTAAGAAAACAAGCATGCATCACTGCCACATTAAAAAACTGCTACAGTTTTAAATTTTCTTCTTTGCTTTAACCATAGTCAATGTCTATAAATACTCCAAGGTATGCATAGTCTGTAAATGATTTAAGATGCTTAGAGGTCTCGGAGCGTCTCCCACGGTAGACGCAATTCGACACGCACGTGTTATTGCATCCGATGGCCCGCGATTAGACTTCGCAGGGACGCACGATACTCCCTACCTCTTCAATGAACGTGTTTTTGTGACTAACTAGCTCAATGTAGCATGCTTTAAGGTCTTTCACTTTTAACTGCCGGTAACACTGCCTCTTGATTGACGGGTCCTAGGTTCGATTCCCGGTTGTTTAAAAGGGAGATGTTCGTTCTCGGGTCATGGGTGTTCATATTTGTCTTTGTGTATGTTCCGAGGGACTTATGAGCTTACGACCTTAGTGTGGGCCTTTGTGTGTGTAGCGTTGATTTAAATGATTCAAAAAACATACGCAACTCTTAAATCTCAAATACTAGTATGTAGTCGTCTACATACTTTGTAAGTAAGTAACGGATACTTGAAGGCAAAAACCTCAATAATTTTAATAGTCATCGCCCCATTGTACTTGAAATTGCAGTTATTGAACATCTGTTCGGTTACTTAAGTGAAATAATTCAAAAGAAATTTAAACACCGCAACATCTTTTGTGAGCAAATCAGTATCTTTTTACATTCACACTGTACTGTCAATCATTTCCTTTCCGTTGATGCAAAAGTGTCCGCCCTTCATGTCAACATCGAGAACAAAATTTTTGGTTATAAAAGCAATTTCATGTTAAACAGATATTATACTATACATATAAAAAGATATAAAGCTAGTTTTTTTAAATAAAACAACATAATGCACGTTTACTCTTACTCGTTTGATTATATCGATGTAATGATTTTAAGGTTTAATTTTTTGTATTTCTATATTCATTCGTTTTTGTTACTTTTCACTATCTTTATTAACTACTAGAATTCAGCACGGGACTTCGTTCCCGTAGGAATTTGGGAAAATTATGTAGCCTATGTCCATCGGGGATAATGTGGCTATCTAATGGTGAAAGAATTTTTCAAATCGGTCCAGTAGTTTCGGAGCCTATTCAATGCAAACAAACAAACAATCAAATCTTTCCTCTTTATAATATGTATAAGTATATAAAATAAAACATTACTTATTAAATACTCTTTTAAAAAATAAATCGTCCAAGAAGCATGAACCTTACCTCTAACACGTAAAAAACGTAATGTTCTGGTTGAAGTATATTTTTATTTTTGTTGATTTTTTTAAAAAGCGCTGAATCGTTTTCGATAAAATGTATATGGGACCACCTCTGGAGTTACTCTTTCAAACAAGAAAGAATTTTGAAAATCGGTCAATAATTGGCGGAAAAATCGGTGAACATAGAAAAAAATGACAATGTGTCAATGTGTGTGTGTGTAATGTGTCAGTTAAATAAAGGTTTTATCCTCAGATTAATGAAATCCATTCTGTCCGATAGATGAAATCTTGATGACGTCACACCGTACTACCCAAAACGTCATTCCGACTCCTAAGGACTCCTATCCATGCTACCAAATAAGAAAGGTACTTTAAAAATTCTACGATGGCAATATTGCCAACTTTTCAATTTGGTCGCGTTATCACTTGCGTCGGTATACACAAGTTATACAATACAGTTAGGATGGTAATGAGATTTGCTGTTTAAAAACAGATTTCGTAAAGTTTGTGGTGTGTTGGTGTACCAGAACAGGGACTGAGGACGAGGAAAATGTCCTGCATCGTGCGCGGTTGCAGATCGCATTCTGGAAACAAAGAAAACTCCCGTGAAAATATTAGTTTTGACGAGCATTTGACACTTTTTTGACAGTTAGGGCTGTACGCGGCATGAAATCGACGCAGTGATAAAAATATTGTCTTCTTGTTTCTTCGTCCGTAAATTTTCGTTTGAGTAACCAGGATAGCATTACAGTCGTAGGTTCCTGTAAGAATAGACTTCATCTATCGGACAGAATGGATTTCATTAATCTGAGGTTTTATCTATCTATCTATCTATCTAAAAAATACATATAGTCAAACATAGAACCTCCTCATGTTTTGAAGTCGGTAAAAATAATTGAGCTCAATTAAATATTTTTAAAAGTAAAGGTCTGCTTGAAAACTTCACACCCTTGAATGCTCCTGTTTCGAACTCGACATCGACCTCCTTTGAGATGAAACCTGAGGACAAGCAGCTAACGAATCACGCAGGACTAAGTCTTCTGCCCTCCATAAGCATAACCAATATTTTTCAAGTGTTTTAAAACACGCGTGCCATCTGTTGTAAGCCGATGCAGTGCGGGTCCCACCCGTCATCGTTGCGCCCCTCCGCTCCCCGCGCCCCGCTTCACCCGTCACCCATGCGGCTTTGCTTCGTTCAAACTTACGTAGGTCAGTTACCGCCCGACCGCAGGGGAGCATGGCTGCGTCAAAAGTTTTACCGCACTCTCGCACTCTATGTTTACATGCGCTCTAAAACGGACTATTCATAACAACAAGAACTTTATAAAATTGACTGTGAAGTGATAGAAAGTTTTTAATGGTACTTTTAGTTATTTAATAGTGACAAATGAACTGTGTCAAAGTGTAAAAATGACCAAGAACTTGTTCGGAATGATTTTGTTAAAAGTTTGGATGTGCCTGCTTGTGGTGGCCGGTGCGCGCGCACGTTCCGCGCCGCCCGCCCCTACCGGCTGTCAGTGGGACTATTCGGACACAAAGTTGAGTGAATCAAACTTTCTCACGTGTAACATCAAAACTATCGGATCCGCTGACTTTTTATTTAAAAACATTACCACCGCGCAGGCGTACAACGTCAACAAGTTGAAACTTACTTGCACGGATCTGCTTTTCTTCGAGAGTTCATTGCATATGAACACCGGCAACTTTTTAGGCCAACTGCGTAAGTTGGAGGACCTGCGCATTGAGTACTGCAAAATACGCTACGTGCCGGCGACTGTTTTGTCTCCTCTTCGTGACTTAACTAGTTTAACTCTACGTTCATACAACACTGATTGGCCAGCAATGACAATGGAATTTCACGCAGAGAGCTTTCGTGGCTTGATGGAGCTTCGCACTTTAGACTTAGGCGACAATAATATTTACATGTTGCCATCAGAAGTTTTTTGCCCACTCTTTAGTTTGGAAATTTTAAATCTTACCAACAACAAAATCCAAGATATATCTGAAATTGGCTTCTCTGACTGGGGCAAAGGTCCTATTGCACCTGGTAAATCGTGCAACACTGGATTGAAGATGCTTGATTTATCTCAAAATAATGTACTGAGACTTCCCGACAACGGATTTTCTAGCCTGAGATCCTTAGAAGTGTTGAATATTCAGAACAACCTAATTAATGAGATTGGCGACAGAGCCTTCGTCGGATTGAATTCATTAAAAATTCTGAACTTGTCGGGGAACAAGTTGGTTGCCGTTCCACCAGAACTATTTCAATCATCAAGGGTAATCAAAGAGATTTCATTAGCAAATAATTCGCTCGCTGTGTTGGCTCCTGGATTATTAGAAGGACTTGATCAACTAGAAAAATTAGATTTATCACGAAACCGTCTCACCAATGACTGGGTAAATAGAGACACCTTTGCTGGACTTATAAGATTGGTTATATTAAACTTATCCTATAATAGTCTTGTACGATTAGATCCGAAATCTTTTCAAGACTTAAACAATCTGCAAGTATTGAATTTAGATAATAATGCCATAGAAACGATAAGTAACGGTGCTTTTGCTGAACTAAAAAATTTACATCAGTTGTCTATATCAGATAACAGATTAAAAACGTTGAATGAGCACATTTTCTCAAATCTTTTTGTACTGAATCAGCTTTATTTGGACAACAACCAGATATCTACAATTCATGAACGGTGTTTTGAGAATATAACTTATCTTCAAGACTTAGGCCTGAACGGTAACGATTTAAATACAGTGCCAGACGGAATTAGAAAGCTTCGTTTCCTGAAATCACTTGATATTGGAAAGAATAACATCACCAAAGTAACTAACATGTCATTTGAAGGACTAGAAGAGTTGTATGGACTACGTCTAGTGGATAATTATATTGTTAGCATACCTAAAGACACATTCAGCACACTGCCGTCATTACAAGTTTTAAATTTAGCATCAAACAAAATAGAAACTATTGAACAGGACGCATTTTTATCAAACCCTACATTGAAAGCAATTCGCTTAGATGGAAATCAGCTTAGTGATATAAGAGGCGTTTTTAGCAAGCTAACAACCCTTGGGTGGCTCAATATATCGGACAACAACCTTATTTACTTCGATTATAGCTACATGCCAGAAAGCCTTGAATGGTTGGATATTCATAGTAATAACATCACGAAATTGGATAATGAACACAATTCGCAACAAAATATACGAATGCTTGACGTAAGCTACAATGCTTTGGAAAGCGTAGACGAGAAATCGATACCTGATTCTATTGAGATCCTTTTCTTGAATCACAACAAAATTCACACGATTCATCCAGGTACATTTTTACAAAAAAGAAACTTAGAAAAAGTCGTCGTGACTGACAATAAACTGAGAACCGTCGAGCTCTCTGCGTTTACTTTGCCCCATATTCCGAAACATAAATTGTTGCCGAAGTTCTTTATTGGAAATAATCCATTTGTCTGCAACTGTCATATGATTTGGCTACAAAAAATCAATCTTTGGAATCACATGAGACAGTATCCTAGATTCATGGATTTGGAATCCGTGATGTGTGAAGTTGTCAACAATAAATATGGAGGACAAGCTAATCTCATGGATGTTCCTGAAACACAGTTCTTGTGTTCATATGAAACTCACTGTTCATCAAGCTGTTTCTGTTGTGACTTTGAAGCCTGTGACTGCAAGATGACTTGTCCTGAAGGTTGCTCTTGTTTTCATGATAGCAATTGGAATTCCAATGTAATTGACTGCTCAAATGTAGGCTACACTGAAGTGCCTGAGAAAATTCCAATGGATGCCACTGAACTCTACCTTGACGGCAATGACTTTAACTCGTTGGGCAGTCATCTATTCATCGGCAAAAAGAAGTTACATAAACTCTACCTGAACAATAGTAACATTGCTACAATGGACAATGACACCTTCAACGGCTTACATTCTTTAAACGTACTTCATCTTGAAAATAACCAACTGACAGAACTCGCTGGGGGAGAATTTTCACAAACAAAACACTTGAGGGAGTTATACTTAAATGATAACCTCTTGACAAGTGTCGCAAACAAGACTTTTGAGAACTTATCAGCCTTACGAGTTGCGCATCTTCAAGGCAACAAAGTACTTGACCTTGACAAAAAGCTCGCTCATATTGTTCATTTAGAGAGTGTCAATGTACAAGGAAATATTTTTACCTGCACATGCGAAAATGTTCTACCCTTGCAAAATTGGTTCAAGAGGAACTATGAAGATCCCGCTGACATGTTTTGTAGTGACGATAATGGACAAGCTTCGAACATTACAGTGTTTGATGTGATCGATAAGTGTCGTGATTCTAGTGTGATAGACAATACAATCCCTACTGAAAATCAACCCTATCAGTACGATGAAGTGAGCAGTATAAAACTAAACTTTGTTCCTCTCTTAGCCGTAGTCTTGATAAGTGTTATTTTGATTCTATTGTTCGGGGCCTTAGCGTTCTCTTTTAGGCAAAACGTTCGCCTATGGGCGCACTCTAGATATGGTGTGCGGTTATTTAAAAGTGCTTCTATTCAAGAAAGTGAGTTAGACAGAGATAGACTGTATGATGGATATGCTGTATATAGTTTACTAGATGATGACTTTGTATCTAAGGTAGTAGCCCCAGAAATGGAACATTCTGGCTACACAATGTGCTTTCATTATAGGGATTTACCACATGCGCCTGAAAACTATTTGACTGAGCAAATAACAAACGCTGCTGAATCATCTAAGAGAATGTTAATCTTTGTTTCTTTTAACTTTTTACAAAATGAATGGTCCAAAGTTTCGTTCAAAGCAGCCATAAAACATGTTATCACTTCTATTCACCCTTCCATTAGACGTCATAGAGTAGTTTTTATTTTAACGACGGATATAAGTGCGCTAAATTTAGACTTGGACTTTCAAAATTATTTGAAAACGTGCAACGTTCTATTGTGGGGTGAAAAGAAGTTCTGGGAAAAAATTCGATTTGTAATGCCAGACATTTCTAACTTACAATGGAACAAGGATACGCTAAATT
Organism: Aproaerema taeniolella; assembly: GCA_949987775.1. Lineage (NCBI taxonomy): Eukaryota > Metazoa > Arthropoda > Insecta > Lepidoptera > Gelechiidae > Aproaerema > Aproaerema taeniolella. The sequence continues at coordinate 12,809,441 of OX465256.1, forward strand.
ACAATCATGGCGTTTGTCCAAACGGTAGGAGACATCCTTCGAGATATACAGCGTCCCCTACTGCGCCAGAACACTGGTATAAGTACGCTGCTTTACCGCCTCAAACACCGACCACTGCTGCTAATGTAGGAATAATTATTGAAGATGATTCGTCTATGTTGACAAACACAACATTGACGAGTCAGATTCAAGATGGAGAAAATTTGCACCATAGTTACATTTCAATAGATACTCAAAATTATGAACAGCCATACGGCGGTCGGCCTAGGCCTCCTAATCCCAATACTTTACGTAAACATCAGCACCTTGAACATCACTCCCCTTCAATGCTTGACGAGCAGGGTTACTTACAACCCCGATCCTCTGTGCACGAGTGCGTTCCCCAAACTCATTTGGCTACGCACAGATGATAATTTTCAAACCTGTTATCTCTGAAAGATATTTCTTAATGGAACTTCACATTCCAAGCACATGTGTAAGCTAGACTGCATTTATAAGTTGGCCATGCCTTATTGAAAAGTGATAGTTTTACAAACGTGCGTGAGTTAGACTTAATTTGGCCAAAACCCTAATGAGAAATGCGTTCCTTATTAGGTTGAAAAAAATATTGTCATAAAGAGACTGTATTGTTAAAGAAATGTATTCAAACTAACGCATTAAGTATTTAGTTTGTAAAACCTGTATATTATTCTAGTTTTAATACAACAAATAATACTGTTTGTTGCCCATTAAGACTGATACATATAAATACGAGTTATTGCCAGTATCAGGAGTGATTGAACTTGTATAAAGTATTTTCGTATAGTATATTATCTCATTGTTACCAAATATTTGTACATAGATATATCTGACTAATCCTTGAATAATGTTTAAACTTCTGTATAGATTTACTAGTCATTAGTTAAGAATTGAACAATGTTGAATTTAGATAGACACTCAATCATCTTATTTAGTATATGACGTTATTTGTTTAGACCTTATTAGAATTCAAAACAAAAGTATGTACAACTCATCTTGTCTAAACAAATAGCATCGTATTCTATAAGCCCAATCGTATGTTAAAATAATAAATATCATCTGTCGACTGTTAACTATAATTCTTAAATTATAATAAAAACATTATCAAATATATATTTTGTATTTTTCTTCTCTAATGCCCACTCTCTACAGTTGAGTTATAATTATATTATCCTTAGTTTCCAAAGTTTACACAACGAATAATATCATAATATTAGGAGTCATTAAGTCATTATAACTAAGTTTTGCTCATTTATTACCAAAGCTCTTTGTGGTTTGTGAAACAAGCATGTTTTTCTAACCTTTTTATTTCGCCGACAGAGATAACAAAAACTGTGATCCTTTGTAACGAAACCAAATGTCGGTATAACTGTTAACTTCGTTGTTTCTACATCAGACTATTGAGAAATGAGAAAATGTTGTATGCTAAAAAAAAAGAACCCGAAATAATTTCGGCTTGCCGACAATCATCGCAAGCCATAATGATGGTCCCTTTTCAGGTAGAAACCGCTCCCAAGTCATATTTCAACCGTCATGGATTCACTATAGTAGCTATAAAGGAGATTTACAATACATTCTATATTCGTAACTAGTTAGATATATATTTATGTGACCTTCTGTCGGACACGGTCCGAAGAGCAGTTATTGATTTTTTGTAATAGTTTTCAAAGTGTGAGCTCGATCGCGGGCAGCATATGGTGTGACATGCTTTAAATGACCGCCTGGTCCACTTTTTCTTAGCAACTTTTACGGTGTCGCAATTCACAACTGAGTTTGTTTGAAAATGTTTATGTATAAAAATAACCTTGACAATATTTAAATTGAACGAGCCATCAGAAAAACTGCGACGGTCGACCACCGGGAGATTAATCGAGAGAAAGCGGTTAATGGTCAGGTTGTTGTGTGCATACAATTTTTATCCACTTTGTTTAACGTCGGATAAGTTTTTGACTCTATAATTGGTAAGATTGGTAAGTATACTGTTTTTAAAATGGGAATACCTCGTTAGTAGTTATAAAAATAATTAAGATGCCATGTAAGAAGCCAACGCAATTCCTCGCTTTAATCTTTAACTTGACTATGAAGTAAATCGGGTCCTTTATCTCGAATTAAAATCCGACTCGAAATCAATGTGACACAAACAGGCTTGGTCATCCCTATTTTATCTCCAATAGATTACCAAAACTATTTCTGGTTCGAAGATACCTGCTATCAATATCCGGAGATATCGGACTATCTTTGGATTTCACGGTTAAATGCACCATTGGCTCCCTCGATCATCCGCAATGTGTCCTCGGGAAAGATAAGAAATTGACCAGATATTGAACTGAAATTCCTTTATTACCTCTGTAACGCGGTTTTCTTTCTTTATCATTTATGAGATCTAACTCTGAAAAGCTTCATACTATGCTTTTGTATTTATACAAAATTAATTTTGGAATTCTTTTCACAGCTTCTAAAAGTAAGATAATACAGCAATCAATCAATCAAGATACCTTTGACTTAACAACATACAAAGCTCACATTTTTTCTTACCTTTATCCAAACATCACATAACAAAAGCAATGACTAATCCGAGTTCTCAGGGTCAAGTCAAATCAGATAGATTTGTGTTCTGCTGTGGCGTTTGATCGACGTTTGATATCCGAAAGAAGATGGTGTACAGCGTATTCTGTTTTGATTTACAAAAATGTGTTCGTCGGTTGGTCAACTCACGCCACCCGCTGACCAGACATCACGGTTCACACTTCCAGCTGGTTCAAAGGTCACGTCCTCTCACTCAAATCTCCACCGGGAGCGTTTCGGTCGAAATTGGTTCGTGACAACCGAGAAATACTTATCGTGATTTTCTGGCCGATTCCGATGCATCGCTCTGTTGTTAGATCGGATAATGGGAGCATGGGAACACAGGCGATCTTGAAGCTAACTAAATTATTGTAAGACAAATAAGGAGATGTTTGCTAACCAGTCCCGCTTTTGATGTTTTGTTTGGTTATTATAATTTGTCGTGTTATTTACGGTTGTATTATTTCGGATAACCATAGCTTATGCTAATTAGTCACTTCATGTTTAGCTTTTAGTAACGGTTTGTTTTATAACACCTGTTTGGTTAACAAGTTTACAAAATCTATTTTATTTGCAACAGAGTTTGTTCTAGCTTTTGTTTGGTAAATTAATAACACTAATTAGCTAATAGTTCATGACAAATTGAAAGAACTGGTTTACTTTGAGCAATGACCTTTATTTTCGCAACCTTTTCTAAATGTTGGTCATGGAATGTTTTTAATTGAAAGGCCTTTAACTAATTGTTTTCAAGTTAGACTGCTGCGGTTCAACTGAAGTCAGAAAATTCAATCCGTAAAATTAAATTTATCCGGTTAATGTTATCTACATTTAATTATACAAAGAAGAGCTTGTATTTTTTATAGCAACGCAATTTTTAAACATAAAGACCGGTTTATGTCATAAAAACAAAGACACCGTTGATTCAGATCCCGGTTGTGTCATGTTTTGCTAAGAATTGATAAGAATAATTATGAATGTTAAAACTGACGTTAATGAATGCAATTATTATCATATTTGTATCAAAACGATAAATCATACAACATATGCTGCATTATTTTATTCTCATATTAAAGTACATTCTCACAAGAATGTAGATAGTGTTCTCTTAATGAAACCGGTAACCTAGAAGAAATGCTAACTTTGGAAACCGGATTGCAGAACACGACTCAGACTCTGATCTATACTTAAGTAGTAGTTGTGTTTGCCATTTTGATAGTGAGAGAAATAGACAATCAATACTTAAGTATAGATCACGACTTGTCTAAAATACGGACTTTAATGTTATTCCTACTTATACGCCAACTGTCTTATGCTGTTGACTGTCACGGCAAAATGTTGCTTAAAAGATTAAAACAGTAAATTAGTAAGTAGGTAAATTTAAAGCGTTTCATTTTTTGACCAGCCTCGAAATATGATACTTACCCATCCGACCTGAAATCATTGAGTAATCCAATAAACGTTATCCTGAAAGTCCCGTTTCAAAGGAAAACAACATAATTTCTGTTTTCTCGGTCCGTTATTATTCTTGTGAAACACCAATAAAACGCCTCAATAAAGGAAAATAAATTGGGTTATGGGAATCTGAGCCGGGATAAATCTGTCACGACGAACAAAAAATGTGGCAGTGGGAACTGAGGATTTCATTATCCATGGCCTTAGAGGGACAAAATTGTAAAGTAGAGAGGCTTCGTCATATTTTTCTAGAACAGTAGGAAAATACTGATCAATTCAGGAAGAAAATATAAGGAAGCTACCCACTTCCTACTGATACGTAAGGATAGACTGATCGTTGGACGTATTAATATTTGTTACTCTTTAAAACAAAAACTAATGGACAAATTTTGAAGAAACTTTGCAGTATTACAGCTTATTAAACGGAACATCATGTAATGTAAGTGTGTTTGTCTTCTATGCACTCCTAAACTACTCATCCGATTTGGATAAAACTTAAGTGCGTTTATCTTTTTACGCCCGCGAAGGCTTCTAACAATATCAACTAGTAATCAATAATATGAGATCAAATTGATACAGAGCAATTGTTTTGATTATTTTTTGACACAACTGATCTCTTGTGCTTCTTCGATTTGCTGTAAGTATGCTTAAAAGTTACAGTCAAAGTCAAAAATTGATTTTTTTTTATAGAACAATCAGGGTATTACTTAAGTCTTTAGCATTTTTTACTTTGCACCTAGGAGTATTTGCAGAGGTTCTTAAATAAATATATCGGTAAAATCAAGAGTGGTACTTTATGACGAAATTAAATAACAATTTTAGTTCCTGCTTTCTCAATGTCCAGATAATATTTATTTAGTCGACATCCTTTACATTTCATGAATTGTGCATTCACTGAGCATGACTGACTTTTATCAGAGTTCTTTGCGAGAAAATAAAACTATTTGTGCATTCCGAGATTCCAAACTTTGTCCAAACATCCTTAGTTAAGCAAACTAGAACGGATATGGTTATCTGGAGGATTTAGAATATGACATCATTTTGAATATGCGGAGATTTATGAATAATTTGGCCTGCAGTATTACATACCTAGTTTGTTTTGAGAGTTTAGCGTAATGTTAAGATGTTGGAGTGTTTCCTCGTCTCTTCGAATTTGTGCCTTCTATACCAGTAAATAGTAAAATTACACTATCGTTATAATATAGGAGCTTCTACAAGAGTTATCAATTGCAAACTGATTAATATTTTCTATTAGGATTATATACATAAAACTCCCGCTTTAGTCCAATTGGGGTGGGCAGAGACTTCATATTACCACCTGGTACGATCCAGACACATTTTTCGCTTCTTCCACATTCACAGTTCGTTTTATATACGCTCGTCGGATTCGGGTACTCCTAACACGACCTTTTCTAAGTACGTCACCAATTAGGTCTTAGTTCATCCCACCCTTCCAACCACCTTTGGACTGTACATTTCTTTCGTCAATCTATAAGTGAAATATAAAATTGTGCCAATGTGCAAATTTAGATTAGTTTCAGCTGAGTGGAACAAAAGTGTTCTTGTAAAGTCGCATCGTTTACTTAAGTTAAAAACGATGCCTAACTTTGAAACGTTGTTAGTTTAGCCATACATAAATAAAACATAATATCTCTTACACAAAAGCTCAGAGACACTTTACATAATTCGCATACTTTACTATCCCCCGAGGAAATACAGCAAGTTTCAGCAAACATGGCGAGTTACAAAGTTTTTATCATACCGATATATTTCGCAATAAAATTAAAGGTTTTACGGTCGCATAAAAACTTAGGGATTTTCATAGACAGGCATATTTTTTGTAACGAGTACTATAATATTACAAATAACTAGTGATACTACCTCTATTTTATTGTTGCTCTTCTCATACCAAGACAATCAGCTGATTGCTGAAATTGTATGGAGAGAAAAAACAATGTTTTTCTTAATTCGACCTTTGCTCTTTGAGGAAAGTTCAGTTTAGTGGGCAGATTTAATATCTAGTCTTCGCTAATTAATTCAAAATCAGCCAATTTACAACCGATATTTGTCACTCTACTGTCTTTCATAAACAAAACGTAAAAGAGAGAGATATACTGACATCCAAATGATCAGAAGAGTATCGGTCGCAGATATCCAGTAAGACGCTTATTTAGTGGGCTGATTCAAATGAACAGTTTTCTCTATAGACTAAAACCTAGAAAATTAGATTTAATTTTTACGAGAGTACTAAAATGCATAATCGCTAAGAGATAACCAAATAAGAGATAAACAGCTGAATTTTGGTACCTCTTATCAGCCCATATACGTCCCCGCCGTTTCGAAACACGAAAGGGATTGAGGCCATAGTCCACCACGCTGGCCCAATGTGGGTTGGTGGACCGCTCGTCTTTCGAAAATGAATTTTCTTGGACGGGCGGGTTTCATCACGATGTTTTCCTTCACCGTTGAGCAAGTGATAATTAGAAATCCGTACATAAATCCGAAAAGACGAATTTACTGGTACAGGCCCGCACCAGGATTTGAACCCACGACCAACTGGGCTATCACCGCTTCTTCATTTAGGTATTCTTAATTAAAATCACCAAATACAACAGAGGCGCAATACCAGCCACTGATAGTACTAATACGGTAGCTCCACCAAATAATCTTAACGCAACCTACTCGGATAAGCCCTCTATTAGATGATATCTAGTATGCCATTATCCTATTATTTATACTGTGGAAGTTTACATAAAGTTTTAACGAGGTAACAGTTTGACATCGGCCGTATTGTGTCCCGAGCTGCATTTGTTGCAGTTTGTTCTACTTGCGACTTTGTTGTTGATGACGCGACATAGGGTAATGTCCCTCTGTTGCAACTCAAAGGGTCTTTCATTGGATAGAACGTGTTGTGTGCTAATCTATCTGGAAAATTGTGTACTTTAGTAATGTCACCGTAACATTGTTCAAACAGTAATACTGTAATTTTATCTAGTCAGATTGCAATCGCCCGGTAATGTTTGAGCGGCCTCAATTTTTATCACATAACAAAACCTAAAAAAGTCTAACGTAACCTAACTTCATGCAGGCAACCCTTAAAGCTTCGTGGAATTGTAAATTTACTAGGCAAATCATAATGATTTGCCCAGTAAAATTACAAATTTAACGGGTGCTTATAATTTCACCAGGGAAAATGTAGCATTGCGGTTTTAACAATTTTCCGGTGACAATGACATTGATACTTGCGCAAACTTATTCTTTAAATTACTTAGTTAACCATATACCTGTTTACCGTATCTAATTAAAATACTAACATTTCTACTAGCGCAATCGGCTATCCTAGCGCTCAGACCCGTTTTATATTCGGGTAAGTACATTCGACCATAATCCAGGATTTGGCAGAAACTGCCGTCTAAATTCCATGACCCTGCTAAGATAATTGGTTACTCATACAGTCACCTGAATATTTTCACTGATAGTACTGATACGGTAGCTCTACCAAATAATCTTAACGCAACCTCCTCAGATAAACCCTATACTAGATGATATCTAGTATGCCATTATCCTAGTATTTATACTGTGGAAGTTTACATAAAGTTTTAACGAGGTAACAGTTTGACATCGGCTGTATTGTGTCCCAAGCTGCATTTGTTGCAGTTCGTTCTATTTGTGACTTTGTAGTTGATGACGCATCAATATGGTAATGTTCCTCTGTTGCAACTCAAAGAGTCTTTCATTGGATAGGACGTGTTGTGTACCAATCTTTCTAGAAAATTGTATCTTTAGTGATAATACTGTAATTTTACTTGATAAGATTTTAGCTCGGTACTTTGTGAACTGCCTCAATTGTTTTCACATTTACAGACTTTTTTACCTATTAATGTAACCTAACCTTAAAAAAGTTAACCTAACCTAATTTCATGCAGGCAGCCCTTAAAGTTTCGTGGAGTTGTAATTTTACTAGGCAAATCTTAATGATGCGGATGATTATAACTTCACGAGGGAAATTGTAACATTACGGTTTTAAAATTTTTTGGTGACAGTGCTATTGATACTTACGTAAACATATTTTTTTTTAAAGTAAAGAAGCGATTACTTAACCACATACCTGTTTACTGTCTCATTAAAATACATACTGACATTTTTACTAACATTTCGCTCAATCCCGTTTCTCATTCGGGGAAGGTACATTCAACCATAATCCAGGGTTTGGCAGAAACTGCTGTCTTAGTTCCATGGCCCTGCTAAGATAATTGGTTACTCATACAGTCGCCTGAATATTTTTACTCCCTTTTATACGATTCTTAAGGCAACTCTACATTTTGTTTGTCCCTTGTGTTTGTTTTACTTAGTTTTTTTATATTTTGAGAAATCCTATTTTGAACATAACATTATGAAGTAAGTCTTCTTTAATTTTTATATTATACAAAATTTACGTATTCACTCTTTTCAAATGTATTTAAATGTCCGCCAGGTTTCGAAGATAAAAGCTGCTATAGTTCCAAATGGAACAAATCTGGGACAGTTAAGTTTGGCTCATTGTAAGCACACGTGCCCTGTTAGCAGTGGCTATTGAATGTTTGACTGGAGTGACGAAATGACCACCAACATGTACAGTCCATCATATAGTTAGTAACGAAAGATCACTTAGTTTTGGCTGTGTTTGGTAGTACTTGGGTGAGTTGTTGTAGCGTCATAATTGGTTAGAATACGGAGCGATGCTATTGGAATTCTGTGAACGATCTAGTGTATTAGCATTAAAAAAAAACACAAATGTAACGTGAGCCTAAACATTAGAGTTTCTTTAACAAAGGCATTTTTAAATTGCGTGACTATTCTAAACCGTATCTCAAGTATTCTTTCGAATTTAAAGCGCAAAATCTGGTTCTGTTTGGATTCTCTAGATTTTCATTTTCTCGTGCGGTATTTATTTTAGCACCAAGTTAGCAATGGTTTTGGTAAAATTTATGTTTGGTTTAATTTAATATCCTGAACATTTCGATACTATATTTTTTTCTGTCTTTATTTTCATTATTCCATATATCACACAGTCAAACTATACAAAAATTCTTCCTCATTTAAATTTGCAGGTCGTCATTGCGAAACAAAACAGCAGCCATTAGCGTTCCCCTAAATCAATGGCACTTAAAAAAAAGCAATACGATAAATCCGCTGACTCACGGCTATGCTCAGCCTGCTGTCTTATATCTTGGTCCTTTTAGGATGACAAGGAATTTTATTTCTCTTTCAAGAGCACATTCAAAGGTGTTCCTATTTTAGTGCCAATTCTTCGAAAAAGTTTCGTATTGGCTATGTTATTTTAAATCGTCGAATTCCACGGACTTTCTGTCTCACGGTTTTTTTATCGGTTAAGTATTTAAGAAAGAATTTTAGTCAACACAACTATACACTCAAGCAAATGTAATAAAAATAAATTTAAAAAAAAAGTCATTTTTTTTTTATCTTTACATTTACTTTTTTGACCTTTACATACGTCTATTAGTAAAGTAAATATTTATAAAGCCGCACGTTTTGCAACAAAAACAAAGTTAGCATTTCACGAAACTGACAAAACAAGATATTTTCTCTCGCAAGCCCGAAAAAGGTAAATGAGAAGTTAGAAGTAATATCTGTTAAAGTATCAAGAACGTTTTTCCTTTTCTCGAGTTTATGAAGACTGACTGAGATGAATTACTTGGATAATTGAAGTACGCGTTTAAAAATTAAAAATTCCTCAAAAGTAAGAATTAGAAATTATAATAACAAACACAAATTTAACTAAGCGCAGGTAACAGGCAGGTTTCTTTTGAAGATTTTTTCATAAATAAAAATTAATTTTGTTTTAATGTGTCGAAATATCTCTTGATTATCTCTTGCTGAAATTTTTTTAAATACTATTTTCTAAAAGGAAATATGAAAATTTAAAAGAAACAATATGAATTTATTAAAGATTCAAAAAAGCGCCCTCTTGTATTATTGTGTAGAACTTTTTGCGTCCTGGAAGTTATGGAAACGAAACTTACTCAAACTTGAGCCACCTCTCAGTCCCATTTATAAATAAAACCGGCCAAGTGCGAGTCGGACTCGCGCACAAAGGGTTCCGTACCATTATCTCTATCAAAACGACAAAAAAAACACGTTTGTTGTATGGGAGCCCCTAAAAAATAGTAAATAGTAATAAAATATATTTATTTTATTCTATTTTTTAGTATTTTTTACTATAGCGGCAACCAAAATACATCATCTGTGAAAATTTCAACTGTCTAACTGTTGCGGTTCGTGAGATACAGCCTCGAACAGACTTATCTAGAAAAATGAGCAAAAAAATCATGTTTTTTGTATAGGAGCCCCCTTAAATATTTATTTCATTCTGGTTTTTAGTATTTGTTGTTATAAGGCCAATAGAAATACATCATCTGCGAAAATTTCAACTGTCTAACTACCACGGCTCATGAGATACAGCCTGGTGACAGACGGATAGCGGAGCTTTTTTTTTATTACGGATGATTTTCTCTTGACCACAATCTAGCTTAGGGGCGAAGATGAGGTTAAGATTGGGTTCAGACTACGCCCTCAAGCAAAGTCAAGCGACTCAATTACTTCTTACATTTTAAAAATAATAATCATCATTATTAAAACAAAATGAAAGAAAAACAATCCCGGCCTTAAAATATGAAGGTAATATTACAAAGGTATCCAATTCACAGTAAACCGACGTGTTAAAAGAAGCCGCCAATTTTACAACCGTCGCGAATGTACGACGGGAGTGTGAATGCAGCTTTATTGTTTTTTGCTAATATTACAGTGCCAATGAATAGTATTGACCAACTGCATGTAGTGGAACTAATCGATTTAAAATTGTAATAAAATCGAAATATGTTCTGATATTTTATTCATTTTTATAAAATATTGATTTAGTCACATTTAGTAATTCTGAAACTCAAGAAATTTATTTTCACTAGCTTTGGAAAAGATTGAAACAAAAAGTTTATTAACTAGACTAGAAGATATACCATTGGTGGTAGGGTTATAGTACTCAGTCCGCTAACTAATCATTATTTCAAGTAACCTATGACAAATAAACAGTAATTATGTGTATTCGTTTATAGTTTCTAGTTTGTGTTTCTGTTTTGTTCTGTTTCTTTTTTTTGTCCAGAGTCCGAACCATTAAATTCTGTTTAGTGTACGAAGTTAAATCCGTAATTGGCAATATGTTTAGGTTATAAGCATAGATATAAGCATTTCAGTATTGCTGATGATTTCTGTTTATAAATAAAATAAATAAAATAGTGTATCTGTACATAATATGTATAATACTCATAGGTGAATAATTTAACTTTACATGTTTTAGTTTATATTGTAGACAAAACGTGAAAGATATTGTAATATGTAATAACTTACATTTTAGCTTGACAAACTGCTCTAAAATATGACAAATAACGACCCCAAAAAACGTGTCATTTCACGTTAATATATTCGTCTAAAGCTCATTACATTCGAGTCAGCTTAACCGACCGCTACAAAACCTACACTATAAAATATCCTTTTAATGGACACAGAGCCATAAATTGTCCTTAATAACAGAAATATTTTATTAGTTAATAGCTGCAACAAAAAGAGTCCGCTTTTCAATTTTTACGACATAAGTATTTCGGTTAAAAAACGGTGCCCTTTGCTTGGCAGCGATCCGATCTAAAGTTTGTGTCAAAAAAGGGATAAAGCTCCTATCATCCTAGCGGGTGCCTTGTCTTTTTTTCTCATTTGAGCCTCATTTTATTTTTAATAATTCCAAAATGACAGATGAAGATGACCGGCCGTAAGGTGCGTCATACAGTTTCACGGTAAGCATCAGATTCTGATCAACAAAAAGTGAAGTTTAAAATTAGGAGCAGTTTGTTATGTCAGTTTTTATCCGACTCTCGGACCCACTTTGTCAAAAGTCAACATTTTTTGTTTAGGTCATAATGGTATCTAAACACTCAAAGCGCTGAATCAGGGTCTCTAGTTTTTATTCAACATTATGAACTTACCGATCATCTTTTGATTGTTATAGAAGTTTGCAACCTTTCTCAGGCGTACTTCGTATTGTTTGGTTAGTATTCACTTAATTCTTATTTCATGACTAGCTCTGACCCCTGTTTTGTGTGTAGAGGTCGACGCGAGTATTCGCTATCAGATCGAACCACGATCATGCCTATTGATGTTACGTTTAATGCTCAGGATGTTTATATTTCAGGTCAAATGTCTTAACACTTTGTCATAGTAAGATAAAAGTGATTGATCGTTATGTTGGGAATATCTGTAAGAGGCGGTTACTCTAATAGCCAAAAAATACCAAAAGAAACAACAAAAAAATTGATAACAATACATGTGAACGCTGACTTGACGTTTTCTTAATTAACATTACAAAAATGAATATGTATCATTTGAAAGCTGCAACTTTATCAAAAACCTCCCAAAACATCATTAATAAAATATAATATTGGAAACCCATTAATCATCAGCATTACAATTGGCTAAAGCAGATGCTGCTGAGATCAAAGTTTTCGTCAATAAAACTTCAGATAAAAAACTTCTCTCTTATTGTGTAAACAAACAAGGTGTTAATACAGTCGATAAGAATCTGAACTAAACTCGCCCCTTCTTATAAAATATTGATATTTAATAGTCGCATCACAGACTGTGTAAGCCAAGCAGCACTCAGTATAGGATCAGCATACCAGATTACTACATTAAAAATTCTCTTTACCGCGTAATCTGCAAGCAAATCGAATCTTTAACGTATAGGTAGTACGGACAAGATTGCTGTAGCAGTTTTTTTTTGTGCAGGTGGCATCGGATGGCACCACACTAACCTTATCTTAACTATCACATCTTCAAATATTAAACTTTTACTTTTATGATGCTTTAAAATGCAAGTCGTGTTAACTAACGGGCACATTATAAAATCGAATTTTGTCTTTGTGGGGCATCGCATTGATGAAAAGGCACTCTGGTAAAATGACACCATAATATAGATTTCTGATGCTTACGTTTTTGTGTTGAAATAATATTAATTACGCGTGTAGGAGTTTAGTTGTAGCTTCGGGAAATCGATAGGAGGTGTATTCCAAGATAAATAATTTTCTTAATAGATTTCATATACCTAGCTCAGTGGCGTTCGCTGATCTCAAACGATCAGTGAGGTTAATCAACGCAAACAGAGGCAGGGAACCTTATGCAATTTATCTGGCTTGCTTGTTTTGATGGAATTTTCAGAAAACAAAAAAACATGCTCTGGCATTAAAAAAACATAAAATGTTTATTATGAAACGTTTACGATATGATATATATTTTTAATAAATAAATATTCTATATCCAAACCACGCTTTAAAAAAAAACTACATCGTATAACGACGGCAATCGCTATTAAACCCTGACCAAAATATCAATACCAACGATAAGTACATGTTACTGTATCAAATTACATACTCAAAACCTGTCAACAGCCTACAATTATTGTTTACATTTCAAATTATTTCGCATCGTAAAATTAACATAAAAATTTATGTCAGCAAACCATCGTTCCAGAACTGCAATAAGTGTAATTTGATAATTCTAAAAGTGTATTTGTCTCTTTCTTAATAAGAATTGTTCAGTTTTTTTTCGGTCCTTTACATCACATAAGGGCATATATTCTGTAAGCGTGGGAGATATATACAATCATATTAGCTTGCAAAAATAAAGGCTGTGAACTAACTGAATATGACAAGAAATTTTCGCCTCTCCGTAGGTACAACTAAGGTAATCATGAAAATTGTTCCGGTTTTAAGGCGACTACAGCACCCGATAAAGGCAGCAAACATAGGAATAGTGCCATTTCCGTCTCTCAACAGGCCTGGGCCGGCAGCGCGAACAGTGTAGATACACGAAGTTTACGGACTATGAAAGCGCGCGTGCGTAAAAACATGTTCGAAAGTTAGAAAAATGAGATTTATGGAAAGGTAACAGCTTAAATAACTACTTATCGAGAGTGTTCAATCACGAACATTTTGAATTCAAGTTCCTGTGTGCATTTTACTATCGTTTTTACAGCTTAAAAGATACACAATATTGGGTATTTAGAGGTAACTTTGTGAGCTTTTTCTATAGAACCAAAAGTGCTAAATCATGTTTTCAGCAAACTACTTATCTTGTTTATGTCCTGAATATTACCGTAGTATTTTTTTCTTCGATTTAATGCAGTGCGTCATGCTTATCTACGCATCATAAAATCGTAATTTAGGTGCTGTAGTCGCCTTAAAGGAAGAATCACACCCTGAAGTTTTGCCAACCAATTTAAAGTCATTCCATACACGTACTTGTAATACTTACTATTTGTCACTATGTACAGATGTACAGACACTCGATCCTCTGAAGTATCGGTCGTAGACTTAGAGAATAGATGCCTGGTTAACATTGAACGAAAGCCGCGGGCTAGGTTTGACCATGTTTTACATACATTACAGTCTAAATGTTGTAATCCAGTAAAAAAGGTCACCTAATTTTTGCACCTTACCTTTTTATGTGCCCACACATTTATAAGTACATTCCGTATTACAAACTTTTTAGAGTTAATAATTTGTTTTACCGATTCTATCTATCATCAGTCATTCATTGCCATATAATAATAAAATATTAATAGACGATACACACTTTAAATCCCGTAGTAAGGTTTTCCTTTGTGTAGTGGGTCCTTAGAACATACTCAAAGAGAGACACGAACACCCATGACCCCAGAACAAACATTTGTTTTTTACACAAATATTTGCCCCGACTGGGAATCGAAACCAGGACCCGTCTATCGAGAGGCAGCGTCACTACCACTCGAAGAAACTGGCCGGCCGTTACTTTATGGTTAGTATTTAAACAATGTTTACGTACCATTATGATACCAGAACGAAAGATGAATACAAAAGACGGATATTTGACAGAACGTTGTCAGTTTTCGAAAAAAGAAAGCAAATTGAATTAATTCAAAAACCTTATGACAATCTGAAGTTGGATACGCTTATAGTAAAACTGCAAGACAGTGGGCCTTTTTATAATTCGAACGGCACGGCACGGTATGACAGAATTTGTATTACCATTGCCTTCTATGTTCTCAGCTTCTTGTATCACTAGTGCATAGGAGGCAATGGTAATGCAATTTGGCCGTGCCGCTTTCTGGGCCTTTTTATAATTCGAAAACGGCACCGCAAAATAGTATTATCATTGCCTCCTATGTAATAGTAATACATATTAGAAGCTGAGAACATAGGGGGTAATAGTATTCAAATTTTAAAGTGCCGTGACGTGCCGTTCGAATTATAAAAAGGCCCACTGTCTTGCAGTTTTACTATAAGTGGATCCAACTTCAGATTGCCATAAGGTTTTTGAATTAATTCAATTTGCTTTCTTTTATCGAAAACGGTTGCATTTATGAGAAGTTTTGCCCAAAACTCGTTGGAAACCTACCTTCTCCTAGAAATGGGCTGATCTTATTCACGTTTTTTTTAAATCTTTAGGACAAAGCCCACAAGCCTATTTCACAACCGAAAATCATACGTTCGCGCTCAAATATTTGAGAACCCAACATGTAATTTCCAAAGTCACGAAAGAGCTTATACTGTCTATTTTGTGCCTATTGCGTAAGGTTTCTTTTGAGTACCCTCATCATGACATGTAGTCCTCTATTTTTAACTGCTAAAGAGATTTTGATGACCGACAAATTGTTGGTAGTTTTTATTCGGTTGCTAATTAAGTCATTTTGTTGGTACTTTTATGCTTTAATAGTCAGTGCGTTGGTTGAATGGACATGAAGAGTGGTTAGAACTGGTCATTGAACATACTAAAGGGAATAAATAATTGCTTGTTGATACAACAACGGTGTTCCTTTTCCTTTACTTTTTTTTGTAGAGGGCTAGTACACTTGAGAACGCCCATTTCTTGTCCGTGATATATTTTCGGGTTTTTATTGAGATACCTTTTTTTTCTAACTGGTCGTTTCAGATGTACAGCTTATAATTCAATATTTCTTTTTCCTCTAAGGCTAGATACAAAAAAAAAATGGTTGCAGATTTAAAGGATTTCCAACGTCTTTTGATTCGACTCCATCTTAGGTTTCAAAGGACATGTTGTCAAAATGCTAAAGATCTAGTACCAAAATAAACACAACATTTCCTTTTGACAGTCTAAAACACAAAAGACCTTCAACCGGCATCCCAGAATGGCCCTTGACAAAACTTAGACATCATACAGTATGCTCATCTTCAATCTTCTTCTTCATTCGTGTCGACAGTTGGTTGGGCTGAAATAGTAGTCATCCACTGTTGCCGTGGTAATCAACCATAGGTACTACTTCCAATCTACAAACTATCTATAGTCAGAGTAATTTAAAAAATATGTATTTTTAAATTTTGTAAAAAAAAATTTACATTTATCAAGGTAAGAGCCGGATTTATCTTCTCATCTTTTGTATTTAATAAGTTTACATTTAAATAGTTACTAGCTTTTCGCCCGGGACTTTGGGAATTGAAAAAATAATGTAGCTTATGTAATTATGTATGAATCCAGGGTGTTAGCTACGTCCATACCAAATTTTATCAAAATTGGTCCAGTCGTTTGAGCTTGAAAGAGTAACAAACATCCATACATACATCTATACATACTTTTGCGTTTATAATATTAGTAAAGATTTGATTTTCAGCGCCTAGAGTTACTACTATGCATTACCTACATTCGCTACCACGCACATTACACGAATCGATTCGCTAACGGAATGTAATCGAATGAAAACGGTCTTCACAAAAAGTGCTCTTTACCAAATGATAACGAGCATTATCTCTACCATTAGAGTTCTGGAAACCGTTACAATGACCAAAATAGTAGTCTCAAATTCCTCCGTTTGTTGAATGTAATACATTGAGAGATGATGACTAGCTTACTAATACTATAAACTTTACGTAGTGACTTATTTAATTCCATCACACACTCACGCCTATAATTGTTGTTGGGGTAGGCAGAACCACTTTATCTCATTTTAAATATAATGCCTTCTGGACCATGACTGCACAATATTGTAACCGGTTCGTGATTGGCGATAACAGACAAAATATATTTTTAAGTTGCAAATCAGTAAGTTCTGATTTCAGCTTCAATTGTCCAGATATACTGATCAATCTTGAACTATAGTTAGTTAGCTGGCCTTTAAGAACATAATTCAATAAAATTTATTTCTATTTATCTTACGTAGAGGGAGCACGTATATTTATACTCCCAGTTTATAGCTAGAGGGTAAAGGAAATACTAATCAAGCTCGCGCTTGACCTTTACAAAATCATAGGGTTTCTTGTACACTGGAGAACTAGGGTGAATACTTTGCCCTACCTTTTGGTCTTTAAGGAAAAACAGCAATCTAAGTAATGATTACTCATTCAAGGTACCATTTAAAAATATTAGCTCATGGGAATAAAGCAATTAGTAAAGTTATTTTTTGTCTCGCAAATGAAGGGTTGTATTCGTAGAAAAAAGATCATGTTTCGTACGTATAGTGCACAGAAAATAGAGTAAGTATAGATACAGTGTGAGGAAGATAATACATATAGCGAATGTTTACTGTCCGTATAGTATGTAAAACAGTGAACATTTGCAAAACAATACCTAGAAATCACGCTTTTTGAGGTATAAGCAGAAAAAAAGTCTTCCCGAAGAATTACTTACAGCAAGGTAGAAGAAATGCCGTCTCTTAATTATGGCAATGATTATATCCAGGACATTTTTACACTTCACATACAAAAGATTTTATTTTTACATCAGTGGCTACATAAACCATAGTAGAGAGAATGTCGTCGATATATAATAATCTGTATACGGTATCCAGAATTTTACCATCACATTTCATTAGTGGTGATATTCATTGAGCTAGTTCTTATCATATTTGTTACATGTATTTAGTTTTCTGTTTCATTAATATAAGCTCAAAAAAATAAATATGGGAATTCGTTTTAGTTCCTTGGGAAAACTTTCTGTTTTATGGAAAATAATATAACTCTCTAAAGTTTTACTAAGTTATTTAAAGGCTCCCCATATTGTTTTATCTGTGTATCGTGTTTCATACGAGCGGCCACCAACACCGTAGTGGGTGGAATCCAGTTGTCAATCATCGTGGCTTTTGCCTCGCACGTTGCAATCTCCATAATAGACTTTGCGTTGTGCAGTTGTTCCTTTTTTTATTCGACCACTAGTGGTTTTTGAAGAATGTGTTGTTATGGACCCATTCTACCTCTGAAATATACAAATTGTTCTCGGTAAATGTTTGGTCTATTTCTTTGTTGACGGGGTCGTAAAAGCAATGCTTTTGTCTTTGTATTGGTAGATGAAATACATTTAAAATTTTCAATAACATTAGGGTTCTGTCCAAAGTTTAAATTGGTAACCGAAACTTTAGAGAGTCATTCTTCTATGAAACTGAACAACTTTTCTCAAGGAATTTCTTTAAAATTATTAAAAAAAAGCCTTCTCATATGAAAGCACACAAGTTATTTGGAGGCAATTTTTTTTAATTTTGCTCCTATGTTCCTTGGAGAAAGTTGTTCAGTTTCATGGGCTGATGCAAATCCTTAATTTTCACTAACTAATTTAAACCCTCGTGCGATGTTTGCACACCCGTGTGTGCAGGATTTGTATATCGCATGCGGCGTTAACAAGAGCGCGACGGGTTAAAGTCACCCCATATTTAGAATAAAATTACATAAGCTAAATTAGCTATGAAATACATCTAAAATTTTCAATGACATAAGTTCTGTCCAAAGATAACCTGATGGAAGCAGAACACATCTTTAAATTCTCAAAAAAATTATGTTCCAATTCTATATCTACATATACTACATATACCATCTAACCCTTAAACCTTTTCTTTTATCTGTCTGGGTCTTCTCTATTCAAAAAACAACGTCATCGAAAATCAGTTAACAAAACAACAGCGCATCTTTGAACACACCCCCCCCCCCCCCCATAGTTTTTATGGTATAACAGGGTCGTGGTCCGATAGCCCGATAGTTAAAAGGTTGTAGAACAATCGGGGTATTCGTGAGACTGGACCTCTGTGTTACCATTACACGGTCTGAAACTGTCATTTAATTATGGATAAATATTATTTAAAGACTGTAACAAAAAAATAAAATGTGTTTGTTTCTGACCAGGGTTTGCAAAGATGATTTTTAAATTTTAGAAATAGTTGAATACGTGACTTCAGTGAAAAATATCGGTTGATTTTATTAGACTGTAAGTAAGGGATTGGCAACAAATCGTAGCTATTCAAAATAAAAAAATTTCCATTTTATAAAAATCTTTACAAACTTATTAGTTTGATCAAATAAGTTTTAGAAGGAATTAAAATGACACAACTTAAACTATTTCTCTTGCAACTATCATCCTAATGCTAAAATGCCAAGCTCAAACTATCACCAAAAACTTTCATCTTACGGATCGCTTTTTCCGTCAATACCTAGGTTCTAAGGTAAAGTTCCTAAACTGGCAACACCGCTGAGAACAGAGCCACCACTTCAAGCTAATGCACGTTACACATAAGCTTTCAAGTAAAGCGAGGATCCAACGATGTCACGACAAGAATCGATATTATTGGTAGCACATGTGAACCGTTCCATTTTATAGACTGGGTGCATCTTGAATCGAAGAAGTACCATAAGGCATTTATTGTTTTTTTTTATTATAAGATGGATTAACTGTTGACCTCAATCTTGACCATAAGGTCAAAGATGAGGTCGACGATGGAGCGAGTTAACCCAGAAAATGCCTATAAAGGCACTGGTACTCCCACGCACCGACGGAACAAAGCAAGCTGTTTGGCGTTGGACTTCGGTAGGAGGGTGGTCGCGAACTAGACGGCCCTTTACAGAGCCTACCACACCGCATGAGACCATAGGACTACACCTCAGATTCAAAAAAAAAAGAAGTGTCGTTGCCTGGGATGGATTACTAGGAAGCAGGTCTCATTTGTGCTTCCTTAGTCGCCTCTTACGACACCCACAGAAAGAAATGGGGTGGTGTTATTCTCAACCGATCAGCACACGGTATTGTACACGTAGGTACATTTAAGAGCAGTGTAAGGTGTAATTAATAGGGGTGGGTGGTGTTGTCACATCTTAGTGCTCCAAAATCGTCATCCTCGACGAAACTCCCACTGATCAAGCAAGACTTTGATGTATTATAACCCGTAAAGGGTTTCTCTACTTGATATTGTCGATTTCACCCAAAAAAAAGATAATTCAAAATTAATTAAAATGCAGCTTAGAGATGCGCAATGTCTATTACAAATATGACAAGTATGTCATATTAATTATATGAAACTTTCATTTTGAAAGATGTCAAACTGTGCAACTGATACTAGAGTTGCGACTATTTCACATTTAAAATTTTTGTTTTTTTTTTGGGTTTTTTGTATATTATTTAAATTTTTATTAAATTACTCAGAAATTGGCAAAATCACTATTTTGGACGCTAGTTTTCAAAGAATTGAAAGTGTAATTATTTTTCCCATTACACGGAGGTTATAATCAACACAAATGTCAGTAAAATATTCAGAGAAGTTATTAGAAGGATTAATATTACTTACTAGCTTTCCGCCCGCGGCTCCGCCCACGTGGACTACAGGTTATATCGTGCCCAAACGTGTAATAAAACGTAGCCTATGCCCTTTCCCAGGCTCTAATCTATCTCTGTACCAAATTTCATCAAAATCGGTTCAGTAGTTTAGGCGTGAAAGACGGACAGACAGACAGACAGAGTTACTTTCGCATTTATAATATTAGTAAGGATTCTCTCGGTAAAGCATAAAATTGAAGCCCACAAAACTGAACAAATTTTCCCAAGAGACATACCTAGGTCGAAACATGAAAAAATGTTTACCTCTACATAAGACTTGTGCGATCAGCTGATTTGCCTTTGAATAGGAATTTTATTTTATGGGGAGAATCATCCTCTAACGTTTCGTTTGCTAATTTAAAGTCAACCTGTTACTAAAATAATCCTTAAGACGACTACAGCACCTAAATTACGATTTAATGATGCGTAGATAAGCATGACGCACTGCATTAAATCGAAGAAAAAAAATACTAAGGTAATATTCAGGACATAAACTAGATAAGTAGTTTGCTGAAACATGATTCAGCACTTTTGGTTCGATAGAAAAAGCTCACAAAGTCACCTCTAAATACCAATATTGTGTATCTTTTAATCTGTAAAAACGATAATAAAATGCACACAGGAACTTGAATTTGCTATCAAAATGTTTGTGATTGATCACTCTCGATAAGTAGTTACCGCATTTTTCGATTTAAGCTGTTATCTTTCCATAAATCTCATTTTTCTAACTTTCGAACATGTTTTTACGCTCGCACGCTTTCATAGTCCGTAAACTTCGTGTATAGACACTGTTCGCACTGCCGGCCCAGGCCTGTTGAAAGACGGAGATGGCACTATTCCTATGTGTGCTGCCTTTATCGGGTGCTGTAGTCGCCTTAAATAGTTATTCAGAATTAGTAAATGAAGAAAAAATAATTTTGAAATTATCGGCTATGAAAATTTTGCCAATGATTATAATTTCCTTCATATAACCATAAAATCATTCAATATGTGTTTCCAATTTTTTTTTACCAGCCCCTATACATTCCCACCGAGCGCGGGCCTCCCTTCGAAACACGAAGGGGATTTAGGCCATAGTCAACCACGCTGGCCCAATGCGGGTTGGTGGACCGCTCGTCTTTCATAAATGAAATTTCTTGGACGGGCGGGTTTAATCACGATGTTTTCCTTCACCGTTGAGCAAGTCATAATTAGAAATCCGTACATAAATCCAATATGTAATTATGTAAGACTAACTTTTCTCCCAGGACCTCGTTTCTGCGGAAATTTGGAAAAATATCCTCTTCTTCTTATCAAAAAAGCATTTTTTATTTTGATATCTAAGCTATATTACTGCTAAGTTTTATCAAAATTTGTCCAATAGCTTTTGCGTAAAGTAGTTTAAAAAATCCACCTATCCTGTGAGGACCTTCGCATTGAAAATATAAGTAGAATTTGCATGATATAGTAGGATTTGTACTATTATCTGCGGTCTCTCTTCCATAATTTCATTTACGTTCAAGTCTTCATATTTACGGAACATGTACTCACAAAGCATCATACTGTCTAACAACACAATCTATTTAAACCACAATAGTCTCTCCAATCTCCGTCTTGAATGAATCTAAGCCTATGCGAGCACAATGGCGGTCAAACTCAAAGGAGTAATATAAACAAACCTCAGGGCATAAGCTAGTACAAACAGTGCACCTATGGGTGAAAACAAAGTCAATGGCTAAAGTTAGACTAAGAGCTGCATTGTTGTTTTCCACGAAGAATCTAATGCGAAATATTTGCATGAAACTAAATCCCTACATATTATAAAGAGGAGAGATTTGATTGTTTGTTTGTTTGCATTGAATAGGCTCCGAAACTACTGGACCGATTTGAAAAATTCTTTCACCATTAGAATCCTACATTATCTCTGATGGACATAGGGTACATGATTTTCCCGAATTCCCACGGGGACGAAGTCCCGAACGGAAAGCTAGTTTTAAAATAAAACGGAAGTTCCTTTATATTTTAAAGCCTACATATGACTTCTTATTAGTATAGCTGCCACTTGAGGATGCCTGGAACTTCGTTCCCGTAGGAATTTCGTAAAAGCCTTATTTACTCCTTGCCTAAGTTATAAAAGGAGCCCTTGAGCCAAATTTCATCTTTCTAGGTCCGAGGGCTTCGGAATCAGTGAATCAGGATCTGCAATCCTTACTAATCCTTACTATCCTTACTTAATCCTTACTATATCCTTACTAATATTATAAATGCGAAAGTAACTCTGTCTGTCTGTCTGTCCTCCGCCTAAACTGCAGAACCGATTTTGATGAAATTTGGTACAGAGATTGATTAGAGCTTGGGAAAGGACATAGGCTACATTTTATCCTACAGTTGGGCACGATATAACCTGTAGTCCACGCGGGCGGAGTCACGGCCGGAAAGCTATTTAAAATATATTTAGATAAAGAAAATAGTAAATAGATTCAAATGCTATGCACCCGAACGCCTATACTAATTTCATTTTTAAAAATGTTTGAGTTATGGATTTAATAATGTAATTGGTGTGCATAACAAACGAATCTAATGGCTTTTAATGAAAGGTGTGTTAACAGCGTTTGTCTTTTTTATTATCTTTTACGTGCATTCGTGAAATGAAATAATAACTTTGAACGCAAACAGATTAAACTCTTTGTTTTTAGGTTATTTCACTTATAATATTCGCTAACCAAATAAAAAATGACGAGTGTCACAAAAAACAAGTGCCAACTCTTACATAAAATGCTATCTACTCAAATATGCTATCTACTATCTAACCTTTTGTTTGTTTTCTAGATAATATCCCTAACACAAATACGTGAAAGTCTACAAATTGACGTTCTTGTGTCCACCTCTTAAACAACATCGGTAACCCCCGGGTCGGGACACGATATCGTTTGAACTTGAATGTCAGTCCGATTTGATACGAACTGTCACTTGTGACGCACCGCTTCCTCTTTGTAACTGTTATTAAATTATCTCGCGATACTTGCATTCGGGTTTTGAGTTACGGGATAATTTGTCCTATTGTGTTTTAGTTTTCATTGAAAGTCAATAAGATTAGAAATATAAAAGTATCTACTTAAGAAAAGAAACCTTTAGATACAAGATAAAGGTAATCGAATAGCAAAGGTAAATGATTCAAAAGCCTAAAATATGGTATTTTTATTATTATTAAGAGGTACAGAAAATAGGCGGTAGTTGACAATATAAACATAAGATAAAATGTCAAAAATAAATTGGGTAACTTTATTTTTGAACAAAATATTCTTTAAAAACAAATATCTTACCATACAAGAACTCAAACTCCCGTCTCATAATAACTTGCATATTCTCTACAGTTAATAAGTTCTCCCACCGAATGACTAATTATATACATCTCAATGCACAATCGATCGAAGATAATTTTAAAGACCGGCCGATATAGTCGTTAAAACATACGGCCGGACATTCAACTGTCCGAATATTATTGATGGACGTCGCGAAAAATCTAAAGAAATTCATCCGTAAAGCACAATGCATTGAACCTGCAATAAAAATTATTAATACCCATTCAGACGAAATACCGAGTCAGATTGGAGCAGCAAGTGGAAGAGTAAAAGTACGCTCAAATAGCTTTAAAATACAAACTAAAATTGTTGGTTCCACTGGTTTAAATAAAGACTTTCGAACGAGTGGAATTTAATATTCGTATTTGAGTCGGGTCCGCGGATCGAGTGGGAGGGGTTCAGTTGTTCGTGCCTCACCGGAAAGATTTATAATACATGCATTTTCGTATGCGAGTGATCTGAAATTGTCGAGGTTCCGACAAGGGCCCGGTGAGTATCGACGACGACGGCCGCATTGTGCCCACGCCCATTCCCTCTTAACGACTATTCAATACACTCTTGAATGAACGATTGCTCTTTGATATAATTCGAGGCGGACAACGATCGCGGACGTTTTGCTTGTGCGCCAAAAAAGTTGTAAAGCGATCTTCATAGCGGTGTTAAGTTCTAAAGGCTTGCAAATCGCACCGTCGACAAAACACGAGTCCTTTTAATCTTAGCAGCCATGAGAACTCTTAATAATATAATTAAAAAGATAATTATGTAGATGAAAGAAATTTACATTTCATAATTAAACGAATCAGGTTTTGTGATATTTCTCGGTGTCATGGTTTAACGATAAGATAGGAAACTAAATAGAAAAGGAGATTTGAATGGTAAAAAGCGATGAAACGATAGGTTTGTGCTTAAAAAACTAAAGCAACCCTTTCCTTGTCGGACAGTGAATCTTTAATACACTGGGTGCGGAACAAAAAAGACATGTGGATGGGACCCATTGTGTAATTTTAAGTAGGGCAAGATCTGGAATATTTCTGCTTGAACAATAACGCATTTTAATAAATTTCATTAAGATTGACATATCTGATTATGACGTTACCCTTCCATTTCCTTTCGCTTTCTTAAATTTAACTTACAACGAAATGTTTTAGATAATCAGTGAGCTAACGAAGCCAAAGCCGACATTTTGAAATTCGTTGCCGGTTTTTTGTTGCACAGTATTAATAAAAAAAACATTATTAAAAAGTAAATAAGGTAGCCTGTTCTTTTGTTGTTTGTAGCAAATTACGTCTTTAGCGAAAATCCTTGCATCTAAACAAATTTCCTCATCGTCGATTGTTTATAAAAGTCTGAAGAGAGATTACTCCACCCCGCTGAATAACAAAAGAGTATTGCGGTGTTTTAAAAGAGGATTATACAAGGAGGTAGCCGTATCATCTACGTTAAGAGCTTGCTTAAGTTTATGGAAAGTGTGGCGGCGGTCTTAAGACGTTTAACCATGACTTCCCTTTAAAAGGGTTGCGCTTTTTGTAAAATCACGTTTAAAAGAGCCTTAAGAGTCGATTGCAAGGCGGCAATGTGATACAACTCGAGTTGGGTTTTTTATCTTTACCTATCCGAGCCGGCTTAAGGCACTGCGTCGTGGGGGTTCTAAAAGGTTTTATGAAGGTCCAACTTCGTTTTGTTTCAAGCCGTAATTAGTGGCTTTCTTCCATATTTGCTACAAACTGTTTACTCTACAATACTAACTCCGTTGTTCCTAATAGACTGTAATTAAAAGTCAAACTGGAGAACAGTATTGCTTTATTCTATCTTAGAAATGGAGAGATTATGATTATTTTTTGTGGAGTTATCTTCAAATTTAGTTTGGAATTCTCTCCCGGTAGAGGCATTTATCATTTTTGCTATTAAATGGAACAACAATGCTTGTAACCCCGAAGGAGCCGATGGGCCTATCACAATAGCAAATGATACCTCGGGGTCCGAGCCGCCTGAATGTGCCTTAATTAACTCCCTGCTACTTATAAAGGAATAATGATCAACATACTTCATTATTTATGTCTACAAATAGTGGTTGAGAAAATCTGACTATTTAAAATGCATGGTTTATCGAGCTCGTTAATTTAACGTCGTTTATATCGGTTGTAAAAAATTAATGCCCACGAGCTAACTAGGGCCATATCATACAATTACACACACTAACTTACTGTAGTGCATGCAGTTTTTGCTATACTTGTAGCGAGGAATCTGGAGCAGGTATTTCTACAACAAACAAGACTCTCATACATATTTATGGCTTAAAAAAAGCGCCTATTGTTAACACGGGCACGATACGAATTTCTTTATGTAAAATGTTTTTTCGTTTTTTAATAGTCGGTCAGTAAGGCAGGTGAACAGACGACTAACAGGTGTGTAAAGACACTTTTCGGGGTTCATCTTTGAAAAAATTGGGGCGAAGTATCATCATTAGTTATTTTGTGGGCTGTAGTTTGTTTTGCGTCGGTCACGGTGCCGTGTGCGCATAAACAACGTGAAATGTTTCGCCTGCGGCGGCTCCACAGGCATTTTTAGCTGACGTCATTAAATTGTCCGATTTTAGATTAGTTTTTTTGTAATGGGCGGCTCTTGTGAAATTCTTCGTTAATATTATGTTTGCCTGAGGGACCCTCAAGCCCACAAAGGTTCGGGATAAAAGCGATAATTATTTTATCGCGGGGGAGTTCCTTGTTTGTTTCTCTAATAGCTACTTTAATGGAAGCAGAGGTCGTGTCGGAATAACAATGCAGCGTATAAAACGCATAAATTAACTACGTGTTATCTATTTGAGGAAATCTTGTAGTATTAATTTCTGAAAACGTTTTTCTTAATTTACTCGTGTAATTTCAAGTTGAAGTCAAATAAATTTTAATTCTTATGGCGTGTTGTAAGCAGTGGTAGTCAGGTGAACAGACAAGCGCTTTAGAATAAAACGACTTGTAGACATTTACACGCAACATTACCTGTCTTAGGATGGGATATACAATATTGCAGTCCATAAGTCTATTATTTTAAAACTAATAGTCCCACAAGAATTACTCTAATTACTTAGTAAACTGAAGTGAAATAAGATTACCTCGTACATATTTTACCATTACTTTTCTTTAGCTCTAATGTTCAGGCCGGTAACTACAAAAAATGTAATTTTTAGAAATATTCTTCTTATTAATTCTGACTCATCTATGCAATTATCAATAAAATGGCGTCCACGATTTTCATGATTTGTGCCAATGTCAGAGTATTTTAATGATAATTAAAATATATAATTGCCAATAAGAAGTACTTAAAGAAACCCTTTCAAGATTGTAATACATCGGAGCCTCATCCATTGATCAGCATGATGCACCACTAGCAGGCAAGGATGTAACTGACATCAACGCCCAGCGCAAACCCTAGGACCAAGAAAGCTGACATTTGGCAAAAATGGTTCCTTTTATAAAATAAGATCATACGAAGTCCCCACAGAATCGAAGTCCTCTAATTTAATTTTAAGTCGCTTAGTACAAGCTTTGCTTAGTTTGGGGTTAGATGGCGCTGTGTGAATAGTCTAAGAATATTTATTTTAATAACAGACAATAGACAAAAACTTTGTTCATCTTACGGTCAAAGTTAATCAGGTTCAGGCATTACCATACTGCACTTCCTATAAGTTGCCATGTTAAACTGTCATGACATGTAAACTGTTTTGCATTCAAGTACATGTCAGCATTATTGTCCAGCATTGTATAAACAAACCACGTTTATATTGCACCACAAAATCAATATTTTTCAAAAAGTGACCCCTATTTATAAAGAGATAGGATTCAAATTGCATGTAGAGAGTTCCTTCGGGATGTAAAATAGATTTTGGTGGGCATAGCCTAGTCTGCCATTGTATTGTATTGATATTTCGCATGCACATGTAAATGCGGTCATCTATGCAAGATTTCGTATCGTTAATTCGACATAACCCAACTGTTTAAATTGCTTTTATGATTCATCTCCTTGTTAGATATATTATTGCTCTTTTTTCTTAAAAATCTAGTTGTTAAAATTCTTTTGGTTACTTCGACGTGATCGATGGCAGATAAACGTGTTTTTTTTTGCAAATAGATAAAAGTACTAGAACTAAGTGACGAAGTTTTGGATGAAAAGCTAAAAGGAATTATAAACAAATAAAAGCTTACTATCGCAGGTTGTAATTAAAGTTAGAGAGTTTACAAAAAATATTTTACTTGCTTCTTATGCGAAAATAGAGCAATATATGTTGAAATTTGGTAAATTCGGATTATTCAATCGTCGAAACCTATAATAAATTACTGTCTCGTACAAATTTATCTATTACTGGAGACGTGCATTGCGTGCTACCTTTATTAGCTTAGTCGCATGTGGTTATATCGATCGATAGGTGAAGCGTTGGTAATTTGTTTTTATGGGCGGTGCAAAAACAAAGTGGATTGACCTGCTGGCTTCCACAGGATCGCGTGTGGAGTAGGGCTGCAGTTAGTAAAGGGAGAATGAGCGTGTAAAGGACTTCATTTGTTTTATATGGCAATTTAGCAGTGACTACAGACGTAAGATAAGCGGTAATGAACACACAAAATGATCTCGAGAAAACAATGCACAGGAAGTTGACGATTTCAAGAGGCATCGCTTTTGAATGGTTACATCCAATCTGTAAGGAAGAAGTAAATGTTTTGCAGCAATGTTGAATGATTTACTAAGGAGCCCGCGTTACTGAAAGTTAATATCACTATTTTAGCATCAACTAAGTTTAGCGAGGTCAGAAAAATATATGGCAACTAGTTTTGATTTGGCTCTATCAATCTGTATGCTGAATATGGAGAGTAAATGGATGTTTAAGTTCATAAAAACTGCACTTGTGGAATAATCTTTATACCTCACAGAGTTTTAGGTTTGTTTGGACAATTACATAGAGATTTTGAACATTGATTAAAGCTCTTACGGATTCTTTTTAATTTTATTCTTAAGCCCTCTCACTGCAAGCTCACTACCTAAAAATACTTTCCATATAAAACGAATTGACTGTTTAACAGTAGCTAAACTTTAGAGTTAGACAAAACCGTAGTTGAGGTCGTGGGTGGCAGTTTTTTTAAAATTTTAAATACAGAGTCATCGCTTTCGCTTTTTACATGATGCAAGCCTAAACCATTCAGTCATGTGAACTGATGCACGCAGTCAGACGGGCAAGTGAAGATTTACCCACCTACATCCTGACCAGTGGTTATATTCCACTATATTCTGTGCTTCATTGTGTGATCAGTATTTTGAGTTTCTTGACACTTTAAACTTTTGCGATTTTGAACACATTATTTAACACTAACGTCGGAAGACACATAGATACGCGAACTTTGACCCGAGTTTGTATTGCAATAATATTTTGAGCTATCAACAGCTCCGTCATTTCACAAGGCTTCTAAACAGGTGGATTTTCTTATTCCAGATGAAAAATGATCGCTAAAATTGGTGGGACTCGCTATAATTATTGAAATAGTTCTCTCTTCAGTAGATAACTTCGACTATGTAATCTACTTCAAGGGTTTTAAGTTGAATTTTCCAGGTCACTAAATCCAATCAGGGATTTATTTTAAAAAGTAAATTTAGCTGGGCTATTTGTACGTAGGCATTTCACATCCGTAAATGGTTACTGAGTAATTATTTCTTGCTTTGAAATTGCTCTCTTGAAATTTAGTAGAATCTAATTGCTAACCTACGCACTTAACAGAGTACTAGTAGGATATTTTAACACAATATTGCATAGTTTAATGGTAAAGGTGATGTAATAGCTAGTTTGTTAGACCTGGGAAAAAATGTACTTAACCTAGGAATGCTGGGAGGGGCGCTTTTTGTATAAACCTGTAGTTTATCTTCGCTAGGTAACATTTATTATCTGCTTGTCGTTTTAGTAAAAAAATTGTTTTTTCATGAAATAAAACAAAACAAAATAATTAACTGTCATAAAAAAGTTTTCACATTCATTTTGTCAATTAATATCATCTAAATATATAAAATTCCTGACTCACTGACTCATCGACGCTCGGTCCAAACCTTTGGATCTAGAAATATGATATTTTGCACATAGGGTCACTTTAAAGCGTAAACAAGGTACCTACTTATAAGGAAAGATTTTACAAAATTCCCTCGGGAACGAAGTACCGGGCATCCTTTAAGTTCTAAATTAAACGTTTAAAAATAACTCCAACGTCTCTTTCAAAAAGAAATCTTTCTTTCTCATAAAACTTTAAACACTGCTTATAACAAGACTAATAACATGTAGTTTTCCTTTGTTTTAGGCGTTATTAGTGTAAATTTTATTAGCAAGACAGTTTTCTCTTTGTGAACATTTCTCGTAAACAACAAATTGTAAATAAATAAATAAATTATGTCTATGTACTCGAATATGTAAAGCAAACAGTTGGAGTTCACACTCAACACGTACGTGACGAGCCATTTTAAAACGAAAATTAGACTTGAAAGCGCAAAATTTACTTTAGTATTCGGAAAATTAAACATATGTCTCGGACACTCCAACTCAACTTCAAATCAGTTTTAAACGTAATTGGATATTGTTTCTAATTTTGAAACCAACAAAGAAAATATGATGAATTGTAGGTTCTAAAATTCCAATAACACAATTTAACGAAGTGACAAGCTACATATATCACAGTTTCCTTGTGATCACTCCAACTTATACTAGTATAACAGCGAGAAAGACCACCATAGGTACAGATTAACTGTCAATATTTTACATTTCATTAACAAATTTAGTAAAAAATGTATTCGAAGATGTATTTTTTGTGTAAATTTAATTTTTCTATAATTTATATTTTGCTTGATTTTCTACAATTTAGGTAACATACTTTACCGTAGGTGACAGTTTCATCTTATCCTCCACAATGACATAGTTACATCAGAGGTTCATACAAATATCTACAATATACGTTTATAAAAACTAACAGTCCGGGAAGTAATGGTATGTACGAACAAAAGATTATTTATGGTATTCAAAAATCAGTAAGATATGTAACTACAGGAATTTTAATGACTGTGATAAATAGTTGGCACCAACGCAACTTGTGACACGTGAAGATTGCAACTACGGAATAAATCCCGCAATGGCAATTAAAAAGCGATGACATCTCACTTTCTTGCCTCCAAAGGGCATGTCCATATTTAGACCAACTTTAGACTTGAGTTGCGCTTGAACCAATTAGCTGTCCTCGAGAATATCCTTACTTTGAACGTCCAGAAATCAAAGCAGTCGACTAACAAGAACTATGACAGATTTACTGCCTCAAACAAAGATTCCGTAGCGCCAGATTATTTTTAAAATAATCTGATTATAGCTGTCGCCTTGGTCTTTTCTAATTATTTTTTGCTGTCCATTTTGGAAAGGAAATTGGACTAGATGTTTAATAAATCAAAACACTAAATGGTAAGGTTGTTTCCGTTATTTTGGTCAACATTTTATTTATGATTCATCCAATACTTTGTAATCTTTCGGTAAGTATCGCAAAAATCAAGAATTTTTCTCAAGTTTAAAGGTAAAGACAACATTATCATTACCTTTTTCATGTTTTTTTTTGACTTGCCTTATTTGTATGTTTATTCTGGGTAAACTATGCAGCATTCTGTGAGTGCCAACTTACTGTGAAACCTGTCGGTTAAAAAAAGTTACTTACGTTTAGGTCCTTAGAACTTGTCTACTATAAACGCAGTCTCCAAAAAAAACGAAGCACACTAAAATTATTTACAGCTATTTATTCCCTTTCTGCTTTTTCATTCAAATAAATAAGTGGAGCATTATTGATACTATCAAAGCATAAAAATGATGAATTTTCAAACAAATCATACAGTTTACTCAGCTACGCTTCCGCGCGATAGCATCTATTCGTGAAACGCATAGCAATGGCTATAGAAAGGTATACCGACTGTTCCCCATCGTTTAGCAAGTGCGGTCATCGTACTCGATGCTCATTGCCGTTTGATAAAGACAATGCTCGTCACGGATATTCGAAACCATTGATTCCATTTCCCTTAACAGGAGTACATTGCATGAAGTACACAGTAGAGATTTGAAAAGGTGAAATTATTTGATGTCTTTATCAGAAAAAAGGTACCTATTCTTATTCGGGAAAACTTTATGAACTGGGTTAAAAAGATGAAAAGATACACTTTTATCATTTACGAAAATAAAAGCCAGACTTCATCGTTAAGACTGTAGTATTTATTACAAAAATTCTCATACTTGAGGATGCCCGAGTCTTCGTTCCCGTGGGATTCTCGTAGAACCCTACATTATTTCTTGCCTATGTTGTAAAAGGAACCTTTATGCCAAATTCCAAGTTTCTAAGTCCAAGAGTTTGGGCTGGGTGCTGTTGAGACAGTCAGTCGGGACTTTCATTTTAATATATTAAAAAAATATAGGTAATAATAAAATCATGAAGACTTAAGTTGAATGACCATTACGATACTGTATAATTTGTGTAAGCCCATAAAACCAAGCCCATTCCAATGATGAAAAAGTTGAAACAGCTAGCAATGGTTCTTGTTCATTATCACTTTCGCAATTGTTTTTACGCTTCTTTAATTGTGACCAATGGGTAAAACCCGTTCCGAGATTCGTTGTTTTAGTAAACTTGAAAGCAGAGCTTGGAATAATCCAGAGGGATCGTTTTAAAAATATACGTTATTAAATGAAGTTGTGTTAATGTCAAGGTCAACACAGAAGGCATCTTAAATCTACGACACAATAGACCGAAAAATTTAATGAAACCAAAAATCGCGTCCCACTCCAAAATTGAATGCAAGAAAAATGACAAATATCGAAGTGTCAAGATCTTCGCGATCCAACACAAAAACAGGGTAGACCAAAAGATACCGCATGAATACTTTTTAATGTGCCAACGATACGACCAACGTTTCATTGTGAAGGACATTAACAATAGCTTGAAGATTTTTTTCGTGAGACTTAATTCTCGAGAGCTCATTCTTTTTGAGGAATTCACATAAACTGCATTTATATGAAGTCGTATCTGTTAGAGGACAAAGCCTTGCTGTCGCAGTCCGAGATATGGTTGACAGCTGCAGAGTTTCCGAGCCAGTGCCCTAACCTACCGTGAAACTTGCACGCGGCCAACAAAGCGCCCGTTAGAAATAAAAATACGAATTTCATTTAAATCTCTTTGACTGTTACGATCACTGATGTAGTGGGTAAAGTCGCCACACCTCCCGTTATTAAATTTACAGGGTGCCATACAATTCGCATTCGGCCTTTCGGCGTCAAATCGATTACTATACAATACCTGTGTTTCTGTGGCCTCAAGAGGTTTTTAATAGTTTCCTGCGATTCATACAGTCACGCTTCATCGATCACACCCACAGACTCTATATCTGCCGTTGGACATGGTATCATTCATAATTATCTCAACAGTCAACTGATAATTGATTTAAGGAACCATCTTTTACTTTACCAAATATAGGATTTTACTTTTTAACTTATTTTCTGTCTCTTTCAATAAAGTATCAATTCAATAAGGAATTCCTCAAGAATACTTGAGTATTTTGGACACTGTTTTCTTAGGACCGCTACCAAAATTCTAATCACGATACTATTGTGCAACCATCTGTGCTCTATCAATCAATGTCAGAATTTTGATCATTTTCTTTAAAGCGGTGGCGTAAAATTGAACAAAGTTGGTGTATTTTTTATATATATTCACAGACGGAATGGTTGTTATTAAACCCTAAACTGTGAAACCTACTTAAAAGAACCGCCGCTGATTGGTGTTTCTACAATAGTATCATCAAATTTATTAAATATTGAAAATGCTGAACCAGTATCACTTACTGAACACTTTTTTTTGTTTGTTTTTTTTTTTGGGGGGGTGGGGGGTTCCTTAACGTAGACACCAGTCAGGTGCACCCCCCGAGCGCTACCCGCACCCCTCGCGTGCCTGGTGGAGGAGTAATGTCTACGTTTAGGCAAAAAATGAACTATTCCCGTTGAAAAAAATTTTTTTTTTTTATAAATGAGTTCTTTGAGTGATACTGGTTCAGGATTTTGAATATAGCTAGGTCAGGGGTGGCCAACCAGTCGATCGCGA
Source organism: Aproaerema taeniolella (assembly GCA_949987775.1). Classification (NCBI taxonomy): domain Eukaryota; kingdom Metazoa; phylum Arthropoda; class Insecta; order Lepidoptera; family Gelechiidae; genus Aproaerema; species Aproaerema taeniolella. Next base: position 12,843,618 of record OX465256.1, read on the forward strand.
CTGTTAGTCCAGTCGATCATGGCAAGTCAAAAAAATAAAAAAAACATTTCACATTTAAGTTTTTTCTCTTATTATAATTCAAAAAAATACTACATGATTGTCAAAAAGTATGTAATTGGTAGATCGCACAGGGTTTCGTTAGTAAACAGGAGATCTTGGATGTAATCAAGTTGGCCACCCCTGAGCTAGGTGGTTCTTTTTCACCCAAAATATTTTCACGTTTTAGCATAAATAAATGATAATTTTCTGTAAAATTTAAATGATTTAGTGGAATTATATTTTTATTTACAAATAGTTTCATATTCACACTTAATTTTCAAATATAAAATAAGATGCAAAGCAAAGAAAAACATGTCTGTATTTATTTCAGATATCGCAACACATGGTAACAAAATCACACAGACAGGAAACAAGAAGATAAGACTAAAGTCTCTTGATACACTATAACCCCTAATTATGTCAAGTACGCTTAAGCAAACGTAAAATAAAGTTTTATTGTATCAATTTACTAGGTAACCGAGAGGAAACTGATTATGCAGCTGAACAGTAGATTAGCATCGATCGGTTCCTTTGCGACGAAGATAAGCTCTCCAAATTCCGATAATGATCTGTATTCAAGTTTCAAGCCCAATTGTCCGTGTATTTTTTTCAAACAAAATGTATACAAACCAAAATATTCAATTGCGTTTTAGCTGCAATTTTACTATTCTGTCACAGTAACAGATACATTCGTTCCCCACAAAAGAAATTGCGTATTGATATCCGATATACCTGATGTTTTTCTAGCACCGCTATTCTTTTGCTGAATATGAGCGAATACAAAGGTTTTAGATTTCTGATTAGGCAGTAAAATGTTAAAAATAATAATCTGGCAAAGTATAGAAAAAATAACATATTGCATAGTCAAAAAAAACATTTAAAGTCTAATTTTGTACTTTACAAAAGAGTTAATCTATGAACTAAATGTTGTAAATTAATTTTAATGTTTTCTATCTATACATATTACAAAGATAAAAGATTTGATTGTTTGTTTGTTTGTATCGAATAGGCTCTAAAACTACTGGACCGATTTGACAAATTCTTTCACCATTAGAATCCTACATTATCCAGGATGGACATAGGGTACATGATTTTCCCGAACTCCCACGGGAACGAAGACCCGCGCGGGAAGCTAGTAAGTAAAAAAATTTGGTTAGGGCCTATCAACCTTAATTTCTATTATATTTTTTGTACCAACCTACAAAAGCCTCAACCGTTTTACATGGTACAAATTAAATTTGAAACTTTTAATTTGATACGCGGAACATGCAAAACAAACTAAAACACAATGGCAGGGATTCAGACCTAACAAGCTTCGTTCCGAGAATTTCGAAATGGTAAATCTCAGTGGGCAATCGTTTGAGGTAAAGAGCTCATGGGGCTTTGAGCAATTGACAATCCACTACCAGTAGTCTCCCGTCATTATGTTCCACGGAAGCCGGACAAGAACCACCAAAGTACATTGTTCAGCTCATGTTTTTACTACACCATTTGTTTTCTCCTGCAAAAACATAATAGGGTTACAAAACCTAAGACTCTTTTGTCCCCATCTGTTGTAACCTTCAATTTAGTGAAACGGTAGCAAAATATTGTTTATTTTATTCTTGAAAGAGCTTTTAAGAGGTGACATATGGACTGTTTCTGTTTGAGTGACTCTTAATTTATGGGCCTGTGACCACTGAAGAATTGGGGCATTGTTTAATTTTAGAAAGTCGGTTCTTGTTAACTGAAATAGAGGTAACTATTTTATTATACGTGACCACACACCGTTGCTAATTTTTGGGGAAGTAAAAAATATTTGTCGTGCTTATATACCTATATATCTACTATTTTTAACCGACTTCAAAAAAGTAGGAAATTCGCAATTCGACTGTATGTATTTTTTGTATGTATGTTATGCGATAATTCCGCCAACTGTCAGCCGATTTAAAAATCCTTTTTTGCTTGAGGTATAGTGTCATGTAAATTTTAAAAAATACTATAAAAACAAAAAAAATAAAATAAATATCAGATGACGGTTTGGTTCGTATAATTATTTGCTGATAGGCATTGTTGGGATTGAAGTCGGTTGACTCTTACGTTTTTAACGTGGACAATTATCTAATTGCATCCTTGAACGACCAGTTAAGTTAATTACGTGAGAGTAATGAGCTACCTATATTGAATTACTCAACAGGTGCAAGTCGTAAAGGTGACCTCGAATAAACAATGGACAAAGTTGCGCGTAAGCGAAACCTTGCGTTTAAAGACAGTTGAAAATAAACAATTAAATAAAAATATCCACATCATACAAAATGCCTTTATTACTAAAATAGTTGAAGGTTTTGGCCTCTATAAAATTTGACTTAATTTTATTTATTGGTTCAGTCTTGAAAGGGTAAGAGAGACGATCAAAAAAGCCGATTTGAAACCTATTAAGCAATTCTTGAAACCAAAGCGAAGAGAATGAGAATCTAGCAATAAAAACCTCGTTATTTTGATAATCGTTCTTAGTAAAATACACGAAGTCATTAAAGTTTTAGCTCGTTAAATAATGGTTGAATATTAGATAGGTGTATATGCTTTTTAATCTTTATTGGACACATTAGAATCGTCGGCTTTCATCGAGAAAGTCACTGTTTATAGCAATTATATAAATTACAGCAATCAAATTCAATAGAGTGCCGCATGAAATGTGATCGAGCATTGAACGGGTTTATTGCTGTGAGAAACAATAAATGTAGTGATTATAAACTGACAATTAATAAAACATTTCATATTAATAATACAGCAGGCTGCTTAAGTGGCAATATAAAGCTGGGCTACACAAATTGAACACGTCGAACACAGTACTTTTATTTGTGAAGCAAATGAAATAAAAGTGATACGACTGCTTTGCTCAAAGTTCTCGCTAAAAAAACATCATTAGGAATGGAAAGAGATTCACGTATTTTTGTTACTTTGTAATCAAAGAAAATATAAACAACACCGACACTCAGAAAAGAACTGGAGAACTCGATATGAATTGCTCTTTTATTGACCGAGTCTTATGCTCCGTGTGTATGAAAGCCTTACAATGTTTGTTTTACTCCAACAAATTACACACTTGGACACCGTTTAGGAGCGATTGCGCAATGCAACGTAATGGTTATGACTGTTAATGATACATTTTGTAGAATAAACATACTAATAATATGAGATTAAGGTCTAAGACTGCATTTGTTTGAGACGTGATTTTATTTTATAAGTCAATAAGTAGATGTAATGATCACAATTAACAAACTTTGCCTTTGAAGTTTGAATACTTGCCTTATAGTGCTTTTTACCATCGTATTAGTATTATTATTTGAAATATACTAGTTCTGCAAATGACTACCGGTTGCATGCTTTTAGTGATTATTGATGATTACGTTCAATTTCCGCGATATTTGGTAGATTCATCAAAGTTCATGGACGATTTGTTCATGGAGTAAGGATCATTGATTTCTCAAGCCTTACGCTGCGGGGGTGAATGTAAAAGGAAATCCCATAATGTACGCCGTTTACCCTCAAATTTTGACAAATCGAATTCCAATTAGCGTGAATTTCTGTAGATATTTACTCACCCACCCTAGGAATGCTTCTAAATTGATCGTCTCTACAAAATGTACGCATTCTGATAGTTTGAAATCTTGAGACTTATCATAAAATATAAATACATATTGAGAAATTTTTGAATACAAAAATTCAAAAATGTCAGTTTGATTTTTCAGGGTAGGTACGCAACAGAAACTAAGAATTGTTTTTGCTAAACTTCTCGTTAATATTTCCTTGTAAACAAATTAATGCATCAATTGATTCGGCAGAAATGGCCGAACGCCGACCTTTTAGATCTTCACTAATCTACCCACCCTGTCTAGGTAATAATAATAACCACATAGACGATCAATAAAAAACACAAAAAAGGAAACTCAATTAAAAATCCGTTTAGTTTGAATGTTTGTTTTAGCCATAACCTGTAATTATCCACTCGGGTGGCTTTGCCTTAAACGTTAGACTAGAAAAAGGTTGGTACACAGATGTTTGAAAGGTGGGATGCAGACCACGACTGGCTTGGTTAAGTGGTAGTTAAACTACGCCTCATGATTTCGGGTTCGATTCCCGGTCAGGACAGGACAAATATTTATGAAAAGCAGGTGTTTGTTGTCGGGTCATGGGTGTGTGGCGTTTAAATGTTACAATGCTCTACATAGAAAAACAACTATACAGATGTTTAAAGAACAGAAAATTTTTTGGACGTTACCAATTGTTCGAGTTAGACCTCAAAATAATTTAGCAGGATATGAGGCTGACATAATCATTAGTTCCGCCAAAATTTTGATAAAAATAAACTAATTAAAAAGACTGAGGCTTTATCGCTATCTAAAAGAAGTTATTACAGTAACTGTACACACACTACACATTATTCATAAGTTTAAAGTTTTATCAATATTATTTTATCTTCTCTAATGCTAATATTAAACCATAAACTTTTACAGGAAATGTTTAATATTTACGAATGCTCAAAACAAGTTAATCGGGTGATTGCACAATAATATTGGCAACTACCAATTCGAATGCCAAGGTTGCCTCTTTGATTTTAAATTACATTTGTATGCCATTATTAAATAAATTAGCATAGGTATTTTTAGAGGTTTAATACTGAGGATTAAATATAAAAACATACATAAACTTTTTGATTGAGGTCTGGAATCCCGGATTGTAGATTAAAAATATCTTTAAACACCCGTAAAGATCTCTACAAACGCCTTTTATTGTTGTTTAAGCACCCGCTCTATACAAAACACTATTTAATTTTTTTCCATTCGATCATTTTACTTTAATTAAATAGACATTCCATTTTATTATAAAACTGGGCCACTTTTCCCTAGTACTGTTTAAGTACAATAGTTTAATGTCTTAATAACAGCATAGTTTATCTCAATATGCGGTATCCTAACATTTGAACAGTGAACATCACAAACTACAAAAAAATTGTGCAAAATAGGTCTTATTACAACTGCGTAGAACACACTTAATTCTGTTTACTATACTGTAGGAGTTTTAATTAGGTAAATTACTTTATCCATAGAGACAATGGCAATAGGGGAGAATTTTATTAACAGCACGATCCCTATCTCTTTCAGCCCATATACGGGTGGGCACTCATTAACTTTAACAAATAGAATTGATTTGTTTGATTTTAATCTCTGTTGGCTTCATTTGTGAGATTATTGGCATCAATTTATCGGTGTCTTTGTGGGGGATAGATATCGATACGTAGTCTAATGTAATGGAGCGTTTTTGGCTACGAATTGAGAGTGACATTTCCGATACACGTGTGGAATCGGTTTCGACTACAGCCAGTCCGATGACAGTGAAACTTCACTTTGATTGCGCGCCCCCTTTGGCGTGGTCATTTTGACACTTTTTTTTATTTTTATTATAAAATGGGTTAACTCTTGACCTCAATATTGACCATGAGGTCAAAGATGAGGTCGACGATGGAGCGGTTAACCCAGAAAATGCCTATAAAGGCACTGGTACTTCCACGCACTGACGGAACACAGCAAGCTGTTTGACTGTTTGGCACTTTTTTGACATTACTAACTGCCTGACTGCTGTTCGATATTTTTAGGAAGCTGAAAGGTATAAAGGTTCCTTTTATAACGTAGGCTAGGAGTAAGGAAAGATTTTATGAAATTTCCAAGGGGACATAGTCCCAGGCATCCTCTAGAACTTTTTTTTTTAAAGCAACTAAACATGTTATTTTAATTATATGTTTCTATAATTTGTATGATGTAGTAACAACAAATTACTTCTGTTTCAATCGAATATAAACAGAAAATCAACAATCATATTCACAGGATATTTTCAAACGCATCAAAAACTTGCAATATTCCACACGATATAGCTCTACCATTCATTGACCTGTAACTAATGAATACTTCGAAGTCCTTCGTACGTGATATGACAGACAGACATTGATGTTACACAAATTATAAAGCGTAGATAAAAATTACGTTTATTTTGATGAACCTTTAGCCAACACAGAAGTTTCACACGTAAAATTTACTTTACATTGAATTAAATTAACATTAAAACACAATTTTTTTAAATTGTTTAATAATATATACTTAAAGAGAAAATATGTTATGTACGAGTATGTTGTATGTTTGCAAGGAATAAACTGAAAACTACTGGACCGATTTCTAATATTCTTTCGCTATTACAGTATTACATTATCCCCGTGTAATATAGGTAACATAATTTTCCTGAAATCCCATGGGAACGAAGTCCAGGGTGGAATAAAAATAAGCTAGTAATTAATGAACCACTACCCATTCTTTTTCCTATTGTCGTCCATTTAGTCAGAATGCAAAATGCAAGTTTCCATCAAAATATTAAGTTAAGTAAGTGCCATTTGGTGGGAATGAATATGGGCTGGTAAAAAAAAGTGCCTTGTCATCGTAAAGAATATAGTCTTTTAAAACTAGCTACCCTGTTATTTTAAGCGTACTGCAATCATAAAGTTATTTTTTTTTTAAAGTAAGAATCTACAATATATTTACATCCTACGGAACGTGATATTACAGAGAATTCGACTCCTGTGAGGTCACGTCAGACGGAACTCGCAGGATTACGCGAAAAGCTCCTTTGATCTATTACCTGCAGAAACATTTAAAATGTAGGCAAATATAGAGACGTCCATAAGTTTGTTAGGATATTTTATTTATATGAACGATAGAAAACAAGCAAATAAGTATCAGCTAAGTACAAGTTTCGAATTTTTTAATTGAGAATGGGTATGCTCTTGACCACAATCTAACTCAGAGCAAAGATGCGGTCGTGAATGCATCTAGCTCACTGAAAAGAAGCCTATTCACTTGAACTTTAAAGATATTCGGGTTGTATGAGCTCGGAAATAATAAAAAAGGCGGTTTCCCATATTTTCGGTTAAAGATATCAGTTATCACCACTACACTGACGTTTTGTCAAATAAACCGCATAATATTGTATGTATGTATGTAAACACTTTATTGCACATAATAAAAATTTCAAAACAAAAGATATAGATACAAAGAAAACTATGTACAAAGGCGAGCTTATCCCTTAGAGAGATTTCTTCCAGCTAACCCTCGAGAGAAACGAAAGGAGACTAATCGCAGGATCGGCGTACTTGCGCAATAAGGAATTTGAACTAATAATATCTACTTTAACGCTACACTAATTATATTATGTTGTTGAATGTGGTTACAAGTAATTTTTACGAATTTTACGAAATATGTTCTCATGAGTCAATGTCATCGGACGACATTGGCCTTATAATATAAAAAAAAGCTAAAGTTTGTGAGGAAGAATGGATGTTTGTTACTCTTTCACGCAAAAAACTACTACACAGATTTTGATCAAACTTCGCAGTGATATAAATTAAACATCAGAATAACATAAAGGCTACACAATTTTTCCAAATTCTCACGGGAACGAAGTCCCAGGCGGAAAGTTAAATTTCAGAATATGAGATAACTGTGGTGTTATGGCCACTTTATGCTATACTCTACCCGGACCGGTAAATAATACGTGTGTATCTGTATTTGTGCTAAAGGAACCACGATACATAAGCAACCTTATTATATTACGATGCGTAGGTCTTATTTATTTATTACCTTCAAATTCAAATCAAGGCAAGTCAATTGGCAAGCGTGACTCAGTATTCTCGTTCAACTGCATCTGGTATATTTCGACTTATGACAACCACAATAACGCAGCTGTGATTAGGTGTACTGACGCAACAGTTCTTGTTACTTAATTGATAAGACAACTCGTTCAATGGCACGTGCAGAAGATTAAGCGTGTTCGAGCGAAATACAATGCGAATTACTTCTATGAATCATTATGTACTTATCTTTTGTAACGGTGTAAACTCATTTTTTTTACCATGAAACCAAATTTTACTTACTTTTAGTTTAAATTATATGTACTATTATGTGTTTCAAAAATACATAATAAAAAGAAAATTCAAAAGTGAAATGGTCGTAACTCTTTTAATCAGTTACACGCTTTGACGTCTTTCAAAATTAAAGTTTCATATAATTATCATAACATACTTAATATATGTATTTGAAATAGAGCTGCAAATTTATTGAATTTTTACTAATTTTGGATTTTTTTTTTATTGAGTATTTTTGAAACTACTAGTTGTATTCAACGTTAACAAGTTTTACTCGTATATATACACATCAACGCGGTCTAGGGATATTGCAAGATTTTTCATACAAAAGAGGTCTGTTTGAGAAGCTACAAAAGCATACTCGAGATACATGGAGCGCTATAATTTTCAGACAAGTAAATGCTTAACCTGAATTTTGAATTCTAATCAATAAATTTTGTTTTACTTGAAATTTGTGAAAACGTGACGAAAATGATAAAAAAATTTGCGTAAATTCGACTATTTTCATACAAAAAGCAAGCAAAAAGTGCATTTTCATATTCGTTTCCGTCACGTTTTCACAAATTTCAAGTAAAACAAAATTTATTGACTAGAATTGAAAATTCAGGTTTAGCACTTGCTCGTCTGAAAATTATAGCTCTCCATGTACCTCGAGTATGCTTTTATACTTTCTCAAACAGACCTCTTTTGTATGAAAAATCGTGCAATATCCCTAGACCGCGTTGATGTGTGTATTAAGTTTAGTTAGTTAGCTACCTCTGACTCAATATCTAAACGTAAATATTATTGTATAAATTTATGATAATTTCTAATCAATGTTTAATTTGATTGTCATGTTTATTAAACACTGTTACTTAACGTAGTAGGTATCTATCCTATCTATTTACTTATCCCTGTTCCTAGTGATCTTTGAACATTTCTAGAAGTTACTCATCTTTTGAAGGGTATTTTTTAACCGACTTAAAAAAGGGGAGGTCCTCAATTCGACTACTGATTGTTTTCAAAATAAAACTCTTGCTATTTTTTAAGTTATAATATCTGTTTTCTAATAGAGAACTTTTTAAATATATTTTATGTACGAATTTCAATACAGTAACGATTTCTATTTATAGTCTTAACTAATAAATTCGTTATTCAAAATGCCTATCAACCAAACTCATTGCTACAGATAGGTAGGTAATGGATATAAGATGAGCTATAAAAACTAAGTAGTCTTAGAAAGCCGTTGATTTCCAACATGCGATAAGTTTATCAATTACTTTGATCTTAGGTTTTACTGCAATTTTACGACAAAATATGAAATGCCTGAACGAAAGGCTTTGCAACAGTTTATAGCATACCTTTATATTTCGAGATGAACGTATGTTTAAGTACAAATATGCTTAATATATTCATGTAAAGTATATGAGTTGACTTTAAATTAATTAGAGAAACTTAAGAGGGTACTTTTGACCCATGATACTGACCATACTGACCTAAGAATATAGGTTAGCTGGAAGAAAACTCATTTCTTGAGTTAAGCTCGCCATTGTATAACTCTTCTGAAATCTGTATGTATAATGTGTGTACAATAAAGAATAAAGAAGAAGAAGAATATAAGAATACGTAGGTTGAAATATGAAAAATTTGTTTGCATCTCCGTACAACTTGAGCAATCACCTTTTAGCCTTAGTAAGAGAATCGAATTTTTATTTTCCTTTATTTCATTTCTTGGGGAAGGTTGTTCAGTTTCATGGAGACAATCCTAAAATGGAGAGCTAACTCATTTAAAGTTATCCCGTATTAACGTACTGGTATATGTTTAATGCTAACCAAATAATTTACTTTATGAAAACACTAACATCTAAGATTGATATCAATGAACCACAAACAAAACATGAATAGTCCTATAGTCGACTTAATTCACTTGATTTATATCACCTGGGTGAATTAAGTATACGAACTAAATGTTAACTAATATGTTATTGTTTATTTGTTAATGTTTTCATAAGTCCTCGCTTTTAACTTTTCAGATATTTTGGTTATCATATTTATGCATAATATGATAACCAAAATATCTCAAATAGGTGTACAGAAAAACATGCAGCTAACCAGCAAATATATAAATACACTGAAAAGGAACCAAAATACTGTTTTTTGTGACAAATATAGATCAAACTGTGAATTCAAGAAAATCACAAGAAAAATATTTAGTTTATTACTATTCCCTTTGAGAAACTTTACCAACAATTAATTTGTTACAAATCTAGGTTTATTAAAGTAGTATAACACTTTCAAGATTCCAATTACTCGAGGAAGTAATTTTAAATCAAAACAACGGCAGGCTTTATAACTGTAATACTCTTGAGTAAACGGTTCTTTGCAGGCTCAGTATAAGTTAAGGTTAAAGCGCAGCTTTCATTAAAGAAAGTGGAGCAGTCATTTCTTAGTTTTTTTTTTCTTACAATTTTCTTCTTGAAAACAGGTTGCGTTTGCATAAGCCCTTTGAAGTTGTTATAGCTTGTTAAGTAAATGGTTAGTAGCAGTGAAATGAAGCTGTCATTGACATTAATTGTAACTATCTTCGTCGCTTTCAAGTGAGACTGTAGGAGCGACAAGTGCGGGGTTCCATTGCTCTCATTTTCTAGATAGATTGTTAGTATTTATTAAAGTGCAGTACCCTATAGGTATCTAACTTATACTATTTTTGTGTATAATCGCATGTAAAGTTGATAGTGTCAGGTTTTCTAAAAGATTTCACAAGTTATAAGTTTTAAAATAAATACAGAGATGACGAGGTAAAGAAAAGGTTTTGTAAGATGCAAAAACATCAAGAAAAATAAAACCTGGGTGATTATTGTATCCATACTAATATTATAAATGCGAAAGTAACTCTGTCTGTCTGTCTGTCCGTCTTTCACGCCTAAACTACTGAACCGATTTAGATGAAATTTGATACAGAGATAGATTAGAGCCTGGGAAAGGACATAATTATGCTACATTTTATCTCACAGTTGGGCACGATATAACCTGTAGTCCACGCGGGCAGAGCCACTCACGAAAAAAAATAAAAAAGTAGATAAAAACATCCATACATACGCTCACGCCTATAATTCCTATTGGGGTAGGCAGAGCATCAGTAGTTTAAAAACCATTTGATGCCACGTTTGACATAAATTCGAAGGGTTATAAGATGAACAGCAAAACCCCTGCGGAAAAGCAGATGTCCAATAAAATAATTTAATTTAAAATTAAGTTATTTATCGTATTATTACTATCAATAAGTAAATTTCATTTTTCCAAAACTCATATTTTAGAGAGAGGTCAGCCACTGACTTGAACTAACATGCGAAGTCCCAATTCAGTCGAAATTAGGACATTGGTTAGTTTACTAATAAAAACAATGGAAACATCCAATCGTAAACCAGTGCTCGACAAGCCCACAACGACAAGTCGGCACCGATAACCACTGGCATACTACGTGTGTAATTTAGCGATTAATTAAAACTTATACAACCGTGACCGGAGTAATTACATAGAGATTTGTGGTGCATTCCGTTTTATTATACCGCTTTTATTCCGAACAACGATCTATAAAACCATTGAATCAAGGGTGACCGCTCGCTAAAATACTTACTCGACTTACGACGAATACTCTTTGTTTGTTTTAAAGATTAATATTCGGTGAGTTTAAGTTAGTGAAACTTTAGGGGGTGATTCTCCCCATGAAAGTGAATAACTTTCCCCAATGAACATAGGTCGAATTATTTTTAAAAAAATCGTCTCTTCGTACGACTTCAGCTATCAGCTGATGCCTGAGTAAGACGATCGAAAATTTGTTTTGGGAATTCTAAGTAGGTTTGTTGAGAAGTGGGAAAGAACACCAGCTAAATTCTCGCTAACTAATTCAAATTCACCCCATATATTTTTGAAAAAAGCGTCTCTATACTTGATAAAAGTTCCTGAAACTAAATGTAAGACGAGAGTATCACAACACCCTGCCCTCGATAAAACCACTATTCCAACACTGTTCATTTTTAGTTTTTTTTATTCATCATGGCCTTTTCTTTTCCTTAGGAACGACGAATCCTTATCATCAAATATCGTATTAGCATAGTAGACTTATAATAGCTACATTCGTTTTTCTACTTTTTCTTTGCATGTCGATGAGAACTCTAAGCTTGAATTAATTATTCTACTTAATAAAAGTTTCTTCAAAGAAAAGAGCCGTACTTACTTTATGTTTTGATTTAAGTTTTGATTAACAAGCCCTGTGAGTAGAAAGTGATTACGCAAAATGAAAGAAAATTATAGCCTCTTAAACTGGGTTTTATGACAATACTGTGGTTATGTAGGAAACAGCAATGGCCTGTGTAATTGAAGGAACAATAGATTCGCAAAATATTACTTTTTTATTTCACTTACCGATTTTTGATTTCATTTGCTCTTTTGCGAGACTTTCAACAAAGATAACGAATAAAATCTCTCAATGATGACACTAGAACCTGAAACCACACAATTATTGGCAGTATTTCTAACAGTAGTATAGAAATTGTTCGATGATTAGAGTGAAATCATTATCTACACGTGGCTATGGCGGAATATCTGCACTCGCAATTTGATATTGCTAAATTAGCAATGTCGGTTTATCAGAGCACAAACTAACATGACCCAAATTTTGAATAGGTTGTGAATAATTATTGTTCAATCAAATGGCACTCTATGGTAAACTGAAGTCATAGTGTGTATAAATTAGCTGATTATTGGAAGTTATAATGAGTCCTCAATCGTTCAACAATAAAATTCTTAATCATTGATTTTCGATTGTCGCTTGATAATTTGATAGTGCATTTTAAATTTAGGTACTGGTAAAGTAGAATAATAGTCTTGTGATGAGGTTTAACGTCACCTAAGGTGAACTAAACGTTAGGAGACACCTAAGGGTGAACTAAAACGTCTCTGTAATTCAATTTTAATAAAATAAAATAAAAAAATCAATTATTCTGACTTAGTGCGATAATTTAGCAGTGTGTGACTATTATCCCGTCGTAATGTTTATTTTCACACAATATAATCGTTGCACCCTAGTAAGGACTTAAAAATCTTTCAAATATCTAAAAATGCAGGTCCGGACTCACTCTACACCAAACCCTTGGACCCAAAATGCTGAAATTTTCCACAAAGGTTTGTTATAACGTAGGCAAGGAATAAGGAAGAATTTTGAGAAATTCTCATAAGAACGAAGTCCCGGGCATCCTCTAGTTAAGTAATAATTATAAAAATAACTTCAACTGTGACCTTAAAATAAAAGACATGAAGCCATTGTAGATATAACATCAACCGTAAGCCTTTGGTAAAACATTGAAAACACGAAATTATTAACCTGAACAACGCTTTTATTTATAGTGCATTTAAAATTCTCTTGCTGAAGTGTATTATTGTGATGCAGAGGTTTCTGCATAAGGCTTTACCATGACTCACTAACTTGTCTATCCATTCTAAAGACCACCCTGTAATGTCCGGTCATCAATAAAACAAGTAGCTTTTATTTCTGCAAAAGTGGTTTTCTAAAAAAACTTCTAACACCTACTTCGTCGAAGGAGTGAAGTTTTGATAAATGCATTTACTGCTTTTACCGCAACTGCGACAATCGAGCAACCAAAGAAAATTACTCGGTGCATAACGAACTCACAAACAATGGTTAATAGTGGGCATTTACCTCTCTGTGACGAATCGAGGAGGCCGGTAGTCCAGTAAAACAGCATACAAAAAGAAACAAGGACCATCACAATGCTCAAAATGGTTCCAAACTACGTGAGGCCGTCGACGCGAAAGTGTCCACCATTCGCAACGCCACCCCATAAATTAAAGAGATAAATGGTGCACCAACAATGGTTATATAAACCTTTCTTATGATGCTCGAAAATAAGCTTTGTTTGGCATTCGGTAAAAAATTGAAATCACCGTTCGCGTATTGATACAATGGATTGAAATGCTAAGGGGAGTTCTGAACACACGCGCAGGCACTTCGGTCTTCGCAAAAAATTTCGAGTGATTCAATAATTTCGCATATTTTATGGTCATTTTTGGTCTATTAAAGTATTATTTACCTGGTCTATTAAAGTATTGAGTGAGTCGTTTAACACACAAAATTTATATTTGTATGAAAATATTTTACAATGCTACACAAATGTGCAGCAACTACATATTTTAATGAACAGTTCAACATTATCACGAAAAGCTTTGCCATTTCAAAATGTAGGCAAAATTCTGGTAATTTACGACTAAACAGCTGCAAAATTTTATCTAACTCATGTTATATTTGGATGTAAAATTTGCTTCTAATTTACGATGCGGCTACAATTCAAATTATAACTCTGTTTCATAAGTGTCAATGAGTTTATGAATGAAATCTGTCGTAGGTATTTGTTGTGATCTACGTCTTTCAAGAGCTATTGACTTTGTAATTTAATGCTAATAAATGCTACTTTTAAAGTTTCGGTCAGATGTTATCCATTTTTTATTAAGATAAATTAGAATTTTATTTACGGTTATTATAGATGTTGTAGATGAGCCATAGTGGGCCACGGTATGGTTCTGTTAGTTCGAGGTTTGTGCCGCGCTTAAGAGCAATTCTTTTTTATCCTAAAGTATTTTTTTTGTCATCTATCACAATTTGGTACACGACATTATGTTAACCATTAATCCTAAGACAAATAGCATATTAAGTTAGTATAGCAAAGCAAATAGTCTATGATAGGTCCAGAAGTGCGGTGCCCTTAATATAGCCTATGCACTCTTTGAGCTTAAAAGAAAGCACAACACACAAATAAACAGGGCTTTAGATAAATCTCTTTCAACCTCTCCAGTCCATGAAACTGAACAACTTTCCCCAAGGAACATAGGTCAAAATATGAAAAAAAAATTACCCTCCCATACAAAATGCGCTATAAACTGATGAAGTTTGTATGGGAACTCAATTTTTTTTTCATATTTTGACCTACAAGTATGTTTCTTGGGAAAAGTGTCATGGACTGATTTACCACCCGAGAGGTTGAAAGAGAGATACCTAAAGCCCTGTATATGTAAAAAAAAAGTTGAAAAATCTAGTTAATATATAGAAAAGCTCTTACCAAATTAATAATTTGATGTCTATTTTTAGGAGTACGTATATATAAATAACAGAATACTTATAATTTCTTACTTAGAAGTTCAGTTACATTCAAAACCAAAGGTAGTTCAAGCACCCGCACGAACCACCAACATGGAAAACGAAACCAATTATTAGTAAACTCTTACAAAAGATCACAAAGAAGTTCTCGTAAAACAGCTAAGGTATAAAATAAGTGTTTACTTTGTCGGAAGCATCATACACCGCTTTGAAGTGGCTTCCATTTATGTTTGTGAGTACGTAGCGACTGTGTTAACCCTTACATCTGTAGCGATAACGGCTAAATGTAACTATTTTCTGCTCTTATTCCTTCCCCTCTCTTTTCAAGTTTAATCAATTCTAACCCTTTTAGTTTAGGAAATGTTCCAGAAGAAATATCGTATTACTTTTTGTTTCAATTATCGTCAAAAGTAACAAAATGCTGTTTGAATGTTTCTCAGGCGTATGAATGTTTAATGGGGGTTCAGTTTGAGCGAGAACTGTTTCGTAAACACGATCAAATGTAATATTTTTGGCATGAATCGGACAGGCTTCTCTCATATAACATTTTGATATTATTGAAGAATTTAAGACACATGTTTCAAAAGATCGGCCTTCGTGTCGTGCTTTATCATTGGAGAAATAGAAAATACTCCTAGTAATGATAGGTTTTTACTTAAAAATGAAAATCTATAGAATAAATTCATATCCGTTTTTTTAATCTTGGATTATGGTGAAGCTTACCTCGAATGAAAAAGGAACTAAGCGCTAATAAAAAGAACAGTTATTAACAAGATAAGATGTATCTTTAATTGAACAGTACAAAAAAGATATACGAAAAAGTCTTTTGGCCAACAAATTTTTCAACCAATTAGGTATCCAGAACCCCAAAGTATTTTACTTATTAACGACCGCACACCGGAACTTTGCACCCTGACGTTACAAGATGGATCTGTGTGGACCCTAGCCCACAAATTACTAACACCAATTCCATCTGCAATCTTAGCAATGACATTACTGCAAAGGAATCTTACGAACCAAGTTTCACTGTGACCTATGGGCTTCACATCGAGCAACAAATTCGTGATCCATTCATTTTGGAGAAGCTATTCTACAGCTTTAATATTTGCCCTCATATTGAGCTCATAACTTTGAATATGAGGTCAAACAAATAAAAGTTAATGATAACACAGATTGCTCTCAAGCAAAGCTTCTGTAAAGTACCAGTTTTCAAGTTAGACGCGAAGCAAATTTTAGTGTTAACATTTGCGAGGTACAGACAAATAACTTTAAATTTGCTACGTCTGATATTTTACTTGTATCTTACCATTTAGCCGTGGAAATTTCATGTTGATTTGATTTTCTAAAAGCCTCAAAATAAAGTAGCACAAGAAATAAAATTTTAGCAAGGGCATAAAATTTAACACCTCTGTATTTATATCAATATGGCTATCGATTTATGGCTGAGGCGTCATCACATCAGTGGATTGAATCATAAACTTTTTATCAATCGTATTAGCATTTGATTTTACTGCTACGAATTAAGGGCATTGCGTTTATGGTAGACAACCATTCATGTAAACGTGCTCAAAAGATTTCTAACTTTCCTACTAGGTACATAGTTATCTTTCTTCTTTGAAAATCCTTTCTTTTAAGGATTTTTAACTACATATTTTAAAATCAACAATATGTTTCTGAAATGGTATTAAAAATGTCATATCAACAGTTTATGGCTCCATAACAGACCCCTAAAAGAATTTTGTCCACGCATCGCGGCCTACCCTTCGTAACATCCCCTTGAAATTTTAGGGGAATGCAATCATTCCCTTTGATTCCTCTTCCGTCCTGTTCAATTAGGAGGCGTCTCTACCAACTGACTTCTAATAAAATGGTTTGAAGTCACGCCGATACCCGAACGATTTTAATTAGATATTTTCTTTCTTTGTAAGCAATTTGGGGAAATTGGAATATAATTAAGATCGCTTTGCCTTAAAGCAATAGACAAATATTAAATATTATGAGAATATTTTATAAAATTAAGCATTCTTCGTTACTTTTGAAGAAGCGCTTTTCAGAATCCAATTGAGATTATTTTTCTTCTGATTCATACTTAAATAATAATTTACAATGAATTTTCAACATATCTCTTCACACTTCTTGTTATATTATGTACAATGAAATGTACATAATTTTATATCACATTGCAAAAATATTTTTGCCTTAACCACTCTTTTCAACCCTCATAAATTGCCTGAAATTCGTTTCCTTCCTGTCAAAAGTGCAATCGTGTACTCATCGTGTATGATGTTGTAGGGTGGCCCTATTCAATGTGCCGCATTTAACAAATTTCGTCTCAACACTTCCTGAACTTTGTGAAATGTATTTTATCTCAGCGCATAGAATCGGGTCAGCATTGTATGTAAAGGGAACACTATAACTGTGAAGTTAGTTTTTTTTAAACTATGAACTAATTTTAATTTGGAACTAAGTAGTTCTAAAGTCCAATAGGTTTTTGAAGGTAAATTTTTAGAATATCTTATAGTTTTTATAATCTATTTTAAAATAAATTTCTATTTCCCTTGTTCGTCGCATCACACGTAAACGGATGGAACGATTTCGCAAATTTTTTTTTTGTTGTGTTTATTATTGTCAGGAAAAGGTTCTTATAAAAGAAAAAAATAAGGAAGTTAAGTGGAACATTAGAAAATTTAAAACAAGACAACGTCTGTTTGTTTATATTGTTTATGAAACCAAAAAACTTATATCAAGGAATCTTAATAAAAATATTAATAACATAGTGAATTTTTTTTAAACTCTAAACCAGTCAATTGACTTAATAGAGGAAAAAATAAGCAGATTCAATCGGCCGTTTCTTTTTTATATCCTCAAACATATCTATTTTTATATAAGACAGAAAAAATCCTAACTCCACAGTTTATTAACACCCAGAAAGCTCACATAACTTTGTTCCGGCCTAATGAGGCGGCGTCATTCATTGCGCAAGAGCATTCGCGACGACAGCGAACGTCGGCGCACATTTGCTACGCACTCGGAACGAATCGCACCCGAATGCGGGCACACAGCACGATTGTGTGAGATTTTTTAGTAATTTATATACTGGATTGTTTTATTATCTGCAGCCTCTGTAAAATTAAGTAATTAATTCTTAATCTGTATTTATTTTCGTTGGGAATTTGACAATTATCTATCTGCTGGACGGAGGGTTTGGTCAACTGGTAGTGGTTCGATTCCCAATCGGGGCAAACATATGTGTTAAAAGTAGGTGTTTTTTCCCGGGTCATGGGTGTTTGTGTCAGTCTTTGTGTATATTCTAAGGGACCTACAAGACAAAACCTTAGTGTGTTCCTTTGAGTGTGTAGCGTCTATATTGTTATTTTTTCAGCGCTTGAGCCCGTTCCTTATTAGTGCTACGCTTGATTGAGGATTTGGCAAGAATTTGATTTGAATTTCATAACTATCATCACCTAAAAATATTGCAGAAGGAAACCACGACACAATAAAATCTTAATGTAGGCCTTTGAGTGTGTAGGGTCTAGTGCTTTTAACGTTTCTTCTAGGAGTTTAAAACAAAAAATAATAATAATGATTTTTATAAATTGAAAAAAAAACCTGAATAGGGAAGACAATATTCCTGTTGGTGACACCGCAGTAGAGATTGACTATCGATTATTATCGATAAACACATTAGTATCCATGTTTTTGTAAATAACATGGATACATTAGTATCCATGTTTTTTGTAAATATTCGAAATTACGCTATTCTGACTATGCCATTATGTAACTTCGCTACCTGTGTAACTTACTTGGGGAGCAGTTTAGGGTATCTATTTTATATAATGGTTTTCTTTTTTTTTATAATTTACTGTTTTAACTTTTCTTTACAAGATGCAATAAGGTGTTTCTAACTATACATTTCCTATACAGATCAATTGCAGACAGAAGTAAGTGCAGTACAACTAGGACACGAGTGCATCAACTGCCGTGTTTATTGCGCTTTTATTACAAACGTGATGTGACAAATAAGATGCTCCGCTTGTCTACTGAAATGGATATGCGCTTGAGTTCTTGCTTTTAGATAGTCTGTCAAGAGTCAGCTGGGAGCCTAGGGTATTTCTGAAGCAGGAATGTATTTCATTTAGATATTATTATGGTTTTGTATTTTCTTTTAGTACTTACGTCACGATTTCTATGAAAGTAACGTTTTTTTGGAAAGGCACATGGTACCCAAATAAGTGCGCCGAGCAAAAAACTAAATGTTTTAAAAACAAAGGAGTGGCGTTCTTAAACTGCAAGTCTATTAGAGAAACAAAGTAATTTTTGTATCAAAAATGGGTACGATACGAAACATGTTTGGACAAGTTAACGTATAACAAAGGCTGTATTATGATTACGATAACCCAAATAAAATGTTCACCCAAGCTATATAGACTCTACATACAACACGTATCGAATTAAATACTGTAGGACAATGTAAGAGTTGGTAAGTACATAGTTACACTATTTTATAAAACAACAAATGGTTTTTATATCATTTTGTTATTATATTCATTGAACTCACTTTCTCCGCCCCTTTCCACAAAATCTTTTATTATAGTCTTCTCTACTTATAATCGGCGTAAAAAGTATGACGAATCGGCGTGAGAGTTATTTATGGCACCTACATGGGTTCATTGAAATAACGACGCACAATTTATTGATAAAAAATACACTCACGTTTTTTTAAATACGCATTACAAATGACTTTTATTGAAATGAAGTACCCCTATGCTATGAAATTTTGAATTAAGTTTATTCAAGCTTTTTTGTCAAAGGAATAACTTCAGGGCTTTAACAATGCTACGTAAGTACTTTAAACGAGATTTCATATTTTCAATCAACGTTTTTGAATCAAAAGTCTGCCTTATGAAGCCTTTGAAAAAAAAAACTAATTAAATCTTCAAAAGCAAACACAAAATAAATAAAAGTCTGATATTTTTAGTAAAAAAATATTAAACTTATTAATGCTACAAAAAGGTGTCAAACTTCTCATGATTACCAGACGACGACATGGATTTGGTTAGTCAATTTCACCACAAACTTGACTATACCTACACGATAAGAAGAATAACACCAATATAAACATAAGCAATGATTCATACAACATGCCATGTTATGAGGTACAAAATAATGGCGTTATAAACAAACTAGGTCTTAATGCCTCCGCATACCTAGCTACTGATGATGGTAGAAACATTGCATTCACATGTCCAACCTCAATACAATTAAGGCAGCCTGACCGAGACACATTACTAAACTGCCCATTAGCTAGCAGTTCCTTTTTTCCGTTATCACACCATCTAATTAATTAATACCGGTTTTCGGTCGACTAGTTGTAGTGCTGTAATTCTGTCATCTGGCCTGGAGATTGGCGGGTAATGGGGTGTAGAAAAGAGCTCTTATGTAATTGATTACTTTACTTATTAAAATTCTTTTGCAATGTCAAACTGTTCTAACTCTGGTAAGGAGCTTATAATACCTATACTGTAGTTAGCATATATGAATTTTCAACTGAGACTCAATGGTTGCATTGTGTTACAAATTTTATTATTAAGTTTTTGATTACTTCTTAATCTGATAAAGTAATTTATTGGACAATAGGTAGTTTGATTTTTCCAATAATTCTAATAGGACGTAGTTTTAGAGGTCATAAAAACAGCTTGTTTGGTTTATATTTTTATTGATATCTTCAAGAAATTTTGTCTCCAACGGTACGAAGATCTCAACGCTCACCCACGCAGCGTAATTAAGCTTGAAGCTAGCTAACAGACTTAATGCAATCGGGCAACTGATAAACAGCTGTTACATTTGCATAAAAAACCGATATGCGACTCCTGGGCTGTAACTCCCACTTGTGATTGAGATTGAAGAAATTGCAATTTATAACATTTATTTGGAGATGTTTAATACCATCGCTGCCTTAAGAAGACAGGATTCATCGTTTTGGTGTTCACTTGAGCAATGGATAACGAGCGAAAAAATATTGTTATTGGTGCATAAAGAGTAATCAATGTACCTTTTAAACACAGATTGCGCAAGACGATGTGTTGAATGTTGATAAATATTATCTTCATTTTAATTATTGATATCTTTTTGCAAAGTATCCGAAGTGCATATAAGAAATATGTTTAATGATGGCATAAAACAACACTAAGAAGTGTATTTAATACAGTACGTTACTATTGCAAGCAATCATACTGATTTTATAAGACAATAAAACAAAAATACTGTATACAGATGTAATAACCGACATGCTGTAACTGTTCTAGTGTCCACTTAGGTAAGTTATTCTAGTCTTTGATTTCATTTTCAAAAAATATTGTTATATCGTTATACTAGCTTTTTGCCTAGGACTTAGTTCCCGTGGGAATTTGGAAAAAATATGTATCCTATGTGTTAATCCAGGGCGTCAGCTACCTCCACACTAAATTTTATCAAAACTGATCCAGCTGTTTGAGGATGAAAGTGTAACAAACATCCTACATACATCCATAAATCCTCACAAACTTTTACATTTATAATATTAGTAGGAAGTAGGTTTGTAGGTACCTATAAGGCATCTTCGTCATCGGCAAATTAACGTTCGTTTTATGCCTCATACCTTCCGTGAAGTCCAAACTGTAGGCAGGATAAAAATATGCACTTAGTAACTTTATCCACGTTTATGTGGATAAGTCTCCCTTCGTGATAAAACGAAGGGAGACTAAAACCCAGTTGCAGAAATGGGCGTCATTAAAGGTAATGCAACTTTAAATACATCTTGTTGACGTAAACCAAGACGGCATTACATCGAAAGAAGGCTTTAACTTACATGAACGCGTCTGCAACTGAGTTGTAGTTTTCAGTGATAGTTGTTTAGTGTAGTGATAGTGAGTGATAGTAGTAGCTTGTAGTACTTAAATAACTTTTCAATTCTTTTGTCTTTTTTTTTTCAATTACACAAAGTCCATATTAACCCAAAAACCGAAATAAACTGTGCATTTGGTCCACAGGGCGAGCGACCTCCGCAAATGTTATTTACTCGAGCACGTTAACAGAGGGTGTGCTAAAAGCTCAGTAAATAGGGCGGCTAAGTAACGTGTCAACTTAGACAAAGACGACTGTTACCATCACAGTGACTCACGCATGTTTCTATCGATTCTTTCAAAGAAGTTAAAGTTGGCGTAGCGTGAACTATGACTGAGGACAAAGTTGTAGACATTCTTTTTAGTTACTTGCGTTGGCAGTCTGAAAGTTTTGGAAAGGATGAAAACAGTTCAATGTTATGAACGTATCTATCTATACAGGGCTTTAGGTATCTCTCTTTTAACCTCTCGGGTGGTTAATCAGTCCATGAAACTCAACGACTTCCCCAAGGAACATAGGTCAAAATACGAAAAAAAAATTTTGATCTCTCATACAAAATGCGCTATATGCTGATGAAGTTTGTATGGGAACTCATTTTTTTTGTATTTTGACCTATGTTCCTTGGGAAAGTTGTTCAGTTTCATGGACTGATTAAACACCCGAGAGGTTGAAAGAGTATACTCACGCATATAATCCCTTTCGGAGAAGGCAGAACGGAAGAACGTCACATAGTTCTAGAACTGCTAGACGCTACATTTTATATTCGTTCTGAGGGTTATTAGATGGCACATTAATAAATGGATTTCATGCGTTTTGACTCATTTGATTATTTTTTATTCAAACTTAATTCCAAAATTTCAGCGTTATAATTATTAATACTTTATTGCTCAGAAAAACAAATAACACAGAAGTGGTAAAATACAGGAAAGTCTTGAAAAAATAAGCGATAATGATACACATCATAATATGTAGTTATTTTTCTAGAACATTGACACGTGCGTCATTTAAAATCATAAGCTAAAATCTAGTAAATATTAAATATAGATCCAATCCCACCCACAGACAGATCTAACACCGTACCAAATGGCCTCTTTTCTAATCATGACATGTGGATAACAGGCGAAACGGGGGTTTTTGACGAGCATATGACATGTCAATTAATCTATAAAAACAAGGAAAGTCCCGAACTAATTTAATATATCTTTAGGCAAACTGTTTATTTAGCGGCCGCGTGACTTTGGCGTCAGCTGTTCGTACAAGGGAGCATTATTGTATGTTATTGAAGCACTATATTAGATTGGTTGTAGACATGTCAACATTTTTATAGATAATTTTTTTTAAAGTTACTTAATATTTCCTTTGATTTTTTACAATTTTTGCGGAATCACATTTGCTAAAAATCCTACTATTCCCATTTTATTATCTCTATAAAACTCGTGTCACAGTGTCTAACGAAACTCCTCCGAAACGGCTCGACCGATTTTTATAAAATTTTGTGTGTATATTCAGTAGGTCTGAAAATAGGACGTAAACTTTTTTTTTTACAAATTCCCATGGGAACGAAGTCCCGAACAAAAAGCTAGTTAAATAATAAAATCTGACCTTAGTTTCCTCCGCATAATAATAGTATTTGCTAGTTTTTGTTTTGACATTTGAAGCTTGTTTAATGAAGGTTTTCCGCTTATCAACTTGATTTTATAATGTCAAGTCTAAAATAAGAGTAGTCAATTGAATTAATAAAAAATTGTGATCGCAAAAACTATGCAAAAGCGAAGTAGCAATTAGGATAACAAAACAAATGCTAGGTACTTAACAGAAAACAGTTTTTATTGAAACCAATAACATTTTTAAAATCAATCTCGCCTTTCATTGGGCAAAGCCAGACATAAACATAAGAACAGCTAATGCCATCGTTCGGAACGAGTCAAAGGCGATCTCAGAAGAGATTTGGTTGATGTCTCTGATCGTATATTGTCGCTAGAGATGACTTCGATACCGTATGATAAAGTTTACTAACTCTCTGATAAGCGGAGCGATCAGCGAGAAAATCAAACTCTTCATTGTTGTTTTTTTGTATTACACACTAGTTTTTATTTAGTCCTTATTATTACGTGTAGGACCTAAATGTAATAGTTTTTCTGTCATGTTTTTATTATTTTACTAAGAATGGGTTCGCTCTTAACCAGAATCTAGCTCAGGGCAAAGATGCGGTTGACAATGTAGCGAATTCACCCAGAAGAAGCCTATTCACTTGAACTTGAAAGATGTAGGTTCAAAAATGTAGACCTAAATACGAGAACAACTATTTAATTTATTTTTTTAGATACACAGACAGTGTTTGCTTTACTACGAATGAACCTGGGATCTGTAGTTATAATGTACGTAATTGATTACAGTTTAAATAATTATCATCTTGTTCTCTCATAGATTGTATCAAATGTAGAGCAGAATTATTCAAAGTTACACGATTTGTCATTCCACGCTGCAGACATTGCTCAAAGAAAATGTCAAGAACATTTTAATTTATTGTGTCACTTTACTGTACTTATTGCACAAAGTGGTCTAATTGAATAATGATGAGAAACTCTCACAGTAAATGAGTTTGTTTGAAATTAAACGGGTAAGTTGAATTCCCGCTTTTTAATTCGACTCGGCGTCAACAGTGTGACCGCTATCTTATCTGATGTCATTTATAGGATTAAGGCTAGATGAGACAGATATCGAATAGATGGGTGGTTGAACACCAAAGAATGTTTAAGAGAAATCGTTCAATGAATTTCTAGCTTTGTTTTTATGTTAATTAGAGTGAACCAGTCAGTCTAGTTCGACTTTAAACTTCCGTAGCGAGTGTTTGAGTTAAACATCACACGTTACGTGGGTTTCTGTAAAATTTGTCGAGGTAATGAACTTTCCAATGATTTGTACAAACAAAACTTCGAACAGACGTTTAGGGAATGTTGCTTCATTAAGTTTCTTTGTGGACGTATTAAGATCTCTCAGTGTTGGTGTTAATAGAGTTAGCAGCATACAGATGGTTCTTAATTCGATATTTTTCTGATTTACTTATTGTTGATTCACATTTAGATTGTATCTTAATTGTCATTATAAGTTTTCGATGAGTAATAATTAACAGCACTACAAGATTTTAGATACATTTAAATTGCTGTTTTAGAGTAACACTTCTGAATTTTCCAGTAATATTTTGATTGGAACTGGATTGTCGAGGAGTTTGAGCAAGGTTATTACAAACAGTGGTCAAAAACAGTTTCACGCAGCGACCGCAAGTCGATCGGCAACGATGGATGACCAAACCGCTATATCCTCAGAACAACCTGCTCGTCACGTGCCCGATCATTTCTTTTTGTGGACCAACCAATTTTACTGATCACTTGATATTGGTGTTAAAACTGGTTCTACATGCCAGTTTATACATACAATTTAAATCAAAATAGAGATTAAAATGATTTTGATAGGAAGTTATGACATAAAGCTTGTTTTAATTTTTTGCAAAAGGTTAATTGTGATTTAGGATCGTTTTTTATTAGATAGAAAGAAGTCCACGTTTTTTGATTAAAAAAAGACTTTTAAACATAAAAATGACAGGTTACAATATTTAAAAGGACGATTAGGTGTATATTTAGGTATGTTAACCGCAATAAAATATATTTATAGGGTTATAGTTGTATGATACAAAATAGTAATTTCCGATCTTTGATTTAACCTACCTATATACAACGTATTCAACCCAACTGTCATTTACCAACCTATTCCTACTGTGGCTGATAAATATAGTGATTGAAGAAGCGAGTGATTTCCTATGAGCACCCCTCTGGCTCCCCTCTAACAACCTAACCGCAAAGGCGCGTGTCATCCGACTGCGGTTTCGACTTTTTGCAGGATGCGCTCCAAGTGTTTACACGGGCAACGATCTATTGTTTTTCAAAGGCTTTAATCTTCGCATCTATTCAGTAAGACCGATCGACTTCCAACCGATATTTGCTGTCAACCCACCACCTCTCATCTGTGCTTCGGAGGGCACGTTATTCCAGAGGTCCCGTTATTTGTCGATTGACTTTAGTCGTCAAACAAAGTTAAAGGACATTTAGCGGATTGAAAACTTTAATACTTACCATAGTAAGTAAAGTTTGCCATATACTTGACTATACTTACACGATAAGGAAAGAAGGATTGTCATCTACATATAT
Source organism: Aproaerema taeniolella (assembly GCA_949987775.1). NCBI lineage: Eukaryota > Metazoa > Arthropoda > Insecta > Lepidoptera > Gelechiidae > Aproaerema > Aproaerema taeniolella. The sequence goes on from OX465256.1 coordinate 12,869,842, forward strand.
ATGACAATCCTCGCCCTATGGCGTTGTCAATGTTGACATTTTGACATAGGACCGCGTTGTTGTCGCGGCGCTGTCACTATTGTACTCGTGTAGAGACTACACGGCTTTTAAAACATACGTCGTTTTATCACTTTATTAAGCTTCTGCAAAAAAATCAGCTCTTCAGTTAATTTGAGTTTAGGCTTTGCGTTAATGAGCTAGTGAATTACAACTCAAGATTTATCTTTTTATATTTTATAGAGATTTAAAAAAAATAACTTAGTTTACGTGATAGAAAAATATATTTCATAATTTATCAAGCATTTTTTATTATATTCATCTTGTATCATGCATGTTATAAAAAAAGTAATGCAACTTGAAGTAAAACAAAAATAACTCAATATGGGAGGCAATTGGCACGAATATACCTAGGTACTTACCTGAAACACAAAACAGAAACCTGAAACTTCTAAAAGGAACTCAATCCTTTGGTCTGACAATCCTTTGGTCTATCTTTAAGGCCTAAATTTCGTATCCAATGACAGTGTGTGAGTTCCAAAATGCACGACGATAACATTAGTATAAAATATAGATCCAAATGGCCAATAACGCCTACTTTTAAAGTTTCTACTACCAGCCGAAATAGAATACTTTATGATGCCGCTTACAACGTGATATGCTATCCATATTACCAAATTCTCTATTGTAAGCGGGAGTGTCAGTCATCATTCATTGAACACGGTTATAAATTTCTCTCTACCTCCCACAAGGCAGTTGTGACCGCGTTAGTAAAACAACAACACTATACATGACAATGTGGACTTTGTTCTCAAAATCACTTGGACATATCTACATACACGTCCCTTTCATTTAATATTAAGATATATTTTATTAGTAAAAGTGACTTCTTTTCTATTTTAGTTATAAAATATTATAAAAAATTACTTGGCATGTTGAGTACATTATGTTACATTTCATTTTTGTTTGTAGTTGATTAAAATTAAAGATAAAACGTACCTACTATAGGTAAATAACTGCATATAATATCTGGATAGATCGATTTAGATTAAGTATGCGCTACGTTTTATCACTAATTGCAAATATATCCTTATAAACCTATATCCTTAACAAACCTACCTCCAAAGAGTACATCTAGGAGCTTATTATGGTATATATGTAAAGAAATTTATTAAAATATAACTTTGAAATATCTCGTACTATTTAATTATAATTTACCTATCTAGTTGTGTATATTTTCAGTATGAATATTATTTTCATCTTTCTTTTTCTCCTTAATCAGTATACGTGACCGTACTTCATGGTTATTGTAGCGTAAATGATAACAATAAACTGTTATTAGGTCCCTTTTAATTAGAATGATTTGATGTTTCCGCCTCTAAACATGTTTTCCGAAATTGCGTACCAATTATTTTCATTAGGAAGCTTTTTTGTTTGTCTACTCCAGCCGCCAATTCGACTAATGATGCTGCTTTACTAGCTTTTATTGCTGTAATTATTAGATACAGTCAAAATTATAGCATTGTACACGAGTTGTCAGAAATAAAATTTTACAATTCGTTTCATACTTTTGAAAAATGTGGGAACTTTAAAATTTCATGCAATAACTGTCCTGACATGATATGTGTGAAGCCAGGGGTTTTTAATAGATTTAAAACTGCGGTCTATTGTCTCATGAAATGACGTCATTTTCCTTGTATTTGTGACCGAATGAATGAATGGGCGAAAGTTTAGGCGCGGCTATCACGATTCACGTTTACAATCGTGTACGACACGAGACAAGGATTGTGGTTTTATTATAAATTTATTACCCCTGTATCGGTTTTGCTGGATCTCTTTGAGTCACCATGACTTACTCATTAAATAAAATATCCTACGTATTTCTCTACGGTTACCTAAATAATCAAATGATGCGTAACACATTACCTCAGCGCAACTCATTTCCGAATTCTGCTTATTTGTGCAAGTCACACATTTGATAACTTACTTTATATGCATTACTTACTTTACAATTTTCTGTAATTATGTAGTCGGCACTTCTAAAATTTGGAAGCTTATAAGCTACACTACGGGAACTTTGTTTCTTCTAAGAATGTTGAAAAAAGATTTTTCTTTCTTTCTTATAACGGTTTTTACATACAGAGTATTCTTGTAAGCCATGGCTACGATTTGGTTCAGATAGAAGTTATATTATAATATTTTTTATTTTTTATTAGCCCATATATAATATTCAATTTTATTAATTTAAAATAAATATTAAATTTGAAAAACATGGCATAATATAAGAATGTTGGTTTAAAAACGTGAGTTCCGTCTATACGGATTATTTCTCAAACATAATGACAGTGGACTGATAACATCGTATAAGTCAATCCTTTAGTTGGAACTCCAGCTCACAAACACTAGCCGCGAGGATAAAATGCAAGTGAATCACTGCGAAGTGATTTGCAAATTTATTGTTTTAAGCCCCTGAATACCAAGTAGGCTCGTTAAAGTGTGTTATGTGAATCATCATATATGATACATTTCGTAAATCATACCAGGAAATTAGCTTATAAACTCCAACATTAAACTAAAAGTCTTCGAAACTTTTGAAAAACATGAAATAAAATTAGCGCTACAGAAACTTTGCGCAGAGAAATATGATAACATTATTCGCGACACGAATCAGATCGGAAAAAGAAATAAAAGAACTGTAATAGCCGTCTGACCCTGAACAAGTGCAAAAGATGTTGAAGTAGAAAGACGTAAATCCTTATCTGATTCGGCCCTTAAACGGTTTCATTGTGGCCCCGAATATATCCGAGGGAAGTTTGCTGAGAAAGAAGCCTCTCGACCCGTGTTAAGCAACTTGGCACTTACTAAACTATCTTAAGATAATAAGGATCGAAACCCTTTGAAAGGGTGCGGGCAAGAGTCAATATTTGCAAATATAAGACGTTATTTAGATGCAAGACACGATCGTCTGCCCCCAGACTCGGCCGTTCTGCCTTCTTATGCAAATCATGGCCATATCTCCGACTATTCACTAAGAGGTTTATTTGGCGAGGTCCTTTGAAACTCTTCAAAGTGGGTGTATTAAATTTTTCATAACTGTCCACTTCGCGGAAAGTGCAGCTATTGCTCCGTTCGCAAGAATTTTCCGCTCATAAATTCATACCATTCCCGGACCTTTAAAAGGTAGCCTATTTTATACCAAAAATCTGGGTAACTTTCTATTAGGCAGAAGAATATGTGGTAAGTGTGTGTACCTTTTAAAATTGGCCGTATTACTAGAGAAACACGCTCCCATTTGGTTACCTTCGTATCTTGTCAGCTTTCAATTAATGCAACGAAAGCGTTTTTAAATTCAAAAAATACGTTTGGAGTTGTAACCGCTCGTCTTGTTGTCATAATGTCTTGTTCTCACGCTAGGTTTGTTATGTCAGCAGGTCCTTCCCACCGGGAGAACTGTCTAGTTATAGTTTCTTTAATAAATACTTACACCGCGGAGTTATATTTCAGTTTCCTCAGAAGATGACGTTAGTTTCTCTTTATTCTTGGTAAAGTGAGTATATACTTCATTTTGAATTCAAGTCCTTACGTTTTAGCAAAACACACCCAGCCATCTTGGTTCATGACAGAGAATAAGCCACAAAAATCGCTATCTTTACTTAAATCTCGGAGTCAATTAAGATACGATCCCAGTCACGTTTTTAGTAAACAAACGGTACCTAAATTACAAAATTTCCTTATACAAAGTAGAATTTTTGACCTGCACCCCACCTGTTGTTTCTCTACGAATTGAATTAAAGTATTGCATGTCAAAGAGCAGTAACATTCAAAAGAGGCTTTCGTTCACGAATAATGATATCAAATATTTCAACAGCCATTGTTGTTGTCAAGGGTGAGAAGATAAGTTAATAATATAATGATGTATTATTGCTCCCTTTATACCTATTCGACTGTATGAAGTCTCAGCTCTCATAATTTACAATTTCTATTCTGTCACTTATCGAAACTTTATCCTCGTACTTTTAAAGCCCATTATACATTGCGTTTTAGTGTCGGTGTAGTAAACAATCATGTTATTATGTTTATGGTGTAATGTCAAAATAAAATGTTTCTGTTGTTGTAAGCGCGTCATTAATTCGAATTTTATTCACATTAGTTTCGTGACTACATTTTTATTTTCCGTAAAGTGAAAACGTTTCGATAACCCATCTAAATGGGTCATTTCCATAAAAGCAATTGTGGTATTGGTGTAAGTATGACTCTTCGAAATGGCAGTTAACTTGTAAGAGGCGTGTTTAGTTCACAGGCGGAAGTAATATTTTTCGAGCAATTTAATTGAAGTTCTGATATTGAAATAGTAGTGATTCTTCAATTTTAATGAAGCGCACACGTTAGGTTATGTTTTTTATTTTTATTGAATTCATTCTTTAGTTAAATTCAAATGGATATTTTTAATGCTATCAGTAGATTCGAAGAATCTTTTTATGTCAAATTAACAAAATTTTTTCCGTAACTTTTAAACACATAGAAATAAAAGTAAACTAATCATCAAATCGTAATCGTCGATCATCGATCGTAATCATTTATCATGATTTTTTGAAAACAACCATTTTTTTTAAAATCTCATAAACATTATTTTGCAAGCTCTAAAATGTAGAAGTAGGTACTTACTATCATGCAGTGCCAGCCAATGATAAAGTTCTCAACCCAATGAATTTGAGTGAAATATAAATATACAAATAGTCACTCCAAGACAATACTTAAGTATTAGCACTAGATGTTCTGCTTCAAAGAACTACACCGTCATTACCTTAATAACAACCACAATATGCTCGGTTCATTCTTCAGATGTGTAATGGGTGTCATTGCGTTTGAGATTCTGTTCACAGGTGGTAATATAGACAGCTTGCAATATAATAGTGGACAGTAGAGTTTCATGTAGTTTTTAAAATTAGATAGATGTTCTTAGGAGCTGCTTGAGCACTTCATATATAGAACCAAAAGCCCACACTAAGTTTTTCCCTTGTGTCGTGGGTCCCTTGGAACATAAACAAATACAGACACGATAACACCCATGACACGAGAACAAACTTCTGCCTTTTACACAAACGGGAATTGTCATGACCGGGAATTGAACCCAACACCCGACTATCAAGAGGCAGCGCCACTACCACTCGTTGGGTCGAATTTAAATCCTTTAACGTAATTTTGACTTATTTCAAGTAACATCATGAATGTTCTATGTAATAAAACTACTTTGACTTTGACTTAGGCAGAAAGATTGCATGTGCATACTGTGAATATCATATATTGTGCCAGCATTCTGTGCTAATATGAGGAGCAATATTACAGACCACAGCCGCTCGGCTCCAACTTCACATACAAATGAAGATCGCATTCCGATATGTGAGGTGCATTTCAGCTATCGGTTCAGTCGTGACTTCAAAATTAAAGGGATGTAGTTTAATTGTGAAATATTTCGCATTATCTACATTATTTGACTTTGCAAGTACTTACCTATGGTTTTGTAGTCTTATGATACGATTCACGTACGTTTGACCATGATCCAAGAATACAAAATTAGTTCAATCGAGTAACTGCCTCCCTCATTAATCCCACTGACACGGGCCTGACTGTATCACTCTTAAAAATATTGAAACTGATAAATACTGAATACTGAAATGATACTTCTTAAAGTCGTTACTCTGGCTCTGAAAGTAATATAATAATGTTTGCATAGCCGAGAGGTCATGCACGCATTATTGTGTTAGCAGATAAGACATGAATAATTTACTTCTTTCTTATCGTGTAGGTATAGTCAAGTATTTGGAGAATGTAAACTATCGGATACAAATTGATAGTATGCGATGCGCGTTTCGATTGCCTACATCATGCGCAAATTTTAGGGGAAAAAATGTGCTTATATACCAAAATATGTAATGTTAGACTCGATAATATGTAATATGTAATGTTAGACGCGCCTATTTAGGTAACATTTTATTATATACTTAACTGCATATTATAATATTTAGGCCCGTGTTCACCAAAAATATAACCAACGGTTAAAGCGCGGTTAGGAGCTAACCAGACAAAATGTAAAAAAAAAATGTATGAAAGTGACATTGTCAAATCTCTGGTTAGCTGCTAATCGTTGGTTAAATATTTGGTGAACACTGGCCTTAGTCATAAGAAATTTTGTGTCATTTAAATAAAGTTTATTTCTTTCTACAATATCAAAATCTAATGCACATTAGAGTACCGCACACCAGGTTACCACACGCGTGCACTCTGTGTAGTTACGTTAAGAATGGTTTTGCAATGAAAATGGATTAACCTGATGCGTTGACCTCTGAACATCTTTTCTGCAATGCTACGACCTATACTTCAGAATATCAGACGTTTAAGAAGGCTATACCTGTCACTGTCACTGTCATATGTGAAGTGCAAGAGAGCGATGTATCGAATATCGGCCGTAGTCTAACAGAATATACATTCCCAAGGCCACGACATAGTGGAATAACTAATTCCGTTTGGCGAGAGACAATTAGACTAATACGGAGCAAGCAAACAACCTACCAGTAGTAAAGAAGAACACATTTAAAAATAACAACCCAAAGGTAATCTCGTGTGAAGAAGAAGAATCCGAAAAATAATTTCGTAACTGTCAGAACTTTAAAATATCAATAACTAACCGTGTCGTCGTCCAACTCAAAGTATCACTAAACATCGCAGGAAACTCTAAAGTTTGCAAAGTATAAGCTCTTGATACTTTTGATAACTTTGAAATGTGAACACGATTTCAGAATATAGGTGTGGACTTTTCGATATTTTCGAATCGCAGCGAAAATTTACATGAAAAGCAAATCCCGCGTGAAATTCTTGCTTTTCAAGGAATCGTTCTAGAGCTACTAATGTTTGGAATTGCCAAATAAAACATTTGCTAGTAATTTTTTTGTACACTGTCAAAATTTATGAATAAAACATCTCAAGAAACAAATCATAACATATTAAATAGATCGGGCCAAATAATAGTGTCTTGCTGGAATAATCTGAAGCACTGACTGATAGCGATTACCGACAATTAAAGGGATTTTTTTACAAATCTTGCATCTGAAAATTACGAACATAGCCCCTTAAAACTGTTGGACACAAAATATTATAAATAATCAAGATTATATAACCTCATGACCTCAAACCTAAAACTGTAAGTAGATCAAAATGGAATAAACAAAGCACACATCTATTTATTTTCATGGTTCCTAAGGCTGTGAGCGCACTAGGTGGTACACTCGATCCTCTTAAGAGTGTATTGATGTTGTTGGTTGTAGCACTTACCACTTTACCGTTATGCAGTTTGACTCACAAATATCGTGAGTCGAGACGTTTCACTTACAGGCTTTTGTGTACAGAGACTTGTAAGAACGTTTCTATTAGACCAGCGCCTTGAGGTGTTGGTTTTTGACTCGATAATTGTTTTAAAAAGTGTTCTTCATTTAGTGCATCCTTTAAACACCTTCTCCTATTATCCTGGTAGGTAGTAACAGAATTTTTATCAAGCTTTTTTGCTGCAGCCAGTGAATATTTTTGATGTAAATAACTCTACAATCAAGAATTTTGTATAACCTCCGACATTAAGGGGTCTTGCCACAATAACTCTAATATTAAAAATTTGGTATTACCCCTGACATTTCATCTATACTAATATTATAAAAAGGAAAGATTTTATTGTTTGTTTGTTTGCATTGAATAGGCTCCGAAACTACTGGACCGATTTGAAAAATTCTTTCACTATTAGATTGCTGCATTAGCCACAAAGAACATAGACTTCATAATTGTCCCGAATTCCCACGGGAACGAAGTCCTGGCCGGAATGCTAGTCGTTTATCTAAATATATAAAACAAAGTCGTGTTAGTTACGCCACTTATAACTCAAGATCGGCTGGACTAATTTTGATCAAATTTGGTATGGAGGTAGCTGATACCCTGGACTAACACATAGGCTACATAATTTTCCTAAATTCCCACGGGAACGAAGTCCCGGGCGTAAAGCTAGTAACTATTAACCCTCCGCATACCAGGTGGGGTGTAATAAACCCCAGGCGGTGAAAAATCGATATATTTTCAAAAATTTTCGTGCGCGGAATCTGAAGCTCTCAGTAGCTGGAGTTGCGACGTTCTTACACTGGCAAGTACCATTAGTTTAGTGGTGCGTGCGTTTTTTAGGGCTCTAGATGCGTTTTTGTTTAGAGTTGTTGTTATTTGAGCATATACAAAATGCAATTATGGCGAACTAAAGAACTCCTACCTCAAGATTGAAGTAAAAATTTAAAGATGTATCATCGTTGTTCAATTTTTTTTAATTTAGTCAGTTAAATTACAAACATTGGTAACTATCAATTCTTAGGGCAATTTCAAGTCTAAATTAGTAGTCAGAAGATGGCATTTTCGCTACCCCTTTTCAACAAACCATTTAATCTATTTAATTTTTTTTAATAGTGCTACTCAGGTTACGTTCAATTTCAAAAATATGCAATAATAATTCAGTACCCCTATTCCTATCTGATTACAGCGACCATTTTGTTAGGGTATGTCACACCCCACCATGTATGGCATGTTACAAATTTTCACCTGGTATGCCAAGGGTTAAAAGGCTAAAACAATTTTGATCAAATATAGCTAGGAACCATATCGATTAAGTCAGCTTTTAAACAAAAAAACCGCATCAAAATCGATGGTTAAAAATGGACTAATTTTCTGAAATCCTTCGATTCTAAAACAGACAAGCGATCGTAAAACCTCAACAAGCTTTACCTGAAAAGCCCAACTTCCTAGTGAATACTTTAAAAACAGTCATTATCCTGTGCTATAGTAACAAAATGTACGATATGCCTATGTAAAATTTACAAGAGCACACATTGTAAGGGACCACAGTACGCCTTTCATAAATTTGCTACAACACCTCGGAAGGATCTCATCCTTCAAGATAGGCTAGTAATAAAATGGCCCTCAATACATATTATAGCATCATAATAAAGGAGAGGGACACCTCAAGGGAACCATCGATTCTGTTTAGCCATTAATAGTATATTACATAATCGAGGCAACCCTCCGTGAATGGCCATTGATTTGTTTTGTGCCTAGAGATTTGCTTGCGAAGGAGATTTATGATAGGGGTTACTAAATTTATTAATAATTCAATCAACTCAGACAACTTAAAGCAAAAAATATTTTTTAGATAAAACAAAACTTAATTAAAATATTTAGTATCCTTAACTTTATTTACAAAAATAAAGAATAAAGAAAGCAAAACGGACGATAGACTACAAAGAGCCCAAAAGAAAATAAAAACTCGCCGAGTTAATAAACAAAATCTGCTTATTATTCCCCAAAGAACCAACTTCATTGAGGGCGCTTGATAAAAATAAAAGGCACGTCAAGAGATAAAAAATTAACATTTAAAAAGACGACTAAGCATCGCAAAACAGGGGTAGAAAATTGCACTTAAAAATACACAGGTATAACAAAATTAGCTTTAGCATCACCCCGGGCTTACTTTGATATCAAGAGCATCGGAGATCAAACAGCTGTGAAATTAAAAAGACTACACTGTTTTAGCAAAATGCTTTCACTTCATAAACACTGCATTTTATTTCACAGTTGCTTAGCAATATTGATCTGAGTGTCCTTATTTGAAAGTTTGTTACTTAAATAAAAAAACGCTACACACTCAAAGGTCCACACTAAGGTTCCCTTGTGTCGTAGATTCCATGGAATACTCACAATACGAACACCCAAGACCCCAGAATAAGCATTTGCTTTTTTACACAAATATTTTCCCCTATACGGAGTCTGGGAATCCAACCCAGGACCTGTCGATCAAGATGTAGCGCCACTACTACTCGACCAAACCGGCCGTTATTTATGCTGAGTAATGTGTTACACATTCTAAAACCGTAAACAAACGTTAATTTGTATTGTATATTCCAAAAAGAGCGCTGCCTTTTAAGTAGCGTGGCGAACCACAATCCTTTAAGATCATTTATAAGATGCTACAAATGCATGAGCTTCGTCTTCTCTGTAAATAAAGCCCAAGAGAATCGATGGAGAGAACGCCATGTCATCGCCACTAAGAGCATTGTTTAAATCATTATATAGCCAGCCACGCCTACTCGGATGACTTTATAGAAAGGGTTCAGAACAATTTGAACTAAGCGATGTCTGTAGGGTAAACATTGAAGGAATTTTAATAGAGTCAGAATTGTAGACTTCATAAATATACGTTTTAGAAAATGTGGTTCAAATTGTTCTGAATTAGACGATTCACGGGTATTATTGGATTTAAGTATGTATTATTTTTAAGTGTTACCTTTTTCGAAATTTTAAACAAGTGAAAAGATGACTGCAGCAGTTATTGTTATTTAAAAAAATTGGAGAAAGACCAAATTTACAAGATTTTACCTTTTTTTCACAACAAAAACAAGAGATGGCGGTGGTAGCGTCTTTCCAACAACAAAAAGTCTACATAAAGCAGGTGTATAGTATCAAAGTCGTTATGATTTGTTAATAACTTTTTATTTAGTAACCGTAAAATAGATGTGGATGATCATTAATTATCACGAGAGCAGCAGTTTGTTTTAGCTCGGTCACGGCGGCCCAAAAATTTATATATGAGCGAAAAACCATTAAGGGACTGTCGCTCCAGGTCATTTGTATTTGAAATATATAAAAACCCTTTTTAAATAACCCAATTCTCATCCAGGAAAAACAACAATTCATAACGCTAACGGCTATTATAATTAACATTCAAATCGTTGTTTAATCAAGATTCTTAAGTACCCTCTTGAAAACACCTCTCAAACAAACTGACTAAATACAAACATGCTTCAATTTGACATTTGTACAAGTATCATGTATCAGATTTAAGAGACAGGTGGATACTCACTTTTTGTCTTGTTTGCATATCATATGGTAGATGGATTAACTACACACATTGTCACCTGTTTTATAGGACACATATTGCCTGAGAGCCGACATATGACGACAAGGACGTCTGACTCGGTTTAATAAGCAAACATGTTTCGACTGCTATTTAACACTTACTGAAACTTCTTTTTGAACTTTTAGAATAGTTGTGCAACTTTCCCACACTTATAAAAGTTATGATTGACGTGAGAACCAAAGTTTTCCTAAATACAATTGAAATTTTAAAGAAAAGGAAACTTTCACTTTTGCTACCTGAGTGTCAAAGTGAGCATCCAACATTCTTATCTCTGATCGATAGTATATTGACGCAACATCATCGCATAAAGCTTTTGTAGCATTTTTTGTGGTTTTATACACACGCCTACACGTGTGGAAAATCCTTGCGTAATTGAAAAAAATTGAACCGAATTTTGTTTCATTGTGATATTGATGTTGCGGATCGCCCCATTGTCATGCCGCATTCTACTGACCCAATGACTTGTTTTGCACAAAAGTATCAGGTAACCTGTGACAGATGCAATGAAGCCGGATAGTGGGAAAGTCTGAGATGCAAACTAAGGCAGACGTGACTTTGTTGGACTTTCTTCCATAATAGCGTTCCTGGCCGCACTTACCTTGTCATTCGTGGGAACACAAATTATAGGTATGATAATCTCGAGTGTCATCAGCGAAACAACGAGAAAGTTCGCATTTCGGAATTTGTTCGTTTCTGCTAACGTTTTTGATAGTAAAATTGAGGACTCCACTTCAGTCCTCATTTGATTAGTGAATTTTGGAGCATGTGTAGTTGGAGAGGTGATTAGTGGAAAGCCCGTCGTCTATCTCTAATTCGTCTCTATTAATTCGGATTGGTCGTGCGTTGGACAATTGAAACAGTCGATAAAGGGAATGGTTTAACACGTTCTGTGGGCAATTATGGTACTCCAATGCATTGAACACGAGTGTGCATATACAGTGTTAATGCGGTCTTTAAATTGCTTTGGGAGACCACGCAATTCTAAATTCAAATTACAATCCAAAATTTTCGAACCATTTTCCCATTTTGTAAATTAATTTTCTGTTGACAAAAATAAATCTAAAAAAAAACCGGCCAAGAGCGTGTCGGGACACGCGCATTGTAGGGTTCCGTAGCAGCATGGTTCAAATATGCAGCTGGCTCCTTAATTCTACGAGCATATGGACGGTTAAATCGCTAATAATGTCTAATAAAAACGAGGTCATAAAGAAAGAAGGTAACTAAAGGAGAAATGTAGATTCCAGCGCCACAAGGAAAATGAAAAAAAAAATCATCTGTTTAATAACCACCTCGCATGGATGCAAATGGTTGTATAAAAATTGTTTACATTACGTATTCATTTAAAACGGGTGTACTATCGTTACGGTCGTAGTTAGAGATGAAAGAGACTGTCTTTTAAGGCTTATTAAAAAGACTCGCCTCCATCTTACAGGACTTGACTCTAAAATTAAGACTGAAAGTTCGAGTTTTTATTAATAAGACTTAGTAGTTTATTAAAAGATTAAAAACTGAAACGACTCGAGTTGTTTTCAAAATACTAAAAGACTTAAACGACTCAAGTTCTTTTATGTAAAAGGGATCGCACCGCAGTTTGTGTGTGATATTAAATATTTTTTTTGTAACCTATCAACCAAAAGGAACAATTCACGCCTAAACCACTAAATACATTTTGATAACATTTGACAAGGAGATAAAATGAGATATTTACATTCTATCAACACATACCTTACGACTGTCGACTTCCCAGAAAATGAGTCGCCAGTCTTTTAAGTCCTTTAAGCTGTTTAAGGAACAGCTCAGTTTTTTACGTTAAAAGACTACAAAAGCTAGTCTTATGACTAAAGGTTGGGAACTAAAAGACTGAATCAGTCGCGAGGCGTCAAAAATAAGGTGAGTCTTTATTAAAAGCCTTAAAAGACTGAGTATCTTTCATCACTAGTCATAGTCGATGTTAAAATCTCCAAATACTATAGTATAAAAAACAAATGTATTAAAGAGTTTATAGTTTCAGAAATAACTTTAGTTTTTGGTCTAAACACTACATAATGAAATTATAAAATGAAATTTTTATTTTTATTTTTTTATTATTATAATTTTTTTCTTTTTTTATTATTATTATTTTTTTTTTTTGCGACAATATTATTAGAAATAATATAGACCTGCTGATAAAATTTCATTTTCGTAATTAACACCACCAAAACCTATTTAACGACACCTAAAATGTCAATATGTCACAGCCTGGCTTTTGACTTCGCCTCACTTTTAGTATTGAACCTTGTAAACATATTCTTATTAATTCCAAAAACGTTGCACTTGGTCGACTATCACTCGCAAACTTGAAAGGCCAACTTATGTGTGATAGTTTTTCTTTTAATTTCGTTGTATATTCTACCAACGAGATTTTTTTCTCATTTTTAGAAACAACCGTTTAGCTGGTAGAGGGGGGGGACACTAACTTTGGTTTTGGGCTAAATACAACAGAATGGAAGTATTTAATCCGCGAGCGAAGCGAGCGCGAATTTTTTTTGACTTAAAAAAAAAAAAAATTTTAGCAACAAAAGTATTGTTAGGAATAATTTCGAGCTGGTGCTAAAGAGCAGGTCGCGCGGCGATTGTGTATAATTTTGATGTCATTTTCGTAATTAACACCCCCAAAAACTTATAACGACACATGAAATGTCAATATGTTACAGCTTTGCTTTCGACCTTGCCTCACTTTTAGCGTGGAACTTTGTATGGCAGTTGTTTTGGATTAGGCTGAACTTCGTCGTAAATGCTAAATGCTCGTGAAATATTTAATATTTTTTTTCATTTTAAAAATTAATTTTTCGCAAACGGACTGCTGAATCGAAAAACGTTCGTAGTAAACCCCTTCTATCTTTTAAAAAACTATCCTATGACATCCCACTCGGTGATATCGGCGAGAAAAAAACATCCATCGCCCTTTCACATGTATGGGAAACACCCGAAAAATTTTTTTTTACAAAATTTTATTTTTTCTATTTGTCGGCGCAATTAATATGTATGAACATGCCAAATTGCAGCTCTGTAATACCAAGGATCTAATATTAGTAAATATATTCTTATTAATCCCAACAATGTTTGGCACTTGGTCTACCATTACTCGCAAACTTGAAGGACCAACTTATGTTTTATAGTTTTCCTTTTAAATTTGATGTATATTCTACCTCTGTGAATTTTTCCACATTTTTAGAAACAACCGTTTAGCTGGTAGAGGGGGGGGACACTTGTGTTTGACAAAAATTTTCACTTTAAAAATTTATGAATCGCAAACGGAGTGCTAAATCGAAAAACGTTCTCAGTAAACCCCTTTTATCTTTTAAAAAGCAATTCTATGACACCCCACTCGATGATATTGGCGAGAAAAAAAAAAATCATCGCCCTTTCACGTCTATGGGAGACACCCGAAAAAATTTTTTTTTCTAAGGTTTTACTCTACAGTTCTGTCGGCGTGATTAATATGTATAACCATGCCAAATTTCAGCTCTGTAGTACCAAGGGTTTCTTAGAAAACCCGCGGACAGACGGACAGACGGACAGACGGACAGACGGACAGACGGACATGGCGAAACTATAAGGGTTCGTAGATTACTACGGAACCCTAAAAATGAGGTTTTAGGTCTATTAAGAAATTTTTGAAATATAATGTTTGTTAATTGATGTTTATGTGAAGTTATGAACTATATGAAAACACAGTCTGACAAATTTTTATATCATAACTCTGTGTAAGCGAAACAGAGCCTAATTCAAATGTACAAATTTAACTTCAATTATTTTGAAGTGATCCGGGTCGAACCGTATCCTTTTCACGTTCACCCTTCCCCTCATTACAATCCACGATCCTCCAATTCTACATCTAGATAAGAACCAACCATCTTTATTTTTCTGCCGCACGCCCTTTTCCTATATTCAGTTTTTTAGGGGCCGCAATCCACATTCATTTTATTACGATTCAATTCGTAGCAAATGCATTCATATTTTTTTCTAATGCAGGAAACTACCGATGAATTTGCTGATAACGCACTAATCTGTTATTTGTGACTGCGGGATATGCCTTTATAGTTTACTATACTACTATTGATAAAATTCAGATGATGCGATTGCGTATACATACACAGATGTGGGAATAAAAGGATTGAATCTATTATATTATAGCAACAACAAAAACTTAATTTTATTTTCATTATGTTCCGTGATTCGAGTTCAACTTTTACTTTTATTATTTCACGACAATATCGTCAGGTTTATTTCCATGTTTGGATGAAGCATGTGTTGTTTGGCATAGCTTGTACTCTAGATCGTGACGCATGCGCAGGTATCCGTGGCGCCATCTCACGACAAACGACGTCAATATCGGGAGCAGTGGACGCGTAGTGTGTATTCTCGTCGTTACAACACTAATAGCCTGTAGACATCACAAATTGGTATCATTAGCCTCTTTTCGCGGCAAATCTCTAAAATTATCGGCTTCAATTAGAGTACATTGTCAACCTTTCTTTTTTACGATAGCTCTATTATCGCCGTCATGTGTGTTTATTTTTGACGATAAATTTTGGATTTTCGACTGAAATTTTCGTATAAAATAATAATATCCTTTATTTCACACTGTAAAGTAAAATGTTGTTGACAAAAAGAGAGCTTAATTATCTCTATAAGAAGAGATCTCTTTCAGCCAAACTAAACTTAATGAGAAAGACTAATTGGAACAGGGCCTCTTGGCAGAAGTCAAATTATAATAACAAAACAAATATACAAAACATTCAGAAATGTTCTGCGTATGATGTCCATAAACATAACACTCATGAATAGTTTGCTAGCTGTAATACGTTGCAATCTAATAAGTTGACCCTCAAAAAATCTCATAAAGTAAAAGCCCGAATGTCGCCCTATAGCAATTTCATTTTTATGAAATGGTACACGTACAGGCGCGTACACTCGTCACCGATCTATTTGCGAGTGTTGTGTATGAAATGAAATGACATACCGAGTAAACTTTTCGACAAATCGGTCGCAAAGTTAACTTTGCACCTTATCGCTTAGATTTCATAAGACGTGTAATGTTTTCTCAGCGGAAAATGTAAGTTGGTTTTGTCATTTTGTAGTTGCACCGTCAGCTCCTCCCTTGTGTTGCACCCTAATCGAATTGCTATACGGATGGTGCCTCCTGTCTTGTGGGTCGAACCCCTGTTCCGGACATCAGAGGTCACATTGCGAAAAATAAATACGCACCCAAATCAAACGACTAAGCTTTAATTGGACCCTATTTTCCGGTCATCTTAATTTTGTATTGTTGGTGGTTCTCATTAAAAGAAACGATCAGTTATACAGTATTAAAATAAATGTAGTTTTTTCCTAAAATATTATTTTGTAATGGTTTTAGTCAATTTAAGTACAGAATTACTTATTTTAATAGATTTTGTTACACGCGTAGTTACTTCCACGTTGGACTGGGAGCGAAAGAAAAACTTAGAATATGAAAATTGCCAACTCTTCTCATGCATACTGTTAAGTGTTTTTTTCCTTCTACAAAACTAGATATTTTCAGTCCTGTCGTCAAAGATTTTTACGAAACGAATTCTGTTTTCCAATTTCGTCAATTCTGCGAGTATATGACGTTGTCGCAATAGTGTCATCAATCATCTCCCCTACACGTTCAAAAAATCTCAGCTTCACTATAAATCTATACATCATCTCCAACTAATTCTATATGAGTTACATAGTCTCTTAAATCGGTATTTACCAAATTACACCAATTTAACTTTGCTGCTGAAAAACTCTGTTCTCTTCCGTCTTTTGGTAGAATAGGCTCAGGATGGACCGTAAATGTAAAGTGGTTTTGTTAATCCGTAGTCAGACTCGGAGCACGCGTGGCTGGGACTTGACAGCGACGTCGGCATTTCGTCATGCTTGGCTGGAACGAATTGTCTAGTGTAGGGGTGTGTATGTACTATGAGCTTATGTGCGTCATAGAAGCTATGACGCCCATCTTTCATGTTTTATGAGAGTCGAAGATATTTTACCAAAACTTTTTTGTGTAATTTTTAAGGCTTATTATGAAGTATGATGACAAAGATTATTAAAGATTCCCAAAATGTTTTCACATAAAAATTTTCTTCACTCATTATTTTTTTCCATTTAAAATGTATCATCAAAAATATTTTAAATTGATGATAAGTAAAATGAAAACCGCCCAAGCGTGTTGGGTTGGGTTACGTGCAGTGCAGGTTTCCATTAGTTAACAAATATGTTTTTTTTACCTGAAAAGCCAACTAAGCTGTGTATGACCGTGATCAAATGTATGACCGTACCAAATTTCAGCTTGCTCGTACCAAGGGTCGCTGAAAAAAACCACATACAGACTGACAGGCGAAACAGGCGTAGTGTTCGTTTCGTAGTTTACTTCGGAAGCCTTACAAAATACACGAGGTTTTAAATTAATAAATACACTAATTAATGAATAATCTTTGTGCACAATGTGACTAATTCCTTTCTCCACAATATAATAATTGTTAACTTGAAAGTCCACCAACCTTTCAAGTTTTTCTCTCTCTAAAGATTATTTAATCTTTAGCAAAAATTAGCCAACGACCGTAGTCGCTGGCTCTGACAATGATCTTCCTCAAGGATTAATGTCTTAATTCGATCTCTCTAGAGACTATTTAATCTCTTTATAAAATAGCCAATGACCGTAGTCATTGGCAATGGCAATGGTCTTTCTCAAGGATCCCTACGTTGTGTTTATTTTTGTCATATAGTACCCAGAGCCTTTTTAAGTACTTTGGTATCTCAATCTTTGCTTATTCGTTGCCAGTCTCTTCAACACCCCTGAATAAGCAATTTTGGTTAGACAAGCATATAGTTTATGGGGGTGAAGAGGAAGGGAGCTCCGGCCACCGCTCCCTTCTATGGTCGACATCCTATCTTCTACTATGCGGATTGTGAGGCGACCCCCACCGGCAACAATTGGTCCCTTCAGTATCGTTGCAGTCCGAAAACTGTTTGAGGAACGTTGCAGTCCGAAGACTGTTTGAGGGATCGGCACAACCACTTCTGTGGCTGATACCGATCGGGTGGGTCTTGCCCGAGAACTCCAAAGCAATTGGCAGCTCCCTTGGTTGGGTCATAGCCCGGACTGCCTGCGCTACGATCCTTCGGCAAGGTCTTACGTCATGCAGTATCGTTTATAGTCAGCTCCCCGACTCTAATTAGTGTATTTTATGTCGGCTGCCCGACAAGTTTATTTTAAGTCGGCTTCCCGACGCCCATGTTGAAGACCGCCTTCCGGCTCTTCAAGAGCTCGAGTCGTAACTCCAGTGTTTAGTGTGTGTTTTCAGTAATTCTATACCGAAAGGCTGTTCGCCGAAGCTACTACCGCCTGAGGTTACATTTCTTTAAGGTTGGTGACCCAACCGTTATTGTATGTTTTCCAGTAAACCAATACCGAAAGGCTGTTCGCCGAAGCTACTACCGCCTGAAGTTACATTTCTTTATAGTTGGTGCCCCAACTTAATATTCCACCTTATAGGTGGTTAATGTAGTTGAAGTTGACAAGACTTCAACTATAGGCGCCATGCTACGCACGCCTTTATATGAAATTATCATATAACATCCCTAGAAGGACGAATCATAAGTTTACCTACATAATTTTAAGGTTGGTGCCCCAACCGTAATGCATTCGAAGACTGTTCACCGTAGTTACTATTGTCTGTTTCTCGTTCTCTAAAAGAACGGTAAAAACTTACCTACATATATTTATAGTTGGTGCCCCAACTTAATATTCCACCTTATAGGTGGTTAACGTAGTTTACAGTAGGTAAGGACTGTAAACTACAGACGCTACCCAAACGTCTTTATATGAAACGCTTTCGCTTGTGACTACTAACGTCTCTTATATTTGATGTGAGATTTGCTAAGATATAAAATACCAAAGCTTATTTTCATTCGTGGATTTTATATCCGTTTAAGGCTGTTCGCTAATGCTACTACTGCCTATGATTATTTATCGTCGTTATCTCGACTAGCTATAAAGGCTGTTCACCGAAGTTACTATTGCCTGTGTTTACATGATTTTTAGGTTGGTGACCCAACCGTAATGCGTTCGAAGGCTGTTCACCGAAGTTACTACTACCTGTGATTGTTTATAGTCCTGATCTCGACTATGTACAATAATTCCAAACTTTTGCGCTGAATCCTTAATCCATTTCGAAGGCTATGACGATACGAATCTCATATGTGAACCTTAAGGAACATTGATAATCGATATCTATCGTTTTGTGGAGTTTTTCACACTGATCCGGTCGTCTATGCTAGTTTACAACAGATTCGTACTTTCAAGTTTTAATGTATCGTCCCTTTGTCGGCGTGCACGCCTTTTTTATTCTTAAAAGTGTCGTAATCACGTCTGCAAACCACATTCCGTACCTTTTCATGTGTCTTTCTCATTATCTGAAACCAGACCAAGCTCCCAGCACAATTTCCAAAAATCGGATTTCCGATTTTGGATTTTGGATTTCCGATTTTGGATTTCCGATTTTGGATTTTGGATTTTGGATTTTGGATTTTGGATTTTGGATTTTGGATTTTCGATTTTGTACATGACATGATATGTGAATTGTATCTCATCACTGAGGCTGTTATGACATCTCCTAGGTATCTCCTCTCCGATATCATTCACACATGTCTAAGTAGAGCCAAGTCCCTACCCGACATGTTTTAGTAATATTGTATTTCATCATTGAGGCTATTACGATATCCACTTGATATCTCCTCTCTGACAACATTTACTCACGTCTCGGCGGGTCCGTGTCCCCGCCTACACATATATGAACGAGTTTAAATGATCGTCCGCGTTTTCATACAAAAAAAGAAAATCTTAATACAGGAACGATATAAAATTTTATTCTGATGGAATTAGATAGAGCTCAGCTTAAGAACAAGTCCTATCATATTCCCAAAACAATATTGATCTTCCAACAATATTAAGATTGAAATATAAGTCCCCAACTTAATATTTCAATCCGTCAGGGGCATGTCGTTACATTCAACCCCCTAAATTCCTTATAGCTTCGCTATAGTGGAATTTACCAAAGATAGACATGACTCAAGAGCCAGTCTTCTAAGGCTGGTATTTAATAATAATTGTTCATTATTATTACTATCGCATTATTATTATAGCCATCAGAAGGAATCTTACAAATGACCAACTTATTTTTGAACACTTATGTGTTCAACTCCTATTCTTCCATCTGTTTGTTATTTTATCTCCCCAAATAAAATAAAAACTTTCACTCTTATTGCTTATTTTACATTCTCATATCTTCTTGATTAAAACGTTGTATGAGCAATGTTTGTTCAAGACCACCTCCTTCTAGGATCGGCACAAACCTATCGCATGTTACCCAACACACCTCCCCTTCTACAGTTTGGGGAAGAATAACATACCCAACGCGTGCTAACGCCATATCTTATCTTCATGCGATTTTCGTATATGTTTCAGTTCGTTTTCATAACATCGTCACTCAACTCGGACTTAGAGAGATTACTCTAAAATGATTATAACAGTTAACTAAGTTCCAACACTTAGTAATGCAAAATTCCGCTATATCAGATGTAGAGTAATAGAAATTACTCTGTTTTCAACCCAATATAGCAAATTTAAACGACCTATTAACCCAGCTTCACGATATAATACAATACCACTTGGACATTGCATATATCACCAAGTAGGCCGACATTGTATCACAAATATATTTGAATTAAATATAAGTTAATAACTCATATTTAATTCCCCTGCATAATGCAGTACCACCACATCTGAACCTCCAAGTCCTTTTACCTTACCAAAACAACCACCTTTGTTTTTACCTTTTTCCAACACCATATTACCAATAAAACAACCACCTTTGTTTTCATAACTTTTCCAATAATTCATATCTTTAATTTTTCTTAAAAAAAAAAAAAAAACTACCCTCCCCGAAGAGTGGCCGCCCTACACCCCACCAATCTATCCTACCCCAACCTCTCAACACAATTTTCTTAAACTCACTTTAATGCTTGACTTCTCAACTTCTGGCAATCTCATTATTATGTTGAGAAGACTAAGAGTAGAATAGATTGGGCCACTCCCAATCCACCAAAAACCCCAACATATTATTTCTTAATTAATTACCAATTATTCTTATAATGATTATTTCACCACAAAGCCAAGTCTTTGTTTTAATCTCAATCTTCAAAATTGCTTTTCGCCACAAAGCCAATTTATGCATTACTCTTAAGAGTAATTGGTATCACATTCCTTATTACGCTACAACACCTTATCTTTATTTATAGTACCTTGAAATATTTATTGTATTAAAATTACCCCGGACTACATTAGTCTCAGGGTCCACCAAAGTGTATACATTGGGTCTTGGCACTTCTGCGACAATATATGGGCCTTCATACAATAAATCGAATTTGCTTATGATCTTTTTCTCAGCACTCGACATATTACATCTCTTTAATTTAACATAATCTCCAATCTTATATTGGATCAACCTATGGTACTTATTGTACTTATGAGTTCTATCCTCACTTGCTTTCTTAAGGTTCTCTCTGACCTTTTCTCTAATAACATTTACATCCAAGCGTCCTTTCTTTAAGAAAAGATATCGATCAAACGACATTCTATTTGATTCCCCATGCAGTACCTCATTTGGAGTAAATCCAGTACTGTCATGATATGTATTATTATACAATTTTTCCACTTCTGGCAACAATGTGGCCCAGCTCTTATCAGTCGACCCTCTATGGAGTCCGTTGTTTTCTTAAACAGTTTATACAACATTCCAATTTCCTTTGATTGGAATTGCGGAGCGCCTTCAACTCCTTCTTCTTCTTCGTGCTTGCGTTTTCTTCCTCTCACCTGTCTCTTCTTCTTTGGCTCCTTTACTGGCTGCGGCTCCTCAGCCAGATGCTCCTCTTCGTAATCACTCATATTCACAAATCTTAGATTTGTCCACATGTCTGTCAAATCACAGATCACTGATTACTCTTAACTAATGGAGTTCATATAAAATGACTCATAAGCAGTTCGAGCTCCCTGTACTCGACTGTAATTTGGCTTGGTTCTGCGGCAAACCTTACTTGAAATCACCCTTCAGCAACTTAGATGATCAGTACCTGCAACAATGGAAACTCCATTTATTTACAAGTTTTTAAACTTCTCATCTTACAACTAATGAGAGTAATACAACCCCCATTCCATACAACCCCCAGCATAAACTTCAGGTTGTATTTCCGAATAACCAATGATTGAGATTCCAAAGTTTTAAAACTTATTCCATTTTTCACAAGCAACAAATGTGATGGTTTATAACCATCACTGGCCGTGCGGACTCAGCCTGGTCACGGCACCAAATGTGACTAATTCCTTTCTCCACAATATAATAATTGTTAACTTGAAAGTCCACCAACCTTTCAAGTTTTTCTCTCTCTAAAGATTATTTAATCTTTAGCAAAAATTAGCCAACGACCGTAGTCGCTGGCTCTGACAATGATCTTCCTCAAGGATTAATGTCTTAATTCGATCTCTCTAGAGACTATTTAATCTCTTTATAAAATAGCCAATGACCGTAGTCATTGGCAATGGCAATGGTCTTTCTCAAGGATCCCTACGTTGTGTTTATTTTTGTCATATAGTACCCAGAGCCTTTTTAAGTACTTTGGTATCTCAATCTTTGCTTATTCGTTGCCAGTCTCTTCAACACCCCTGAATAAGCAATTTTGGTTAGACAAGCATATAGTTTATGGGGGTGAAGAGGAAGGGAGCTCCGGCCACCGCTCCCTTCTATGGTCGACATCCTATCTTCTACTATGCGGATTGTGAGGCGACCCCCACCGGCAACAATTGGTCCCTTCAGTATCGTTGCAGTCCGAAAACTGTTTGAGGAACGTTGCAGTCCGAAGACTGTTTGAGGGATCGGCACAACCACTTCTGTGGCTGATACCGATCGGGTGGGTCTTGCCCGAGAACTCCAAAGCAATTGGCAGCTCCCTTGGTTGGGTCATAGCCCGGACTGCCTGCGCTACGATCCTTCGGCAAGGTCTTACGTCATGCAGTATCGTTTATAGTCAGCTCCCCGACTCTAATTAGTGTATTTTATGTCGGCTGCCCGACAAGTTTATTTTAAGTCGGCTTCCCGACGCCCATGTTGAAGACCGCCTTCCGGCTCTTCAAGAGCTCGAGTCGTAACTCCAGTGTTTAGTGTGTGTTTTCAGTAATTCTATACCGAAAGGCTGTTCGCCGAAGCTACTACCGCCTGAGGTTACATTTCTTTAAGGTTGGTGACCCAACCGTTATTGTATGTTTTCCAGTAAACCAATACCGAAAGGCTGTTCGCCGAAGCTACTACCGCCTGAAGTTACATTTCTTTATAGTTGGTGCCCCAACTTAATATTCCACCTTATAGGTGGTTAATGTAGTTGAAGTTGACAAGACTTCAACTATAGGCGCCATGCTACGCACGCCTTTATATGAAATTATCATATAACATCCCTAGAAGGACGAATCATAAGTTTACCTACATAATTTTAAGGTTGGTGCCCCAACCGTAATGCATTCGAAGACTGTTCACCGTAGTTACTATTGTCTGTTTCTCGTTCTCTAAAAGAACGGTAAAAACTTACCTACATATATTTATAGTTGGTGCCCCAACTTAATATTCCACCTTATAGGTGGTTAACGTAGTTTACAGTAGGTAAGGACTGTAAACTACAGACGCTACCCAAACGTCTTTATATGAAACGCTTTCGCTTGTGACTACTAACGTCTCTTATATTTGATGTGAGATTTGCTAAGATATAAAATACCAAAGCTTATTTTCATTCGTGGATTTTATATCCATTTAAGGCTGTTCGCTAATGCTACTACTGCCTATGATTATTTATCGTCGTTATCTCGACTAGCTATAAAGGCTGTTCACCGAAGTTACTATTGCCTGTGTTTACATGATTTTTAGGTTGGTGACCCAACCGTAATGCGTTCGAAGGCTGTTCACCGAAGTTACTACTACCTGTGATTGTTTATAGTCCTGATCTCGACTATGTACAATAATTCCAAACTTTTGCGCTGAATCCTTAATCCATTTCGAAGGCTATGACGATACGAATCTCATATGTGAACCTTAAGGAACATTGATAATCGATATCTATCGTTTTGTGGAGTTTTTCACACTGATCCGGTCGTCTATGCTAGTTTACAACAGATTCGTACTTTCAAGTTTTAATGTATCGTCCCTTTGTCGGCGTGCACGCCTTTTTTATTCTTAAAAGTGTCGTAATCACGTCTGCAAACCACATTCCGTACCTTTTCATGTGTCTTTCTCATTATCTGAAACCAGACCAAGCTCCCAGCACAATTTCCAAAAATCGGATTTCCGATTTTGGATTTTGGATTTCCGATTTTGGATTTCCGATTTTGGATTTTGGATTTTGGATTTTGGATTTTGGATTTTGGATTTTGGATTTTGGATTTTCGATTTTGTACATGACATGATATGTGAATTGTATCTCATCACTGAGGCTGTTATGACATCTCCTAGGTATCTCCTCTCCGATATCATTCACACATGTCTAAGTAGAGCCAAGTCCCTACCCGACATGTTTTAGTAATATTGTATTTCATCATTGAGGCTATTACGATATCCACTTGATATCTCCTCTCTGACAACATTTACTCACGTCTCGGCGGGTCCGTGTCCCCGCCTACACATATATGAACGAGTTTAAATGATCGTCCGCGTTTTCATACAAAAAAAGAAAATCTTAATACAGGAACGATATAAAATTTTATTCTGATGGAATTAGATAGAGCTCAGCTTAAGAACAAGTCCTATCATATTCCCAAAACAATATTGATCTTCCAACAATATTAAGATTGAAATATAAGTCCCCAACTTAATATTTCAATCCGTCAGGGGCATGTCGTTACAACTTATTGTAAAACTTAAAAATTTTATCTTTTTATATTCCCAAAAATAGTTTTGTGCGATGCTCACATCTAAAAAAATCAAAATTAAATGCACGACTGCACGGAAAATAGCGTTGACTCAACGTACAAATTCCCTCAAGCATTATGATGACAAATGCAATATCCGGGAAAGAATCAAACACCCCTTTGTTATAGGAGTCCAGAAATCACTTTTATAATAGAGCTAAAACTTTGTACAAGACAATAAAGAAAATAAATATTCTTATAGCACCATCTCACCCCAAAATGAACAAGGCTTGTATACTATGGATGCTAGAGTTATCTAACTGACGTCTTACATTGACTTTAAAATAGTTAGCTTTAGGGCATGATTCTACCCATGAAGTATACAACTTTTGCCGAGGAAGTTTTGCGAAATTCTCAAAAAAAACGACTTTCCATACAAAGACAAAGCAGCTGATCGCACAAGTTATATGGAGATACGAAATTAGTTTATTCACATTTTAACCTATGTTCCTAAGGGAAGGTTGTTCAGTTTCTTGGGCTGATTCACACCCTTTATTTTCTCTAAGTAATTAAAAGTCACTCAATATATATATTTTTTTTATAAAAACATACCTATATATTATACAAAAACACCTAGACTCCTCACAAATACGTAAAAATGGGACTATCAAATAAAAATTAACAACTAGCTTTCCACCCGCAGCTCCGCCAGGATATATCGTGCCCAACCGTGGGATAAAATGTAGCCTATATCCTTTCCCAGGCTCCAATCTATCTCTGTACCAAATTTCATCAAAACCCGGTTCAGTAGAGGTAGTTTAGGCGTGAACGATGGACAGACAGACAGACAGAGTTACTTTCGCATTTATAATATTAGTATAGAGTTTATCTGAAATCAAATCCGCAACCTTTAGATAGTAGGCAAGATCATAACTTCATAACCAAATGTTTCGAAGGGCTTTATATTTTGATTTAGGTAGTTTTTTGTAAGAAATCAATTTCGAAGTTCTTTTTAGCCAATAAAATCGACTTATAAGAATCTAATTCAATAGCTGTCTATAGAAATTGTAATAAAAATCGTCTTACACCCATTTTAATTTCAATATATTAGGAAAATTACTCGGAACGCTTACAAAATCCGATTTCTGTTTTCCCTTATTCTACTCAATATGCCATAAATAGTGATCAGTGTCGCTTGGCGCGAGAGTAAAATACTTTTTAATTTTCATGGATATTTGAATAATATTACGTTTTATTTAGCTACGGTAGTGACATACATTTTCATTTGCACTACGAAAGCCGGCACTATTGCGAGCGAGATAAGAGCGACATTCAGGTCAGTATGTATAGCTTGATGTGGTTCTGTATGTACCTAACCACATTGGTCTTCTTTACATTACTTTCCTTCCATGAGCTTTGTTAAAATTTATCGTTTGCATGAAGTACCTATTTAAAATCGATGTAGGTACGTACCCATTCGATTTCATATTGTGGTGTGGTCACCATTTACTATTTACTGGTGTACGTGTCTCCTATGTTATTTATAATAAAAGTTTTGTCGAAAATCATGATAAATAACAAAATAAAAAACCTTCGTAAAAGGTTAGGAATGGAAATGGTAGGACGAATCCTTTTGCTGATTTCATTATTTTTCTATTTTTATTGTAACTAGAACCCCTACCACATTTTATAACGTTTTCTTATGTTTTTGTACGAGCGCATTTTTCCCGTCTAAAATCAACAAATTATCTACTCCATTCCATTTTCTCTGCTCTATGAAAACGCCGACACATCAAAGTTATCAGACGAGCCATCAAAAATCTAATTTTAATTACGTCACTTTGAAGTAGGCTCTTAATATTTAATTTTGTCTCGACTGCTTCCTCTGCAGTTATACAGGGTATAAAGGACAGCTTAGCAACTGAAAACCTGAATTCAATCCTTTATTCTGAATTATTTTTCAATATAATTTTTCTCCTGAAAATTTTCAAGTTTTTAAAATTTTTCTTTTTAAAAATTAAATTAAATATTCAAATACACGCCATTTTGCAAAGTGTAAAACGCAAAAACCAGCATTGCAGGTCGCACTTTGACAGTTCTCGCGAAACATTGCGTAGGTCTAGAGAATCGGTAAATAACGAAAACTTTTTAACTTGTCGTTTCCCGTTAAAAAATAATTACTCGTAGCCGATCATAGTTAGGGGTAGATTCCACCATTTAATTATTTGCTTAACTGTCCCTTACAACCTGCATAAACCGACAGAGTATATTTTTTAAATTTAAAATGCGAACAATTGTAATTTGACGCGTCACTGCTTGGCAAGGAGAAAAATGCTCAGTTTTTCTGAGGGGTATAAGCGGGTTACTTTTTATGACGTCATTAACTGAAGGAAGTCAGGGCAAATAGAGCTTGCGGTTTTGCCAGTGACGTACTCGAGTAGCACCAACAGAGCCACAATTTTAAACAAATTTTAAATGGGTTTGCTCTTGACCACAAAATAGTTCAGGGGATGTAGCAATCTCAACCAGAAGATGCCTAAATCATAAAATCATAAAACTTTATTTGCTTTGAAACATGGTTATAAGGTCTTACAAACATATTATAGAGCTACATGTTTCACCATTCACCAATGGTATGCAAACAGTAAATATAAGCACTTACAAAATTAAAACCTATTCACCTTAACTTAAGGTGCCACATTTTTTTTCAAACACAACGTAAGTGCTCAGGAAGGGAATGAGAAATTTCCCCGCTTAACTTGAAAGCACGATAACTCAGTTGGTTAGAGCATCAGGAAATCTAATCCTAGGGTCGTGGGGTCAAGTCACATTCGCGCCGAATATTTTTCTTTCTCTAAAAATTATTTGTGTACCTTAAAATTATTGATCCTTAAATCTTCATTGTCCTAAATGACTTAGCTGTTCTTTTTGGGGCCATTCATGGCCTGATTGCATCTCTGGGCCACAAGACTGTATTTTAAACTGTTGATTGCGAGCTTAACGACTAGTAGTGAATGTAGCGATTTACATGCGCCCCTCGGATTCTTGTTGATTTGATGTCGATGGTTTCAAAACGCTTTAAATATCTAGCGCAAATAATGACAGAGTTGTTGTTCCTTTACATTGTTGCGCATATCTTACCTACTATTCCAGTGATTATATGTTCTAAGTAGCAATAGAGAAATGTTAACATTCTTGTTAGTAAACGTAATTGTGTTACACTTTCTGTTCTTTCTTGAAATCACTGATTCTGCCACAAAGGTTGTCTAAGTAATTATATTCTTAAAAGAGGATAGATCTTCATCTTTTCGTCTCCTATTCCAGTACGTAGCCAGACGTGCTGTTTCCTTAATCAATGGCGTCTGAGTAGCGGGCGAATGACGATAGCTACCATTTTATTCGTTCAGGTGGCAAGATTCAGAACTATCAAAACCGCATACACTTGATGACAATAGCCGCCCCAATCAGCTGCGCCACGCCAACTTAATAACTTAACATTGAGTTGCCAATGGCGCCCCTAGTCAAGGTAGCTCTCATCAAATGTATGAGATTTAGTTAATTCTAAATTTTACCACCTGAACGAATGAAGTTGTTACCATTATCATTCTACTGCTATCAATTCGCCATTGATTCCTCCATCGTACAAGACTGGGCAATAGGGATACTTATAGATGAAACATGAATAGTATTCACTCTTAAAAAAATCTAAAAGTTCTTACGTACAACATGGATCATTTATAAAAAAATATATCACGAAAAGTATCACTTAATAAAAATATACATCATCTTGACACCTAGATTCCGAGAAAACTGCAACAAAAACGCGTCATCGCGACAGGGGGCGCCACTGTTACCCAATCCAGCCACCGGGTTCCGTCACTCCATGTCAGCTGACTATGGGGTATCAGGTTACTGTGGGATAGATCGAACATGACTTCGGTAGCTTAGATGAAGTAGCTGAACATTCAAAGGGTAATTTGATGTTGAATGAAGCGTGAAAATTAATACATGCTTTTTTTAAATTCTTTTTACGTTGCCCTTTTCCTGATTTTTTTTGAAGTGAAAACTTCTTTAGCAGCGTTGTGCACTTTTTGGATGGGTAAAAAATTATAAATTCGCGTCAGGGTCACGTGACCCTGATAGAAAATTCGTAAGACGGAGGGTGAAGTGAAAACTTCTAAGACCGCAAGGAAGTAATATAGGTTCAAGTTTTCACTTCTACCGGCACTCTCGGAATGCAACCCGTTTTTTTTAAAGATACCATTGCCCTGGTATTGGATATTATAGAAGAAAAGTAGTCTCTAGGATAAGCTGAAAAGCATTATTTAAAATTTTTATCAAAATTCGTTCATCAGTTTTTTAGTAAAACAATGCCAATCTATAAATTCTTACTTTTCGTTTAAAAAGAAGTATAACTGAAGGAATTAGTGTCGCCAATCACAAAGATAATAGAGAGGTTTCTTTAGAAAGAAACAATGAAAATGTACTACGAAAATCATTTGTAAATGATAACTAGATTACTAGAACGAAATTTTAACGACACAGAAAATAGAGCAGCACTTCCAGGCTCATTTATCATTTTAGTTGTTTGGCAAACATTCAACCGCACAGCTGGACAAAATGTAAATTCTAGTTAGGAATTTATGCCCAGCCGTGGGATGAAATACATTGAATGTTTAAGTATTCATGAACATACGCTTTTAATTTCGTTACAGGATAGGTAGAGCTGTAAAAATAAACCAGACATACAAATGCCTGTTCTATACCTGATCAAGAGATTGATGTGAAGAATTAGTTTATATACCTTCATGAGGATAAGCAGAACTTAAAATGGTTATGCACATAGGTACTAAATTCATCTTTTTACAGACATTTTTAATTTATTTCATGAATAAGTGACGGACGTCATCAATATACACCTTTTCCCCCAGAATAGAAATAAGAAACAGCAAACATTATGTTTGTTTTCGCTGCACGTATACTGAAAACAAATAAAGGGCTGATAGTAACGTCCAGGATAAAAATGGTTTTGTGGACGAGTTATAAACTCTGCTTTTCACTTTGATTGAAAGGAAATAATAAAATAACATATAATAACAAATTTTATCTTTAAACTTCTGATTATTTTGGCTATATGGAGTTTTCTATGCCTTACTTTAGACCCATTTATGAGTAGATCACTTTATGCACTAGAGCACAAAATGCGATTTTGTGCAGCCTATAGTAGATCGTTTTGTGCTCTAGAACACAAAAATCGATTTTGTGCAGCCTACGATTTTGTGCAGCTTACAGTAGATCGTTTTGTGCTCTAGAACACAAAAATCGATTTTGTGCAGCCTATAAACTGCACAAACAAGCACTTTTCGAGCATGAGTAGTGAAAAATAAATTTTGTGTCTGTGTGTGTAATACATTCATACTATCCATCTTCGTTCCTTTACCATGAGAAAATAGAAAGAAGCATAATCCCTTCTTGTTTTATAAAAACGGAAAAAACATTGATATTTTTATAACAAACGAGCTTGCAAAAACCGGAGTAAGTCCCTTAGTAGCAATTTGAGATAATCGCTGTTTAAAGAAAGCTTGCCCTTCGCAGTGAATTCAGAAACTCATTTGCGGTCTATGTTTTTGATCTGACCGTTTCTCTGCACCCAGTGTAGTATTACCATGATATTCTTACTTTATAATAGATTAAGTATTGTATGCACGAGTAAAATTCCATTGTCTGGTTCCTAGCATGTATGTGCCATCGTAACATTGTCAAACCAGTAATATTGTAATTTGACTTAGTAAGATTATAAACTCGGTACTTTGTGAACTGCCCTAGTTTTTTCACATTGTCGGACTTTTTTATAATATTAATGCAACTTAACCTAAAAAATCATATCCTAACTGTATGCAGGCAGCCCTTAAAATTGACTAGAAAAATTTTGATATCGCGGGAGATTATAGGTAATTACACTAGTTTTACAATTTTCTGGTGACATATTATACATGAAACGGGTGTTTAAAATGAAGTGATAATTACAGCAAAATCTTTCCATGTTTCCCGGTGCAATTTTCAATTACTGCCAATAATGCAATAACAAAGATTCAGTTAAAAACCAACAATATCGGTGGCAGTCAACAAAAAACAACAAAATTATCTAAACTTAAATGACGTAAACCTCAGACCCATCTTACTAGAAATGACCTCTATCTATAATTCTACACTGTCTATTTATTTATTTATTTTATTTTATTTATTTTATTTATTTCGGACAACCAAGGGATGTTACACTATTACATTTTACAAAACTTAACATTAGATCATTTTAAGTGTACAACCTGTGAAGGTGCCACATCGTACACCATTATAATCTAGAAAAATATTGCTAATTATACAAGAGTTACAGTTGCTAATTATATAAAAGTTATAGTTAAGTTACATAAAAAATAGGAAACATTAGAATTTTTTAAATTATTACAAGTAACCGTGTTTTGACCGTGTGGTGATCGGTTGAGAATAACACCACCCCATCTCTTTCCGTGGGTGTCGTAAGAGGCGACTAAGGAAAAATGAGACCTGTCTCCTACTAATCCATCCCAGGCAACGACACTTCATTTTTTTCTGAATCTGAGGTGTCGTCCTATGGTCTCATGCGGTGTGGTAGGCTCTGTAAAGGGCCGTCTGGTTCGCGACCACCCTCCTACCGAAGTCCGACAACAAACAGCTTGCTGTGTTCCGTCGGTGCGTAGGAGTAAGGCATTTCTGGGTTAACTCGCTCCATCGTCGACCTCATCTTTGACCTTATGGTCAAGATTGAGGTCAAGAGTTAACCCATCTTATGATAAAAAAAAGTAATGAAATAAACTTAAACTAAAGGAAAAAAATACAATTATATATTTATATCCTGAATTTGTTTCAAAGCTTTCGCACGGAAAGTGTGGGGGCTATCATTGAACATATCAATATCTGTAGATACAATACACTCACGCCAATAATCCCTTTTGGGGTAGGCAGAACGTCATGTGGTTCAATGAACAACTTGACGCCACATTTGTTACTCAGTGTGAGAGTTATTTGATGGAAAATGAGTATAATGGTGATAGGTTGATAGCCTTTCGCCCACAACACAGCAAAACCCTCGCATCCCACTTACTAGTTTCTACAGCATCACTAGGAAGAGTTGACAGCTGATACATCCTAAGTTATTCTTTCAATTCCAGTCAAACGTGGAAGGACTATATTTCTACACATAAAATGTTAGACCCGTTTTATAGAAGGAGACTCAAGTCTTGATCTATACTTCATTATTGATTCTCTCACTATCAAAATGACAAAGACAACCGCTACTTGAGTATTGATCAGAGTCTGAGTAGCGTTCTGTAATACGGACCTTAGTGTTCTCTTCATAAAACTTTATCCAGAATTTCCTTAGGAACTTACAGCATGTATATCGTAGTCCCAGTCTTATTATAAGGCGCTCAAGCGCATAATTTTGCGGTCGCTGACGAGACGGGATCACTTGGTGGCCACGCGCCGCAACGCTTTGGAGGCTTTTACCCATTTAGAATTCTACACTTCCCTCTCTCGATAAAATAATAAAAACACTTTTCTAATATTGCTACAATATTACATTTATATAATTGGGACTTCGTTCCCGTGGGAATTCGAGAAAATTATGTAGCCTATGTCAATCGGAGATAATGTGGCTTTCTAATGGTGAAAGAATTTTTCAAATCGGTCTAGTAGTTACGGAGCCTATTCAATGCAAACAAACAAACAATCAAATCTTTCCTCTTTTTTTACTATTAGTATAGATAACGTTACGCCCAGGACTTCGTTTCCGTGGAAATTCGGGAAAATTATGTTGCTAATGTTACTCAGGGTTAAAGTAGCATATTTCTAATCGTACCAATAAAAGTACCAATAAAATTAAATTTTACCAAGATATGTCATCCATCTCATACAAAACTAGAACAAAAACATGAATCCGTCGACCAAAGAAGTGTCATGCTAACTAATGGCATAGACCTATTGCAAAATATTTCATCTAAGCATGCATTGTGATTCCCAATTGGGTGTTTTTCGATGAATGACAATGCATGTTTAGATGAAATATCTGTCTCTCTGTAATAGTCTACAAAATTATATTTGTAAGAGTGTGTTTTTAAATCTTAGTACTTCTCTTAAATAACATTGCATCTTCTTGGCGAATAATTTAAGCAGCTAAATGTAATAGCGAACAAAAATATTTACTAATATTACTAATGTCTACGTACTGAGTTGCTAAAATCACACGTCATGGCTTAATTTGTAATTATCCAACCAGTGCCTTCCTAACAATGGACGACACCTTAGGGACTCTGACTACTAATTCCTCGCAACAGCCTGTTGTAGTTTAATCAGGTAGGTAAATAAATACTTTGAAATGCGTTTTTACATGTGGCAGTCAATATCGTGACAACCTGGGTAGATGAATTCTTCTTTTTGTGTATGTCGAAGCGAAATGTAAGTGACTAGCTTTCCGTCCGAGACTTCTTTCCCGTGGGAACTCGGGAAAATTATGTAGCTTACCTTACTTAGAGATAATGTAGCATTCTAATGGTGAAATAATTTTTGAAATCAGTCCAGTAGTTTTTGAGTTTATTTGTTAAGTACAAACATACAAAAATACAAATCTTTCCTCTACAAGGTGTTTCAAAAAAAAAACAAAAAAAAGATAATTCAAAATTAATTATAATTTAGCTTATTGCGCAGTTCTATTGCAAATATGACAAATATATCATATTAATTATATGAAACTTTCATTTTGAAGGATGTCAAACCGTGAAACTGATTACTATAGTTCACTTTTCAAATAAAATTTTGTAATTTCTTATTTTTGGATTTTTTTGAAACACCTTGTATAAAAGATATAGATAGGCAGCAGTTACACCCTCAAATTGTCGTGGGACCCAAGACACAAGGAAGAACCTTAGTGTGGGCCTTTAAGTGTGTACTATGTAGCGTCTATATCCTAACTCGCCTGCCAAACTTTGGTACTTATGCATTTTTTGAGGATTTTGCCCAGCAGTGGACTCACAAAAATATACTTACATGGATAATATTCATTCTGAAAGACATTTAACGTCTTTCAAAATGAATGTTGAAGTGAAGTCACGTAGATTTACAAAGGCTATCAATGAATACGCCAGTAGTTGTCAATGAATTAAAATTTTAAAATGTGCTTTAAAAAAGCTTTTGTAGTATTCAATTTAAGCGATTCTTCACGGTCTCTTCAAAGCCCTGAGCCCAATTGAAGCCGAGTTAGGACTCATTGAGTCAAAAGCCGTGCGTGAGACAGCACATTGAAATTTTATAGTTGGTTTTATTACGTATAAATGAGACTATTAAATTTATGATTTCTATGATTAAGTTTACGATCTACCGGTTCCGTTTAGGGCATTACAACATCACAGGTTTTGCTATCTCTAAGATAGTATGAAACACCGGCTTTTATGCCGCCGAAACATTAATTAGGTAGTAAACTAGGAACGTTGAGAAATAAGAAGATATCAGGTTATATCTGTCGTCAAAATGATAAATACTATTTAAAGGCAGATGAACCTTGCTTACTCTACAAACGAAGGAATTTTTGACGATATTAGTCCTAAGCTTGAAGTACAAGAAATGTTAATAGGTAACTTACCTTGTGTGGACTGCATTCTCTTCAATGTAATCGGTAACGAAGCTTTTGAAATACTACAAACGTAATGAGATGATTTTTCTAATGATGCCAAGGCAAAGCCAAACAAATCATGGGTTTCGGTAGTCAAACATAGACACGACTTATTGTCAATGATATCGAAATGAAATGAAGCATTCAAGAAGGAATCGTGACAAGCATCAAACGGACTTTTAACGAACTCAACAAAAGCACAGCCAAAATGTCGAGTACTTAGCTATTTACACAAGATCATAGCCTAATTCTTAAATAAATAAATAGAATTGAGAAATTCATCTCACAGACAGTTATGATACGTCCCGAACCGGGCCAAGGCTGAACAACAATAGTAATTGTTAAGAAAACACTTCAAAGATGAAAAGAGGATCAAATGGAATGTATCAGTTTAAGTATCATGTAAATCTGACATGTTTTGCCCAATAAATCTTATGCAAAACGAAATAGTGGAATTCGTAACACAAACATCAACGTACTTATTAGATCCATTGCTATATGCTTACGTAAGACAATCTGCATCTGCAATCTCGTAGTTTATTGAAACTGGAAGAGCAAGATGAAAAGATGTGACATTGACAGGAGTGAAAGAGTTGGAGAATGTCATATTATTTAACCCCGAGATTCCTGACCACAATCAGCGTGCGAAGTCAACTCTTATTGGTCATGTCGTCCTTGTTGAACCAGTGCAGAGGAGAATAATTCGAGTACATAGACCTCGAAATGTAGTCACTGGGAAAATCGTATAAGCGTATTATGGCATCAAAAATACACGAGTTATTTTCAGCATTAAAACCAATACTAAACATGCTGAGTGTGTTCTGCTAGTATAATAATTACAAAAGCACTTTGTTCCGAAAACGTCTTACGATCAAAACCACCTTGATTAACATGTAGTCAAGCTGCGCATTGAGCGATTTATATTCTATCTAATTAATATATAATTCAATATACGTACTAATACTCAATATACGAAACCGCGAGCGGAAGACTAGTTCAAAAACAAAACATTAGGTCTAGAACTTTCGTCTGCGAGTGTTCCTATGCGAAAACGCACCCCCTCCACATTCTTCCAACGTTTTTTTTACGTAACGTAATCTGTACTTATCTTAAGAAAAATATAGTTTCTTACTTCTTGAGGAAATAAATAAGAGGAAAATTCCATGTTTATTAGTTCAACGACTTATTAGTATTTTTTACCAAACAAATGCGTAATTTAAAAATGTACTTCACTCGTAATTTAAACAGTTCGTCAAATGCGTAC
Organism: Aproaerema taeniolella; assembly: GCA_949987775.1. Classification (NCBI taxonomy): domain Eukaryota; kingdom Metazoa; phylum Arthropoda; class Insecta; order Lepidoptera; family Gelechiidae; genus Aproaerema; species Aproaerema taeniolella. The sequence continues at coordinate 12,905,795 of OX465256.1, forward strand.
ACGTTAGTATACACTTTGCTTGAAATAACTTGCTTCAGCTTTGAGTAAAAAGTTCCCGGAGTCGTAAAACAAATGGCACACTCAATCATTGCCCAAAAATGTTAATTAAGTCAACATAAATATTTCGTCGGAAGCTGCATCAAAAAAATAAAATTGTCATTAGTATATGACAAGAAAATTAGTGGCAGTAACTAAAAAAACGTGAAATAATGATCTTTATATAAATAAACCTTCTTTATTGATAAAGTTTTTTATGGCACTATCCTGATATTCGGTCTGCATTAAACACTTGGAACAAAAGGAAAAAGGTAAATAACAGATAACTGGTCATAATTCATACGAAAATAACCTTAAAAAACTTGATAGAGGTTCCAAAAATAGTCGTTTGTCGCATTTTTAGCCGCTCGGTCAGATATGATTTAATGGAGTGGCGAGAGGTTCGTTAACATTAATAAATTCATAGTCCTTACTACTGATTCTCGATAAAAATATATCAGCGTCCTTTTTAATCTAAATAAACAAATGAATATATTTTTATGCTTTGTGTTGTGATTTCTTGATAAAATTGTTGCAAATAGAAATCAAAAATGTTACACCAGTTTCAAAACTTAGTTATTTATTTGGTTTTCAATATACAGATCAATAGACATGAGTGAATTGATGAAAATGTGATCGCTTTCGAACACCATTGTTGTTCATCAAGCTACAGAAGTTAAATTTTGCATAAGTAATAATGTGGACGGGTCCGACAAGTAGCCAACCAGTAATGTTTATCTACTTCGATAGTATCACTTTAAATTATTTTATTAATCATTCGGTATGCTACGAGTATTTACCAAAGCAGCGCAGTACCTATGTTTGGTTCGTTTCAACTCACAAATCACTCAAAACTCACAAAATTTTTACAATGAACCCTTAGTAGCAGCCAACTCCTTCCCTTGCAGCCGCTTTTAACTTTCCTTCGGCACTTCGTTAGCCGTGTTTGTATTTATTTAGAGCGTGATAAGTTAGCCCGGTGACTGAGAGGGAAACAGGATATGTGCCTACCGACATCTTCTCAGGATTCATTTGCCATTTCCTCGGTAATCTCTACTACTTTATTTAATTCAATTAACTGCAAGTGCATCTTTGAGCTTCTTTGAACTACGTTTTTGTTTTCTATTTTGAGGCGAAAGAGATGTGTGGAGAGATGAGAAGGTTGGACAAGTTTGTTTTATTAGCATACCTTTAATTAACGGTCGCAATCTTACGTTTGTCTTTGATATATTATTTTTCACTACAAGCCACATACCACTTGTACCACGCAAGACTTTCTTTAACCATAGTTTAGCAGCTAACCTGAAAATAACTTGTCAATGTTCATCATAGTTCTACATTATATGTATTATTCTTGACACACTTATATCCTACTAGAGCTATTAAGCCACTATATTAATGGTGAATAATTTTATCTTTCTTTCTTTCTTTCACGAAACCTATTAACAAAATGACAGCCTTTGTCGAGTTATCTCAGGTAACTCTATAAGTTAAAATTTATTGTTATTAGCTTTACTGAATTATTTTTGCCAATTTTTGCATGTTATAAATACATAATCCACATACATTGACATATATGCAAACAATTATTCAAAAAAACACTAACTTAACTTTTATTCAGCGTGACACTCAACAACTCAAGTTTCTCGCAACAAAGCTCTAAAACGTATTTTTACAACGCAAAACGGTTACAGTTCAAACAGTTTTGTAGTGTTTAGTACAACACAAAACCCGCAGATCACTAAACCAACTTTATAGTCCTATACTTTCAAGACCAAAGTGGCTCCTAAAATTTGTATTCGAAAAATAAAACACCATTCTCAGTTTATGCGCCTGCATCTCACATTTAATATTTCAATTTCCTTTGTGGTGTGATAGAAACACAGGATGCTGCAATTCGAAACTGTAAAAATAAATATTTAGTAAGATAGTTGATGATAATGATATACTTAGTCCTGTTATCCCTCATCAGGGACATAGGGCTCGCCGAAAGGATATTCAATCTTCTCGATTTAGTGCGACACCTTTGATGTCCTTCCATCCGAGACCAGTTGATGCAGCCTCTTATTAACTGACCGTCTCCAAGTGGTACGAAGACGACCCTATAAGATAGTTATGTTCCGGTTATCTTTATGCTATGCTATGGCTAGATAGGCTATGAAGATTCATGCGAGCTATGAAAAGAGTTATACTCGGTGTTTCTTTGAGAGACCGGATTCCGTATGGTGATCGGTTGAGAATAACACCACCCCAGCTCTTTCCGTGGGTGTCGTAAGAGGCGACTAAGGAAACACAAATGAGACTTGCCTCCTAGTAATCCATCCCAGGCAACGACACTAAATTTTTTTCGGAATCTCAGGTGTCGTCCTATGGTCTCATGCGGTGTGGTAGGCTCTGTAAAGGGCCGTCTGGTTCGAGACCACCCTCCTACCGAAGTCCGACGTCAAACAGCTTGCTGTGTTCCATCGGTGCGTGGGAGTACCAGTGCCTTTATAGGCATTTTCGGGGTTAACTCGCTCCATCGTCGACCTCATCTTTGACCTTTCAAGATCGAGGTCGAGTTAACCCATCTTATAATAATAATAAAAAGAGATCGGATTCGAAATGAAATATACCACCAGAAAACCCCTCCCCATAGAATTAACTATACTTAACGCTACAATGGATAAATATTTTAGTTGCTTTCAGAAAAACAAATTAATGTCTGCTGCCCTTACATATTGTTTTATTGCTGATAGCTTTCCACCCTTCGTTCCCGTAGGAATCAAGGAAAATTATGTAGCCTATTTTACTCAGAGATAACATAGCATTTTAATGGTGAAAGAATTTTTGAAATCCGTCCGGTAGTGTTTTGAGTTTATTCGCTACAAGCATAAAAAAATAGAAACATTTCCTCTTTATAATATTAGTGTCAATTTAGACTAGTTTAATAATTTCAAACGCTTTATTCTTGAATGTACTATGGACATTTCTTGGTGAAAATAAATAGGTAAAAATTTCTTCATTCATAATTTATATATTTCAAAGGGGTCAGTTGTCAGTTTCGCCCGCTTTATCGAAATAACCTTAATAAAAATTGTACTTACAGATTTATTAGCTTTACATCACTCTGTATAAGAACCAGTCATGGTTTATTTTAGCAGTATGCACTAAGTATAAACATAACACGACCAAAGAAATTGAATTCGCAACCGGACCCGCTCTTAAACCATATACGTAAGCATTTATTATAATAATGCCTTATTCCTATTGTGTTTTATTATTTACTAATAATGTGGAAACCGTCACAAACACTCTTTCATATTTACAATATTATAGTAAGGCAGTAAACATTTACTAAGTGGTGATAGCCCAGTTGGTAATGAGCCAGACTTGTAATCCGAAGGTCGCCGGTTCAAATCCTGGTGCGGGCCTGTGCCACTAAATTCGTCTTTTCGGATTTATGTACGGATTTCTAATAATCACTTGCTCAACGGTGAAGAAAAACATCGTGATGAAACCCGCCCGTCCAAGAAAATTAATTTTCGAAAGACGAGCGGTCCACCAACCTGCATTGGGCCAGCGTGGTGGACTATGGCCTAAATCCCCTTTGTGTTTCGAAGGGAGGCCCGTGCCCCTCGGTGGAGACGTATATGGGCTGGTAAAAAAAAACATTTATAGATTTACGCCTATAATCCCTATCGGGGTAGGCAGAGCATCAGTGGTTTTAAAACCCATTTGATGCCACAATTGACATTACATTACATCCAGAAAGTTATTAGATGAAATATGATGTAATAACCCTAGGGGTTTTGCCCACAACAGAAAAAGCCTCGTGTCCCATTTACTGACTTTTACAGTAAGCTTGAAAAGAGTAGGCAGCTGGCACATTCTAAGTTTTTCTTTTACTGCCCATCCAGCGTGGAAGTGTATAGTATACTAAAATAAAAACGATAGTGACTTTTTCAATGACACCGAAAACACATTGATCTCTAGGATAGCATATAGTACCTATTCAGAAAAGCATGCCACAATATAGCATTACAGAGATACTAGGGTATATTTGTTGTGGCAATCTACCACGGTGCCAGCAAGATTTCTCTTCAACTTGTAGCCAATTTGTTTGCTGTAATGCGATCGTCGTGATGTTCAATTGTTCTTGCATTTCAAATTGTTCACAATGTGTGAATCAGTATTTTCCAAAGAAGAAGGACTTATGTCCTTAAAAGATTTAGACCCTTATTACAGAAGGAGACTTAAGTCTTGATCTATACTTGAGTATTGATTGTCTCTTTCTCTCACTACCTAAAGGACAAAGACGACTGCTACTAAAATATAGATCAGAGTCAAGTATGTCTGAGTCGCGTTCTGTAATACCCACCTTAGCGTAGCATTGCAGTAGATTGGAGAAGTAAAGAAAAATAAAAAGTTTATTGAAAAGCCAAATAATTAATAAGAGATACAATCTGTAAGAAATTTATCAGTGCCTGTTGTGTCGTCTCTCTCTTTGTATGTTTCTTCCTTTTTACCCGACTGCCAAGGAAGGGTTATGTTTTTCGCGCGTATCTTGTATGTATGTATTTCTTTATTACCTCGTATCTTCCAAACGGCTGAATGGATTTCGACAATTAAGGTATCGTTTGATTCGTCTCAAACACCCGAATGTTCCTAGGTAGTTGATTTAAAAAAAAACAATATGGCGGAGTTTTGGCACCAAATTGTAAGTTCTTAATTTATTTTTTCACGCCAATATCATCGAATGGGGTGTCATAGGATAGCTTTTTAAAAGATAGAAGGGGTTTACTAATAACGTTTTTCAATTCAGCACTCCGTTTGCGAAACATTAATTTTTAAAGTGAAAATTTTTGTCAAACTCGAGTCCCCCCTCTCTACCAGCCAAACTGTTGTTTCTAAAAATGTGGAAAAATTCACGATGGTAGAATATACGACGAAATTAAAAGAAAAACTATCACAGATAAGTTGACCCTTCAAGTTAACGAATAATGGTCGACCAAGTGCCAAACATTGTTGGGATTAATAAGAATAATATATTTATTAATATTAGATCCTTGGTACTACAGAGCTGAAATTTGGCATGGTTATACCTGTGGTTATACATATCAATTGCGCCGACAGATCTAACATAAAATGTTGGGAAAACTTGTTTTTCGGGTGTCTCCCATACACATGAAAGGGCGACGGACTTTTTTTTTCTCGCCAATATCATCGAATTGGGTAACATAGGATAGCTTTTTAGAGTTCCGTAGTAATCTACAAACCCTTATAGTTTCGCCATATCCGTCTGTCCATGGGTTTTCAAAGAAACCCTTGGTACTACAGAGCTGCAATTTGGCATGGTCATATATATAAACTACGCCGTCAGAACTGTAGGGTAAAATCTTAGAAAAAAAATTTCGGGTGTCTCCCATAGACGTGAAAGGGCTATGATTTTTTTTTTCTCGCCAATATCATCAAATAGGGTGTCATAAGACAGCTTTTTAAAAGACAGAAGGGGTTTACTAAGAACATTTTTCGATTCAGCACTCCGTTTGCGAAACAAATTTTTAAGTGAAAATTTTTGTCAAACACAGGGGTCCCCCCCCCCTTCTAACAGCTAAACGGTTAATTTAAAAAATGTGAAAAAATTCACAGTAGTACTATATACAGCGAAATTAAAAGAAAAACTATTACACATAAGATGGCTCTTCATGTTTGCGAATAATAGTCGACCGAGTGCCAAACTTAGTTGGGATTAATAAGAATATATTTACTAATATTAGAAAGCTGAAATTTGGCATGGTCATAGATATTGATTGTGCCAACAGATTGAAAAAATAAGATTTTGTAAAAAAAAAGTTTTCGGATGTTTCCCATACACGTGAAAGGGCAATGGATTTTTTTTTTCTCGCCGTGATCATCGAGTGAGATATCATAGGATAGCTTTTTAAACGTTTCACGCTAACAGTGAGGCGAGCCAAAAGCGAAGCTGTAACGTATTGACATGTCAGAAGTCGTTTAATAGGTTTTTGGTGGTGCTAATTACGAAAATGACATCAAAATTATACACAATCACCACGCGACCTGCTTTAGCAGCAGCTCGATATTATTATATTATTCCTAACAATAATATTATAGCAAAAAAAAAAAAAATTCGCGCTCGCTTCGCTCGCGCATTCAATACTTTCATTCTGTTATAATTAGGCCAAACTACAGTTATTTCTGAAACTACAAACTTTTTAATGCATTTTTTTGATACTATATTATTTGGTGATTTTAAAATCGACTATGACAATATGCTCTTAGAATTAAGAATCCAGCTGCATATTTGAACCATGCTGCCACGGAACCCTACAATGCACGTGGCCCGACACGCTCTTGGTCGGTTTTTTAAAGATAGTAGGGGCTTACTAATAACGTTTTTCGATTCAGCACTCCTTTTTCAAAACATTAATTTTTAAAGTGAAATTTTTTGTCAAACACAAGTGTCCCCCCCCTCTACCAGCTAAAATGTTGTTGTTAAAATGTGGATAAATTCACGGTGGTAGAATATGCGACGAAATTAAAAGGAAAACTATCACAGATAAATTGGCCCTTCAAGTTAACGAGTAATAGTCGACTTAGTGCCAAACATTGATGGGATATAAAGATTATTATGTATTTACTAATAGTAGATCCTTGGTACTACAGAACTGAAATTTGGCATGCTCAATGCTCATATTCATCCCACAGATGCGTAAAATAAAAACTTGGAAAAAGTTTTTTTTCGGGCGTCTCCCATACACGTGAAAGGGTTATGTATTTTTTTACTCGCCAATACAAGGTTCCACGTTAAAAGTAAGGCGGGGCGAAAGCCAAGCTTTAATATATTGACATAGGTGTCGTTTTTGGGTGCTTATTACGAAAATGACATCAAAATTATAAATCAAAATATTCGTGAAATTAAAAAATTAAAAAAACAAACAAAAGTATTTTTATTTTAAAAAATGCCTACTTTACATTACAACAAGAACAATCCAACAATTACAACAGAAAACTCGAGCGGCACGCCACTCGACTGACGACGGTACAATTTCACCTTTATCGCGTGAGGGCCCTACGCAAAGGCTTGGTCGCCCTTTGCCTTTGTCAATGTTGACATTTTGACATAGGACCGCGGCGCATGCGCGCAGAAATATCGTGCTCGAGCTTCAGTTGACGTCGCTGGAACTAAGTAATGTGAAGCTCTAAAAAAAACCTCCTAAAAATAAAAAATATTCGCGCTCGCTTCGCTCGCGCATTCAAATCATTCGTTCTGTTATTCAAATATTTCTTAATAGGTATTTGGAGATTTTGACGACGACTATAACTATAACGATAGTATAACACTTTTAAATTAATACGTAATGTTAACGATTTTTATACAAACGTTTGTATCCACGCGAGGTGGTTCTTAAACTATACGAGGTGGTTCATGTAAGGCTCGTTTTTATTAGACGTTATTAGCGGTTTACTGAGAACTCAATATGCTCATATTTGAACCATGCTGCTACGGAACCCTATAATGCGCGTAGCCCGACACGGTCTTGGCCGGTTTTTGTTTTGTTTGATACACTATCACTATCAATAATTCTACATCTTGTCCGATTTACATAGGTCATAAAAGTAGGTAGGTACACGTTTTCGTTCAGAAAAGTGTGCCGAAACACTAAAAAGTCTAAAATAAAATAAATTATTAAAAAAACAAAAAACCCCGACTGCAAAAACATCAACAGATTAGTAACGCACTAAAAAGAACGAAACAAGATTGATAAAACAAACTACTAAAACTAAAACCCAATAAACTCTACTATGGTTTAACAGACTGAATTATGAGTTGAAAGCCAAGTTACCTAAATAATTTACATTATGTTTGGTAGCAGGCGGGACTCATTCGCTAATTATAAACCGAAAGAAAAATAATGGGTCCCGCCTGGTGCCAAACATAATGTAAATTATTTAGGTAACTTAGGCTTTCAACTCATAATTCAGTCTGTTAAACCATAGTAGAGTTTATTGGGTTTTAGTTTTAGTAGTTTGCTTTATCAATCTTGTTTCGTTCTTTTTAGTGCGTTACTTATCTGTTGATGTTTTTGCAGTCGGGGTTTTTTGTTTTTTTAATAATTTATTTTATTGCATATTGTGTACAATAAACAGTAAATACAATCCGTTGCAGAAATGTTCGTTAAATTTAAAGCTTCTTTAAATATAACGCCGTCTTTGTTTACACCAACAAGATGGTTAGTGACAGTATGATATTTAAAGAAGGATTTTTAATAGACGTCCTTGCAACTGCACCCAAGTCGAAAAGGACTTGAAATGGCATCAATAAATGTATATATATATATTATCCACACGAGCATCTCCTTTGAAATGGAACCCCACGAATACGAGCGTGGTCAAGAGGACTTTTGGAACCATAGAGTCACAAGGGAAAGATGTTGTCGTGGTAGTCTAAAATATACCCGTTTGCTTTTAGTTTACACATACATACCCCACGCTTATAATCCCTATTGGGGTAGGCAGAACATCAGAGGTTCTAGAACTTTAGCATCAGTGGAGCATCAGTGCTTTTAGATTAGTACAAATTAAATTGTCAGATGCCATACAATTTAAAAAACAACGGGTTGCACTCCGGGAGTGCCGGCAGAAGTGAAAACTTGAACATTAACGTTGTGCATTAATATAAAAATAAAACAAAATACACAAAAAAAGTCCGTTATTTTCTCAGGATTCGAACCCTCGACCTGATGCTTACAATCTGGCAACTTTTTCACTCGACCAAACTGTCTACTTTCAATTCAGTAAAATAGTCTATCGGTATTTTCGCACTATGTGCGAATAATTGTTGACATCGTTGACATCTGTCACAGAGATAATTTTACCATAGGGCTGCCATCCGTCCGGGTTTCCACCTATACTACAAAGTACACAACGCTGCTAAAGAAGTTTTCACTTTAAAAAGGCGGCAACCCTATCCTACGCATTTTCGATCAGGGTCACGTAACACCTGACGATCTCGCGTCATCGCGAGTTTAACATTTTTCCCCATACTAAAAGTGCTTAGCGCCGCTAAAGTTTTCACTTAAAAAATAAATTTTATTCTTTATTTTTTGTAATTATATAAAGTTGCAAGTCCTGAATCACTGACTCACCAGCGCTCAGCCCAAACCCTTGGACCTAGAAATCTGAAAGGCCCAAAGATTCCTTTTATATCGTAGGCAAGGAATAAGAAAGGATTTAATGAAATTCACACAGAAACGAAGTCTCAGGCCTCCTCTAGATAAATATAAAAAATCACACAGGAACAAAGTTCCAACATCCTTTAACGCTTAATATGGATGGATGGATATATATATATTTTTTAATTGAGCTTTTTTTTAATTGAGCTTGAGAACTTTAATAAATCCCGTCTGATGTTTAATGGCAATGAAAATTGAGATGTCTCTTCTGTTTTACATATTCTGTGTAGTCGACGAATGCGAGAATGATCAAGAGGACATTGGGGACCGAGAGGACTCAATAGATGGACTAAATTAGAGCTCTAAGCTCCTGTTTCACTAAAGCCAACGAAGATTAGGGAAGGATAAACAAAATGGTGTTTGTACGGGCCATCCTTAAGATGTACTAAGATGTTTTGATGATAAGCTTAACGTGTTGGCAATTCAGCTTCTGATTACTTACTGCCCTCGTTTAGGAAGTGAAGGAAGTATGTCAGTGATAAAATGAGGTAAGTGGTATTGTGGTTAGAAATACGGGAAAACGTGTGTTAACGCGAGATTGAATCCTTGTCTATTTAGAAAAATATGAATAAAGTCGTGTAGTAGGTTTATTTCATGACGATATAAACAACGACGTTGTGCACAGTATCGCTTTTTTTCGCTTGTTGTATTAATTGCTATACGAGTATATGTACTATTTTGTTAACCTGTAATTGTGTTTTGTGTTGCACAGTGTGATGAATTAAGAGTTTATCTATCTACAATCAATCCATCCATATTTGTTAATTACGTGTTAGGTGTTGGTTATCTTTTATTTTTAATGTTTGAATATTCCCAGGCGTTCCAAGCTGAAGACGCAGGTTATTTCTAATTCAAACATTACCATCAGCGGATAAAAAACTTGAGTCTTACGCTAAGTTGCAGGAAATTATATTTAAAGAGGTTTGCAGGAAATTATAAAACAGAGACGGCATTATATTTAAAGAGGTTTCTTAAAGGTTGAAACCTCTTTAAATATAATGCCGTCTCTGTTTACGTTAACTAACAGAAAAGTGCTTAAAGAAGCATTAACTTTAATGGGCGTTTCTGTAACTTGGTAATAGGGAATCGCGCTGCAGCTTCAAATCCACTTTTACGATTTGCATTAAGCCATCCATTATCACAAGGTAATGCAAAGTGGATAATTTGTGTTTCGTATGTACTACCTACTTACCACAACTATTTAGGCAAATGACTACTTGAGTTTGTTGAAGGCAATACAAAATAATATGTCTAAAAAGTTTTAAATCATAATAATTTTAAACAAATCCAAACGAAAACTGTATCTGACTAAACCTTTATTTTAAAATTCTAAACGAGAATCATAAAATTCATAAAAGTAGAAACGTTTAGGATTTTAGTACTTTTATGTGAAATGTTGGAAAAAAGTTTATATCAACAAACATTTTGTTGGTTGGGTAAGTAACGACTTTAACTAATGAACAAAGTAAGTTTGAACGTATGGAGCCCGAAACCTGAATAATTAAGAAACTTCTAATTATTTCTATCAACTGAGATAACTTCTTAAATTTATTGCCCAATGCGTCTTCGATAAAGATAGCAATGAAATTTATGATGTTTGCTGAGATAACTGTTTTATAATTGTTTGTTTCGACATGTTAATCGGGCTTCAAATGTTATTGCCGCTTTAAAAATAATTCTTTGACAATCGATGATTTATTTATAAATATGAAAGAAAAATACGACCTGTTTGTCTAATGAATAGCTCAAATTAGCATAATTATGAATTTATATGCAGATTTTTTTAGGAATTTGGCAAATTAGTTTTTCTCATAGAAATAAAACAAATCTTTTGTATGCTATTTGTAGACCTTTTTGTATCAAACTAATTAAAGTAACCGATTAAGATTATTAGTAGGACTGGATTCATGTTTTGATTATGTTTTATTTCATATTAAATATAGGCACTTAAGATTTTTACATGTTTATTTAATTATTGAAGATTCTTCTAAATATAGCATCTATATAATTAGATTATTACACAAACCTCAGGTACGTAGAGGATTCAAAGTTGTCATACGATTACTTAAAAGTAAAGTAAAAGTAAAAAGTTATTTATTGTCACAAAATAATTATAAATGAAAACTTAATAACTAACTTTTGAGAGTTATTAGAATGGTCATTGATAGCCAACATAAAGGCTAAAGACTTCTTAGTGGGTGACTTTTATTAGGTATCGAAATTAAGGATGTGAATTAGGAAACGAAGTTAAAAAAAATTCTCCAAGAAACATAGATCGAACTATTTGAAAAAGTCAAAGATTTTTATTAAATTGTTCCTAGAGCAAAGTTGTTCAGTTTCATGAAGAGAATCACCCCCTAAAGTTTCGCTAACATATTTAAATCACTCTATACAACGTGTTTCAAAAAAACCCAAAAAAAAGATAATTAAAAATTAATTAAAGTTTAGTTTATTGCGTAGCTCTATTACAAATATGACAAGTATGTCATATTAATTATATGAAAGTTTCATTTTGAAAGATGTCAAACCGTGCAACTAATTACTAGAGCGACTACTTCACTTTTAAAATTAAATTTTGAAATTTCTTTTTTTTTTGGGTTTTTTTGAAACACCTTGTATAGATTCCGGTAAAAGTACAGCTTCGTTTTTTTTATACTTCAAAAAGGAGATAAGTTAAGTATATCAAATCTCCTTAACAAATTTCTCGTCCTCTTCATTTTAGCTTAGCACTTCCTCCTCCATTCCTCTCATTACCTACGTCCAAGGTTATAATATCTTAATGGACCAAGTTTAGTACAAACAGCTGTCTAGAGGGCACTAGTCTTCATTATCCACTGAGAGCCCCCGCTAAATTATTCTTCGGGTCACTCCAGGACTATTTAACCTAATTTAATTCAAACTTTGTACACTTCTCACGTACTTTGTATCGCAGTTTGAATAAATGCAGCGGAAAATGTTCTTAAAGCAGAAAAACTCCATATTCGTTGCCTCTTATAGACGCACTTGAAGTTAACTTTAATTTAATGTAATAAAGACGATTTTTCAGCGTTTTGCGCGCATTATAAAAATGCAGAAACTGTTTTGAAACTAGCTTTTTCGCTTAGTGTGCGCTGTGGGAGTCATTTTAGTCGCGCAGAAGAATTGTATAAGCATTAAAAGAGCGGCTTAATTAGTTTTTAGTGGCTATAATTCAATTGCTATGTACTGTATTTACTTGAAGATAACATTTTCTAAATGGAATATTTTTGATCATTTGTCCAGTTTTTGTGATCCCTTACCGGGCAATATATTTTCCCGTTTCTTCACTCTTTTAATACCTACCATAATTTAAATATACCACCTACCTACTTAGAATTGTTGAGATAGTACTTCCAAAAATACTATAGCTATCTTTATGATCATACTTCATACCATCATACTATAGGTAAACTATAAAACAAAGTCCCCCGCCGCATCTGTCTGTCCGTCCGGTCCAAACACGATAAACTCAAAAACTACTGAACAGATTTTTATACTGTTTTCACTAGTGGACGGAAAGATGCAAGGGGAAGATTTATGTGTATAACTAGACTACAGGTTATATCGTGCCCAACTGTGGGATAAAATGTAGCCTATGTCCTTTCCCAGGCTTTAATCTGTCTCTGTATCAAATTTCATCAAAATTGGTTCAGTAGTTTAGGCGTGAAAGACGGACAGACAGACAGACAGAGTTTACTTTCGCATTTATAATATTTATAGTAAGGAAGTAAGGATTCATTCCTGAAATACCCATGAGAAAGAATTTTGATACTAAAATGTAAACAAAAAAAACATTTTACTAATCAAAATAACCAATCACCATTATCTTACACTAGCTTTCCGCCCGCGGCTCCGCCCGCGTGATCTACAGGTTATATCGTGCCCAACTGTTGGATAAAATGTAGCCTATGTCCTTTCCCAGGCTCTAATCTATCTCTATACCAAATTTCATCAAAATCGGTTCAGTAAAATAGGCGTAAAAGACGGACAGACAGACAGACAGACAGAGTTACTTTCGCATTTATAATATTAGTAAGGAAGTAAGGATAAGGATTATACTCTACTTTCATTGTGTTGTTATGAAATAAAGCAAATTTTATTGTATTTAAAAACAATTTTTTCCTGATTTCTAAAGCAAATATCTTCCAAAGAGTGGCAAAAATTGTCTTCGTAACTTTACTACGACTTTATCAACAAGGAAACTTGAAAAAGCTCACTCCAATAGAGCGAGTATGGGCACCCTTATTAGACTTTCCTTACTCCATTAAGAATGTCTGCCACAGTGGTTAAACCCGTAAACTCTGGTAAGTCATGCATGCAAGTAGTTCGGCGTGATTCCGCTAGATGGCGCTAGTGGTAACTAATGAGAAAGTTAACTAAAGTTACGAAGTGCGCAAGTTCGTGGTTACACATCGCATCGGTTAGTTTTACTGAGATACCAAACTAGCATTAACTTTAAAGTGCTAGTTTGGTAAATCAGTAATCTAACTAATTTAGCTTAAAACTGTAATCCGTTACAAAAACACTAATTCGCAAGCTTTAATTAGATACTTATTAGACGACATAGTACTTTTAAGTTATTTTCAAGTCGTTTGCTATATAAATTAAGTATCAACCCATTTATTTTGCTGACATATTGCTGACATTAGTTTCCTAGCCAAAATTGCCCAGACTATCGTTGATAGCTCATTACTGCTCAGCAAAATTAACATCCAAATCCCAACACGCACACTGAGAAAAAAGGTACTACTACATGTTCCTCTATCTCGCACACAGTACAGAAGAAATAGCTTTCTTTTACGTAGCATGAACTCATTTAACCAACTAAATGACGATAGTAGATTTGACTTATTTTCTGGTAGCATATGTGGCATGAAGAATGCGCTCGCAGCCGACTTTAATTTGAATCCTTGTTGATCAATTTGTGAAAGTACTGAGCTGTTCAAATCTGTCTTCTTATTTATTAACCTATAGTAAATGAACCTAGTATTTATTTTTTTCAATATGTGGAAGCTTGTTATTAGCTCTTAGTTATTTAATTAAGTTTCTGTGTTGTAAACGTTGCTATAAGCTCCCCAAATATAATAAAATATAATAAAATTTCCGTCTCTTAAACATTACTAAATCCAAAAGAAATTAATGTTTGCTGTGTTTTCTGAGCATTTAAGTTTATTTATTTACTTCCACAGAACTGCCAATTCGGTTCGGGTGCTGTTTAGAGCACGGGTATCTTTAAATAAATAAATCAAAATTTATTTTCCTTTAAACATGAATCCGTGATAAATGCAAACAAATAAATACCGAAGCAATATTTTATTGTTTAATGTATATAATTGGCAAGTTTAAAACTCCTCGCCACTGAAAAGACTCCGGGTGGTCTCCTCAGACCAAACTTTGGGCTCCAGATTTTTATTTTTATTACAGATCTTCTAAACCATCATGCTAACAATCTTTGATATTTATTACGAAACAAACATAATAAATCCACGTTTGAAACATTAATAACAACTGACCGTACGACTTTGTTTTATTTTTTAATTTATACCACTTGTTTTTATACCTAGATCAGTTGGTGTAGTTTATTATTTAATTTTCAGTTTTTTTTTGTAATTTTTGTAAGTGTGTGATAAAACCCCTAGTGTAGATCCCTTATTTTGAATTTTAATTTATAAGCTCTGCTATTTAACCGACTTCAAAAAATTAGGAGGTTCTATGTTCGACTGTATGTACTTATCTTTTTGTGTTTTCATCGAATTTCTCCGCCATTTGTGAACCGATTTTAAAATTATATTTTTGTTCGAAAGAGTATTTTAAATTAGTATTTCCTTAAATTAACTCTGTTGTTATTAAAATTAAAATATATGTTTACTGTAAGTTCAAAGAATATTATTAGGAGTGCTTTTTAAGAAACAATAAAAAGTATTGGTTCTCATCGAACTACGTCCATATTAAATGATCTACAAAATACCTTGAAAGCCCAGTGATGAAAGATGTATTACAAAATTTGAATATTTGAAATATATCAGGCGCTGCGGGTATAATTCTTATAATCGACTGATGATTAAGTTAGGCCTTTGATAGGCGTGTAATTATTTAGAAATCTTGAAAGTCCATAGCTAGAACCACTTGAAATAGCCAGAGGGTATAAAACCTGGTAGATTTGCAGAAAATTAATAAGCAGGATACTTTAATAAATTATTAAATGTTTGATATATTGTAGCTGATAACTTGAAGATGCCACTTGATAAAAATCATGAATAGAGATAAGAATGAAAAAAATATATAGAAAAAAGCTTTCTAAGGGATGAGACAGGGATTGAATGTATTTCTTTATGGGAAACTACAACCCGTGAAGGGTTTCTTTACATAATATTGGCGACTTCCCCATTATATGTTTTATTTTTTTATAAAATATTCAAACATTGGAAAATACATTATTTTATGGACGCCATTTTTCAAATAATTGGATTGAAATTTAACCCAGTTGTCAAGTGTTGCAGAACATACAAATAGAAGAAGCACATTTAAATCTGTTTTAAACGATTCGTAAAGTTTGAACTCAAAATCGTATGATAATTTTGAGATACACAAAAACAAGCAGAGTTACAATATTACAAACATCAACAATGTTAACCAAACATAATTGCGGGCTAAAAACAAATATTTATCAGCTGCTAAAATTTTATGCGCTAAAAACATTTTTATCATCTCACTCGATCCTGTTTCTGACACATGACAAACAACAAAGGAGTAAAAATAAAAGTAAGTTAATACATTAAAAGGATTCCATCTAACCCTTTATATCGGTTCGGCACATATCAACCGCATTTTGAAGCGGCACATTAGCAAATGTCAAAACAAAAAATGTGTAGCAATTTTCGAAGAACCAATATAAATTAGCGCCGCGAATCGACGCAAAAAGCTTCGTCGAAATACAATGGTTGCCTGACCACAGAATAGATTTTGCGGGTGCGTGCAAAAACTGGCAAAAACTAAATTTATGAATAAATAATTTAAAACAGTTTAAGTACATATTAAATTATTTGTAAAGCAATGAAAGATTAAGAAAAATTCCAGGACCCTTGAGGTTACAAGTACTTACAAAATAGTATCTGTAAACAATGTGCGCAAATCTCTCTAGCCCTTGTATTTATACTATTTCTTACTAGTTAGATCGGCTAGAATAGATCTTTATTAGTGCTCAAAGGCGAGCACTAAATTCCTTGTCTGATTGTATGTAATAACTTTGTGCAATGAAGAATGTACATATAAATATGTATAATAGTTTTGTTCACTGGCCCCAAAAATGTACAAAACTGAGGCAAATGGAAATGGAAGACGTAAAACGAATACATAATAGCTTTCCGAAAAATCAACAGCAAGAAGGAATTTCACGAAAAAACATTGTCAGTAGCATTGTTTGACAAAGTGTCAAAAGTGGGAAACAAATGTATGCATTGACACATTATAAGATTTGACACTTATGCTCTTATAAAATCGGCTAAATATCACTTTGTGCATCGAAGTTTCAAAATCAAAATCCTACAAGTCTTGCTGGAAGTGCTTGGAATTAGTTTAGGTTTTACACTATCACGAAAATTAATTTACTAGCCTACATAGTACTTTTAAGTTATTTTCAAGTCGTTTCCTATATAAATTAAGTATCAACCCATTTCTTTCCTTCTCTTACACATTACTAAATTTCAAAATAAATTAATGTTTGCTGTGTTTTCTGAGCATTTAAGTTTATTTATTTTCTTCCACAGAACTGCGAATTCGGTTCGGGTGCTGTGTTAAAGCACGGGTGTCTTTAAATAAATAAATCAAAATTTATTTTCCTTTAAACATGAATCCGTGATAAATGCAAACAAATAAATACCGAAGCAATATTTTATTGTTTAATATAATATAATTGGCAAGTTTAAGTGCTTGGAATTACTTTAGGTTTTACACTGCTATTGTTTTTTGTCATATGTGACTATACAATCCCATCAAAGCTTAAAACATATCTTAAAGTAATTTGATGTAAATTTTTTCTAACTTTGATTTTTCCTATTCTCAAACCACAAAACACTTTAATCTTTTACCGTAACAGTGATATAGAATTAGCCGTAAGTATGACTAACAAGGCGTGAGATACACATTGTTGAGGTCACTTTATCGCGCTTTGATCTTCAGAGGTGTCTGTTATGGCAGCTATCGACGGAAGTTGCGAGAATCGTGACCACACAGGGTGAATCAACGGATTTTCTACAACGAAGTTGTTTTAGAACCATAAATCAGAAGTCTCGAGAACTTACTATGGACAGTACGATTTTCTATCTTACGTGTACGAAATAAGAACGGTACACCCTAAACTATCAAGCTTCATGTGCTGTTGGATGTACTAAATAGGTTGAAACTCGATTTGATTCGATGTTTTAAGGTTATAAATAATAGAAGATAGTAGAAAATGGATCGAAGTTACGGATTATTTCTTATCTCGAAAAGTATTGGTTTAAAATAATTTGCGAAACAGTTTGTATACGGTTACTGTTCCATAAAATCGTTGCTTGTTTATAAAATAATATCGATTTATTTTTCCACCACGCTAGGAAAATATATCTCATGCTTGAGAGTAATGTAAAAAAAATATTCTTACCACATAGACATTAATTGTTTACGTAACCAAGTTGTTTTTATTTTAGTAAAAGTCATAAGTACTAAAATAGTTTAAAAAATATATTTTCTTACATAATATTAAGTTTCTCCAACATTCAATAAAAATGAATCAGTTTATTATTTTTTTACCTACCACTTAAGCCGCAAAAGTGGCCATCTCATAAACATCTTACCAACGATCGATATCAAACCGCAATATAGATATTACTAATGTATTATGACTAATAAGGTGCGATTTATACATTCCTGAGGTCCGGAACCCAGACATCGGCGGATATATCGTAGAAAAGGATCTTGGTTGTTAAGATTGTTTGTAAGTATTATATCCCGACACCGGATTGCTTCAAGATTAAGTTAAGATATGAGATCTAAGTATAATGTTAGCAATAATGGTCATTATTAAATTGGTTGTAGATAAAGTATAGAGCTAGAATAGCTATTAGACTATATAACGCTAGCACAGTATGTCTCCATACAGAACAGGAGATCGCATACCAACAAAACGACTTTTCAAGAAACTATTGCAGGTATATTTTTTGCCTATTGCAGAAATTAAAACAGAGAATGGCGTAGTCGCCAATTTCGAGTAAAAAACCCTTTAAGGGTGGTAATATGCCAGAGCTTCGTTCGTTGATCATCAGAGCGCACCATTAGCATGCTTAAGTTGTAATATCGACCCCACATACTCCATTGTGAAAAGTAAGTAAATATTAGTTTGCCCAATCCAAGCATTTCAAATGCTTTCGACATTGAAACCTTGTGGGAAATAGGTACCTTGAAACCCAGCCGAAACTTCTCAGTTACCATATTGCACCAAGACGTATCACGTTTTACGATCATTGTCTACTAACGTGTCACAATGTTTATTGTCATTAAGGCTGCATTTTATTACCCGCTTTATTCGATTGTTACGTCAACTATAGCAAGCCTACGCATTTTAAATACCTATAAAACTTTTAGATATTAATCTGTGTAACATTGAAATATATGTATACCTCGAAGTTGCGGCACTCCTAGGAACTAGTGAATCCTCAGGCTGACCTAGTCAAACCTAGGATAAACCAGTCATTCCGGAAAGAGACTGCATATATCGACCTTTGACTATAACATATAAATGTATTTTTTTTATGCAGCCCATATAGTGTTGCATTGCTGGGCAAAGTCCTCGCCTTTATTGTGCCATAATGTTCTATTCTGCGCCGCATACACCCAGTTGTTATTGAAGGCATCAAGATCATCGTCTTCTGCGCGATCTGCCTTGACGACGGCGGCCATCAGTCAGTACCCGTGTTGTTGTTGTGATAGTCCATTTGTCGTGTTGTATTCGGCAGACGTGTCCTGCTCAGTTCCACTTCAGCTGCGCTGTATTCTGCCCTACGTCAGAAAACAGCCCAGCAGAAGCTACGTCAGAGGCATGTTTTGGAGTGCAGGTCCACGTTTCTGATAATATCAATTAGTTTGAACTCCTAAGAGTACCTAGTATGCCATGCTCCATCGCGCCCTGACAATTCTTAAGTATGGACTTTTGGGTTTTCGTCAAATAATCATATTTATATTTTATTACTGTTTCGTAATAATTTTAAACTTATATGCAGAACTTTAAATTTGTTAATTATTATGACAAAATAAGTTATCACAATTTTTAATATACAACCACAAAGTATTAAAAGACAACCACAAACATCAAGTCTTAACTGTAGTAAAAAAATCTTTATATATTTTAAACATGGCCGTGTTTAGAAAAAAATAACCTAAAAAACGGTAAGAACCATGTTATTGCAGAGAACTTTGGTGAATACAAAGGTGTAGTAGGGTCATAAAAAGGCAGTAGAAAAAGGAGTGTTTTGTTATCGATAAAGATATTATAAAATCCACCATAAGTGCCATTACGTGGCCATTAAGATAGTGCTTATCACATTTATGTTGGGAGAGAAGGAAAATATTTACAAAACGGGTTGTTGTTTCAAAGATGAGATTACGCCTAATTCACCCACATACAGTAGTAGATTATGAATTTTAAGTAATTCATTGCGTCGTGTTTTGTCCAAAACGGTTATCTTAATGGCCTGGGGTTATTTACAGCCGTAGTCCAGTAGGTGACTGCGGCAGGCGACACTTTATTCGCGGCAATTTATATAAGGTGTTCTAAAATAACCCAATAGAATGAAAATGCAAAATTAAATTCAAAAGTTTAATTTTCCCAATAAAATCAGTCATCTTTAAAAGTCAAAGATTATAATTTACATTCTTGAAATAGAGCTGCGCTTAAATTACTGTATTTACTAAAAGTCATAAGAAAATCGTTCTAATGAAAAGTTATCGTAGGTATTTAACATGGTGTCAGTAGATTTGTTTTACGAAATACTTCAGAACCTTTTTTCTTATTGGGTATTTTTAATTCGAAAATTGAGTTTAGTAAATAAGGTGTTGCCTTTTTCGTAAATGGCAGTAACCTGACATACTGCAGTCTGTCTGTACAACACTCATTCGTAAGTCAAAATGACAGAAAATTCTATCGAAAATTCCCGTGTGCAAATATTTTTTATAAATCCAAGAAAAATAATTCAAATTTCACATTAAATAACCAGCATTACTAAGCTTGTGCTTAGTCGATGGCTTAGCTCATATTTCGTGCAATCAGTTCCCGACGTTTGAAATTCAAGTAGCTGGCAGTCAATATTTGCAATGCTAGAGTGGGCGTGGGATGACAGAAAACATACTTACTTCTACCACAGAGCATTAAAATTTCAGAAGTAACGAATTCAAGGTAACTAGTTTATCAGACATGACATAATTACGGTCTTAATGAAAAAAAAAGGAAGTTTGAGTACATAATCGATTCCCTCAGGCATTGCTTTAAAGGTTCTTACCACGATTAACAGAAAACAATCAAATAGGTTACAATCTAACCTAGAGTTATTGATTGTTTCTAACCCAATATCCCGTAGCAAAAGTTAGCATCTCCTACATCAATGCACAGCACAATTGCATAATGTCTGGAAAGAGCCAACAGCAGATAGATTCTAAGTTGTCGTGTCCAGCCTTCTCCTTCTTATCCTGTGGGTATAATCAAGTACCTTACGTGACAAACTAGTAACCCTGGTTGTAAACGCCAAATGACATCTAACTTGGATTTTAAGACTGTAGGCAATTAACAACATCCTTGAACGATTCTTTATCATAAAAACTTTCTTGATAAATTGCTGCCATGGTCACCACATGAGTTACCCTTCCCTTGAAGTGAACTAACCTAACCTAACCTACGAGTAACTAATCGATTCCGATACCACTGGGATTCAAGCGTTTAAGGCTAGCGTGGAAGTAGAAGTCTCGTGTGAAAATCCATTGATTCCGCTTTCACCGTCTGTCTAGAACGATAGGTAAACCTAAATCCATTAATGTGTTTATAATTGTTATAAAGATCTTGCTAGCGTAACTGTTGCCAATAGATGGCGCCCTCAGTAGTCTAAAACGTGGTTTCAAAGTTTTTGCGAGTAACTATAAAGGTTGTGACAATTTTCTTAATAAATGAGTTTCCTACAAAACTGGAACACGTGGTCTTTTTCACATCCTATCCGTAAGCGAACACCGTCCTTCTATCTAGTTTTATTCTGTGCAACAGAACATGCTATCACTCGACAGGTTCTTATGTAAACTCTCGTAACTCCTTCCACGATGCTCCATAAACTATTGCAGTGTTGGTTTTATTCATTAAGTAAGGTGCTTCCGTAAACTAAGAATGGTTTCCTGATGTTAAAGGAAAGATGATTCATGAAATGATGAAGAAGTTCTTGATTATCTTGCTTCAAAAAAAACCGTTTTTTATAACATGGGACTGGCCTATATTTCTTACAGGATGCCCAGGACTTCATTCCTGTGGGAATTTCGTAAAATCCTTCCTTATTCCTATTATACACTTTTAAAGGAACCTTTGAGCCAAATTTCAACTTTTTAGTTTCAAGGGTTTCAGTTGGCCGTTTGATGAATCAATGATCAGGATTTTTAATTGCATACTATGTTATAAAATAAAATTATAATTAAAAAAAACTTTTTTAAATACAAGCTTTTATTCTAAAATGCAGTTGTACTAAAACGAAAAAAATAATTGTATGCAAGGGTCATGCTGAGAAATGTTATTTGAGGGTATACGTATACATCAATGTTTATTCATATATATATATGAATAAATGTTTATTCAGCAATCTTGCATAAAACTATATTATACTACA
Source organism: Aproaerema taeniolella (assembly GCA_949987775.1). Classification (NCBI taxonomy): domain Eukaryota; kingdom Metazoa; phylum Arthropoda; class Insecta; order Lepidoptera; family Gelechiidae; genus Aproaerema; species Aproaerema taeniolella. The sequence goes on from OX465256.1 coordinate 12,927,975, forward strand.
TTCGATTTATTATAACTTTTAAACGGCTGAACAGATTTTCATAAAACATGACTAAGAACACTCGGGATGAAATTATCTATGACACAAAAAAAACTAAACGGAAATCGGTTCATCCGTTTGGGAGCAACGATACCACAGACAGATACACAGACAGACACGTTAAACTTATAACACCTCTCTTTTTTGTCGGGGGTTAAAAATAAAGAAGATCATTAAAGAAACAATAGCAGAGCATAAAGAAACAATTAGTTTATATTCATAAGCGGTGGGGTGATACTGCTATGCTGCTGGTAGTCTCTTGTACACTAAAAGCAAACTTTACTGACTCTAACCATAATTGGGTCAAGTGTACTTCTCATAGTATACACTAGGGCTAGCTAAATTTGCCACACATTTATTTATACCTACACTGTAAAGATGAAGAAATATATGTACTTAGATCAAGTATAAAATTAAGATAACCTAACCTAACTGTGTTTTTTAAAGATAATTTGAGATTGTAGTCTGTATTCTATAATGTTCGTTTTTAAACATTGGAAATATTATAATTTTCATGATTTACAAAACAGTTTTCTTTCAATAATAGAATTTTTATATCCTTACAAATAGGTTGTAAGCTTCGTTTGTAAGAGGATAGATCCCAAGATAAGTTTCTATTCAGGGCGTCACTATCAATCATAGTTTGGCGGGTTTTATATCAATATCTTGTCAATACTGCAGACTTGCTGTTTCACGCACCCTTTCTAAGGATTTTCCTGGATCGTCCAACGATGGGTGTCAATCATTATTGGAGAAAAATGATGAAGAGTGGCTTTAGGAAAATGTTCGTCGTAATTTAATAGTAACATCATATTTTAAAAATATATTTGTTTAACTATTTTGACAGACGTTAATTTAAATAAATATGCAACTTAAGTATAACTGATATCCAGCAAAGTAAATTCATTCACCGTTGCCAACCATTGCCAACGTTTTGTACCCATTCGAATTTATAATTAAACATATTGAAAAAAATAGATAACTCTTTTTCTAGCCCATTGTTTGCAAAACAACTTCAATTTTTTCTAAACAACATTTTATTTAAAATATAATGACTTGGTAATGACAGGTCAATATCTTTTAAAGAAAATGTACTTCAAACTTTTCTCACCACCGTAATACTAGGGTAAAATTACCCGTGGGCGTAGTAGGGAGCTATTTTATTTATCTTTTACTCTCGATGAAATTGCACAGATCCAGTATAATGCAGTTTAATTAAGCTGCACAATCAGCACAGCAGCCGTTGCCAAAGGAACGCCCCAAACACGAAATAAAATCTTGAGGGGCTTGAATACAGTACCTCTGTCTGTGGTTGCATCTTGTCCAACTTTCATTACGTTAGCGCTTTTGAAAAAGCAACTCTACAACTTTATAATAACGTATACACAAACTGCAGTGATAAACTTGTGGCGATGTTTTGGCTACTGGGGTTGACATCACTCCCAAACGTTTAATTTTCTTTTAATCCCAAACGCGTCGATCTTAATCATTAGGGGGTTGCTCCGTAACGAATTAACCAGATTGAGGCAGATACTGTCGGTGTCACAAATGAGGCTATTTTATTCCTCTAGAGCTTCCTAACAGGGGTGTATTGTTTGAACTAGATTATTATTAGCGCAGGAAGTACAAATGTAAACAAACAGCTCCTGAATAAAATAGAAATGACAAAGAGAATTCTTGGTATAGAGCTGTGCTCCAAATTAAATATGAAAAGGGTGAAATAAAATGTTTAGTTTTCTTTTAGTTCAAACCAAACCAAGCTAACATAATCGTGAATAGTTTTCTCTAGAATTCGTTACATTTAATAAGCCTTTTAAAAAATGCTTCCGAGATAAACTTGAAATGTTAATAAGGGATAACAATTATATCTTCAGTTGAACCTGTATTAAGTATTTATCAACTGTGTTTGACGCGTAAACAATTACTAAAAATTTTGATGGTTAGATCAACATTTTTAGACGACTGAAACGAAGAAACGACTGTAAATATTGTTATCATTTTGCTCAATAACAACAATAGTAAGTACTTCAAAGCAATTCAAAGACAGAGAATCGGATTTTCGATATAGAAGTTGTCTTAAAGATGACTCTAAACAGACTTCAAAGTACTACAAGTAAGATAGAGCTTTACGATTTGCGAACAAAAGCGAAACAAATCCATTGTCTATCGATTGTTGCCTGGAGTGCAGTTTGTCGTCAAAGGCCTTGAAGTTGCTCTCGAGATGCCTTTACTATTTGCTTTAATCGAGATTCTGTGAGTCTGAAACTGAATTAAATTTCTCTATACCTTATAGCGGAGTTGGTCTATAAGTCTTTTAACCTTTGTGTTTCAAACTTGAAGTATCGAGTGGGTGAAGTCTCGATTACTTTTCGGAATCAATGCACTCTGTCTGAATTAACATTCATCAACACGGTCTAGGGATATTGCACGATTTTTCATACAAAAGAGGTCTGTTTGAGAAGCTCTAAAACCATACTCGAGATACACGCAGAGCTATAATTTTCAAACAAGCAAATGCTAAACCTGAATTTTCAATTTTAGTCAATAAATTTTGTTTTACTTCAAATTTGTAAAAACGTGACGGAAACGAAAATGCATTTTTTGCCTGCTTTTTATATGAAAATAGTCGAATTTACGCTATTTTTTTTTTCATTTTCGTCACGTTTTCACAAATTTCAAGTAAAACAAAATTTATTAATTAAAATTGAAAATTCAGGTTTAGCACTTGCTCGTCTGAAAATTATAATGCTCCATTCATCTCGAGTATGCTTTTGTAGCTTCTCAAACAGCCTCTTTTGTATGAAAAATCGTGCAATATCCCTAGACCATGTTGATGTGTATATTTGTCCTAGCTAGATAATTGAATAACAGAGTTTCTATACCACTACTAAATAACTTTTATAGTGATAGATAACCAATATAAAACAAAGCAGCTCTCATACAGAAGTAAGACTTCTCTTATCATAGGTTTATTTATAAGTTATAGTTAAATCTCTGTGATTGTGAGTGCTGTGTTCACCTTTAATTAGAGGTTCTACATAGAACCTGTCTGTACTGTTAAGTTTTTAAATGTTCATGTAAAACTTCTGTTGGTGTACCCTTTAAAAAAATAAAATAAAAGACTAAAACAGATTTATTGAACCTTAAAATTCCTTATTAACGATTCGTGTAAGTACATATTCAAAAACACAATTTTTAAGATTTTGAATACAAAATGGTTCTAGTAGGTACTCAAAAAGGTAGACACGCCGAAAATAATGTAACATTTCTAACTTGGGTTGAGAGAACAAAGGAAAAGTAAGTACTTACTGTAAGTAAGTTATAAAAACCCTTTGTCATAAATATGCGTAGATTTTCATAGAGTTATGTCTTCCTTTGTGACTGCTACCGCAATAATACATACAGTAGCATATCTTTACTCAGTTTCATGTGTTATAAAAACATGAAAGACCCAATTTCAGTCAAGAGATATTACGCTTTACGTAGTCTGTGCGTGTTTTTCCCCTAATATAACCATTTTGCAAACGAATTTGCGTATATCCATGTCTTCCCCAATTATTGTTTTTATTCAACCAGGAAAACTTTCCTTTTACTTTATTACAATTTATGTATATGTGATAACATTCCGTTTTATTTTAGTGTCAGTACTTTGCAAAATGAGCGTTCCCGATTTTTCAGTTCATCTGTCTTTCATCTGTTTCGGTCAAGAGCGTTTGTTTTCAGTTCATAATTTTCCTACGGCAACATTTGGGTATTATGTTCTCTTATAGCTCCGTATTTAGATTTAGTTTAAACTTGTTAAAGTACGACGCTTTAAGAGAGCTAATATTTGAATTTTCTTATGTGTACAAAAGTATCGATAATGTCTTACCTGTAGTTGAACTAAAATGTAACTTAAACTATCTGTACTATTTTATTACATTACGAGACATTTAAAAAAAAAATATATATATACAGAGTTGAATTTAATTGTAAATCTCTTTCAACCTCTCGGGTGCTAAATCAGTCAATGAAACTGAACAACTTTCCCCAAGGAACATAGGTCAAAATACGAAAAAAAAATTAACCACCCGAGAGGTTGAATTTAAATAGAGATACCTAAAGCCCTGTATATATATTTTTTCAGGCAATCAGCTAGTAATACTCACCTACTAGTGCGACCAATTAAAAACATTACGACTTATTTTTTAAGTCTTTACTTTAGTGGCTTGGCTCATATCCTCAGCTGAAGTTGCCCCATATAGACAAGACCATATAATTCCAATATCCATATAATTCCAATATCACCTGTCAGCCAACGTCGATTCTTAAATAGTACCCATCAAACCGTTATTTGCACGGGCCACCTCTGCCCTCGCCACCACTGCCACGGGTTTGCATAAACATTTGCTGTTCCGGATCACTGGCTTAGATGATTGCATTAAATGAACGAGACGTCGCAATGACATGTGATAGTTGCAATTTTGCGTGAGGTGCCCTTCAAAAAACTACGGGCAACTTGCAGGGTTTTAAAATCTTGATTTAGTGAAATGATTTCAACTCGGGTTTACCATAAACCCGATTTGACGTCTTGCACGCAATCAAATGAAGTCGAGTTTGATAAAATCTTAATGTTTCTAATTTTGCTGCTAGTCCTTTTAAGAAGGTTACCATGACACTTATTAAAACATGGTAAGGGCGAAAATGCAGGTTCATATTTTATTATAGTCTGATATGCAGTGTAGCATATTGTTACGTCTGCGTGTGTTTTTATCTAGAGTGAGCAGAGGTATCAATGGCCATAAGTCTACTAAATATTTTCCTCAGCTAAACACATATTGAGGAATAACATATACATAAAAATGTAGACATGGTGATAACTCACAACTGTCTTTTTTCCACAAAAAAGACTAAAAATATTAACTTAGAGATTAAAAATAAACGTGCTACTTTTTTATATTTTTTATTAATGTTGAACTATTTGCTAGAAAATGGAAAATTAATCATAAAAAACAATTGAATTCTTAAACGATTATAAAAGGACTTTAAACCCCCGAAGGCAGACTTTGTAATATTAAATTTAGTGACATTGAATTTAAATTGTAAAATAACATCAATTGTATAACAAAGTTGTTATAAAACATCGTAAACTCACAATATTATCTTGTCCACAAATGAATTACACCGAATTTTATGATTTTACTAATGCTCATAATTCTTCAAAAAAGAAATTACATATCTTCACTAGTTAGGCTTCTACTTTTGTTCGCTTTGAAAAATTAAGCTCATTTTACATAACTTATCGTGTAAAGATTACGATGTTTTTCTTTCGTAACATTACTCGTAAACAAAAGTTTACTATTAAACGCTACACACTCAAAGGTCCACACTAAGGTTTTCCCTTGTTTCGTGAATCCCTTGGGATATACACAAAGACGGACACGAATACCCATGAGCCGACAGAAAACAGAGTTTTAATTGATTGATTTATGGTTACAGTTTAGTTCTTGTTTGGTGTAATCTAATGTAAATAAATAAAAAATATGTATATTCAAATATATATATGTAAATCGTAACTATATGGGTTGTAAGTTGTAAGCCAGTAATAAAGAATTATTAATACGTTTTTCCTATGACTTCTAATTTTGAGCAACAACCCCATGGTCGTGGAAAACATGCGTGGGGCCCAGCCAACACGGAGAGGCTCGTTCAATGGACAGTTTTATTCTAAACATTTTAATATGATGATTTTTATTTTTACCATTAATAATTCCACAGCACTACATATTACACAATGGTCTGCCTGCTTCATCAGGGATTACATACACATTACATTACATACGATCACGCCTGTAACCCCATATGGGGTAGGCTGAGTATCAGTGGTTCAGAACCACTCGAAGCCACGTTTGACATAAATTCGGAGGTATTTTAGATGAAATATGATGTGTAGTGGTGAGAGGTTGTCAGCCTTTCGCCCACAATACAGCAAAACCCTCGCGTCCCTATTATTGACTTTTACAGTATTCCTGGGAAGAGTTGGCAGCTGCTATCTCTATCTTCATACCAAATCTACTAACTTCACTGTTTTTAGGGTTCCGTAGTAATCTACGAACCCTTATAACTATACAAACGCCATGGCGAAACTTCGCCATGTCCGTCTGTCCGTCTGTCCGTCTGTCCGTCTGTCCGTCTGTCCGTCTGTCCGTCTGTCCGTCTGTCCGCGGGTTTCCTAAGAAACCCTTGGTACTACAGAGCTGAAACTTGGCATGATTATACATATGAATCACGCCGACAGAACAGTAGAGTATAATCTTAGAAAAAAAAATTTTTTCGGGTGTCTCCCATAGACGTGAAAGGGCAATGAATTTTTTTTTTCTCGCCAATATTTTTGAGTGGGGTGTCATAGGATAGCATATTAAAAGATAGAAAGGGTTTAGAAAGAACGTTTTTCGATTCAGCATTCCGTTTGCGAAATATAAATTTTTAAAGTGAAAATTTTTGTCAAACACAAGTGTCCCCCCCCTCTACCTGCTAAACGGTTGTTTCTAAAAATGTGGGAAAATTCACGTTGGTAGAATATATAACGAAATTAAAAGGAAAACTATCACACATAACTTGGTCCTTCAAGTTTGCGAGTAATAGTCGACCAAGTGCCAAACACTGTTGGGATTAATAAGAATATATTTACTAATATAAGATCCTTGGTACTACAGAGCTGAAATTTGGCATGGTCATAGATATTGATTGCGCCAACAGATCTAAAATATAAAATTTTGGAAAAAACATTTTTTCGGGTGTTTCCCATACACGTGAAAGGACGAAAGTTTTTTTTTTTCTCGCCGATACCATTGAATTGAATGTCATATGATAGATTTTTAAAATATAGAAGGGGTTTACTAAGAACGTTTTTCGATTCAGCACTCCGTTTGAGAAATTTTTTTTTGTTAAAAACAAGTTTCCGGTTCCTACCAGCTAAACGGTTGTTTCTAAAAATGTGAAAAAATTCACGGTTATAGAATATACAACGAAATTAAAAGAAAAACTATCACACATAAGTTGGCCCTTCAAGTTTGCGAGTAATAGTCGACCAAACGTTTTTGGGATTAATAAGAATATGTTTACAAGGTTCCACGCTATAAGTGAGGGGAGGTCGAAAGCCAAACTGTAACATATTGACATTTTATGTGTTGTTAAATAGTTTTTTGGGGGTGTTAATTACGAAAATGACATCAAAATTATTTTAACAGCAGGTTGATATTATTTCTAACAGTAATATTGCCGTAAAAAAAACTAAAAAAAATTCGCGCTCGCTCCGCTCGCGAATTTTGTACTTACATTCGGTTGTATTTAGACCAAGACAAAAATTATTTCCGAAATTACAAACTCTTTAAAAAAACATTTGTTTTTAGGGTTCCGTAGTAATCTACGAACCCTTATAGTTTCGCCATGTCCGTCTGTCCGCAGGTTTCCTAAGAAACCCTTGGTAGCACAGAGCTGAAATTTGGCAAGGTCATTCATATAAATTACGCCGACAGAACTGTAGAGTTTTTTTTCGGGTGTCTCCCATAGATGTGAAAGGGTGATGATTTTTTTTTCTCGCCAATATCATAAAATGGGGTGTGATAGGACAGCTTTTTAAAAGACAGAAGGAGTTTTCTAACAACGTTTTTCGATTCAGCAATCCGTTTAGGAAACATTAATTTTTATAACGAAAAAAAATGTGGAATAATTCACGAGGGTAGCATTTACGACGAAGTGTACCTTAATCCAAAATGGTTGACATACAAGGTTCCACGCTAAAAGTGAGGCGAGCCGAAAGCCAAGCTGTAACATATTGACATTTCAGGTGTCGTTTAATAGGTTTTTGTGGGTGCTAATTACGAAAACGACATTAAAAATATACACCTGCTTAGCTTGATATTATTTTATTATTCCTTACAATAAAATTGTCGCAAAAAAAAAAATTCGCGCTCGCTTCGCTCGCGCATTAACCACGAAAGAATGGAAATTCTGTTATATTTTGGCCAAACTTTTTAATAGGTACATTTGTTTATGATACTAAGTATAGTATTTGGGGATTTTAACATCAACTGTGACTATATGCTTGTAGAATTAAGAAGCCAGCTGCATATTTGAACCATGCTACTACGGAACCCTACAATGCGCGTGGCCCGACACGCTCTTGACCGGTTTTTACTTCATATATCTAACTACTTTTATTACATGTCCTAACTACTTACACTATATCTGCTAACTTTTATTATTACTATTATAATCACCATATACTTTTTTTTTTATTATTAATGAAGGGTTCGGTCTTGACCACAATCTAGCCCAAGGGCAAAGATGACTTGACTTAAACTGAACGCCACTTTGGTTTCAACCGTTCTGTCTCCACGAGGACCAGGCAGAATTATCAGCGCCATAGCTTGCTGTGGTACAGAGCTGAGCCTGATCCGTCTTACGGTCACATGCAGTCCACTTGCGGCATGGTTCATTGTCTCAAAAGATCATAATCTTTGTTTAGAATAAGCTATTGTGAACTGCATGTAACAGTGAATAAATGATTTGTCTGTCTGTCTGTATATTCTAAGTTTTTCTTTCACTCCCAGTCCAGTTTGGAAGTATTATCAGGGATTATGGTTAATAATACCAGAAAATTCAAAATTTCAATCTATCTAGAGACCATAGAATGTTGATTGCACGTCCACTACAGCGCGTCATTTGATTTACTTCGCTTTGCGTAAAACATGCTTAGTAAAGTTCACAAAATACTATTCATATCAAAATAAGCTTTATTTCTTCTAAATAAGGTTTAAAGAAATGCATAATGCAGTTGGTATTCTGGAAATTAATTAAGAGATATATCATCTCGCGACGCCGGCGCCGTCTGCTAAACGCTTTGACGAAACTATCTTAACTGAGCGTTGTTTCGTGGAAAACTATTTCAGGAACGGATAGAAATATACTCCTTTCTTTGTAAAAAGTGTTTTGTAATCTTATTTTTGACATTTTTTTTTTGTCTAAAACCATCTTTCTGAAAATTTATTAGGTAGGGTCAATGGATTTAAAGCGTCGTCGTGCTCTGCCAACCCAAATAGATAACGTTGGCGTGAGTATATAAATGAGTGAATACTTAAGGCATATACAAGGTGTCCCATGGCTATGCCACATGAAGGGAAAGTAGGTACTTACCTTAATTATTGTAGGGCACATTTTACTGAAAGAGTTTATTTTAGTTTAAAAAACAATTTAAACCGCATTCATAGATTTTTCAATAATTGCCTGGTTGAACCCGGGAATCGAAAATCGGGAATCGAACACGAGAAAAAAAAAACACCCTGTAGTTTTATCATACCGATCGGAAGGCTTCAACATAAGGATTACTTTTTGCTAAATAACAGCATCAGAAATAAAAGGAACACCATGAATTTTAACATTTAATGTAAAATTATGTTCAGCAAAATGATATTTTGATAAATTAAATTGATTAATTTGGAATCAAAAATGTTAAAATTCATGGTCTTCCTTTTATTTCTGATACTATGTTATCTAGCAAAAAATAATCCTTATGATGAAGCCTTCCGATTCCCGGTTCAACCAGGCAATGTTTTAAAAATATATGAAGTTTAAAATGTTTTTAAAATTAAAATAAAGTCTTCTTTCAGTAAAATGTCCCATCTACATCAATTAAGGTATACTTTCCCTTAATGTGGCATAGCCGTGGGACACCTTGTATATATATATAGGAAAGCTTTACATTTAACTAGCGATTTAGCAAACAAACGATCAATTATGATATGTGCCTGTCTGGTTCTTTAAGATTAAAGAATCCAGCAAAGATAAAAATATATATATATATATATATATAATAAAGAATTTATTGTGATCGAAGCAAAAATTCTGACATGTTATGCCACTTTTCATACAAACGATGCTATACTAAAAAAATATTTTCATTTTTATGAGACCATGTCTCGTTTTCTGTGACAGCTAAAATTTCCATCATAATTGACGGACCTTTACTTTTTCTCACACCTTCCTTAAAAAATCCGTATTAACACTTCTAAATCCCGAAATACTCCAAGCATCCTTATTCTGTCACCTCAATGCTTCCGAGGCGGGAAAAGGAAGAGAAAATTCCCTCACGTCGAGTCGTCCATTATCAGATCAGCAACTGTCATCGCGACATGAGCGCCCTCTCACGTCAATCTTGAGTTAATGCCGGTTCGCTTCATTTGTCACGAATCCGATTCTTATGTTAGACGGAAGATGTTACAGATATGTTATAGATAATAGATAGGTAGATAACAGCTTTATTCACTCCAATAACACACAACAAAACACATAAACAAAGCAATAAGAAAAAGTTAAAATTTTAAAAATAGTTATAATCAGTCGACACTCTGAGTGTCACAGGAGTGAAAAGGCGCTGACTCAGCATTATGCTGCAGACAAAGACTACATCGCTGATCTTCCGTTAGGACCTAGATGTAGTTTTAGCAAGACTGGCACTGAATATGAAAATTTGAAATAGAAGAGAGTGTAAGGTGATGTAGAGTAAGTAGGTATGTTGTGTAAGAATGATATTATAATATTTAATGGGTAAAAAGGTGAGAAAGAATAGAAATTATGTCAATATAAGTATACATTATAATTTATAATAGGTGAACTGGTAGATTGGGTGGTTTTTTAGGAGCATGTTTGTTTTTGGAGATCTAGCAACATTGATCTAATTTTTGATTTAAAATAAACTTTAGAAGAGTTACATTTATATAGGACGGATCGTACTTGTCAAATCTGTGTAAAAAATATTAATAAATTAGCAAAAGTTTAAAAGAAGTTTACATACATATATACATACGTTCACGTCTGTAATCCGTAACGGGGTAGGCAGAGCATCAGTGGTTCTAGAAAACCATTTAATGCCACGTTTGACACAAATGGCTTGGAACCCCTTACGGCTCGGCACTGTCTAAAACAGTGGCTGGTAGGGTCGCCATGAGATGGCCGGAGTTTGGAGAGAAGTAAAACCTCGTTGTAGGTCGGATAAGAACTGATTTATTGGGAAATTTTTATGGGTTTATAGTATACTGAGTTCCGAGGATACTTTCTGACAACAGTTGACAATATTAAATTACATGATATGAAACCTGATATCTGAACTATTAACAATGGACTATTTCTATTGGTACATTTCTCCTAATATGGTAATGCCTATCTTATTAAATACAAAGTATTTAGAGGTCACATACGTCACAGATATTTAAGGCTGCTCTTACACTTTAAGGGTGCTTACACACTACAAGTTTCGCTAATTGAAACTCATAAACTTCAATACTATATGCGTGACACAACATAGTTTCAAACAAATGTATGTAACATCAGTATGACATATAGAAGAAGGTATATAATTTAATAACTGCAACTTAAAGTCTAACTTAGCATAAGTACAATGTATCTAATCTACATAGTGTAATGCATAAAAAGATAGGAGAAATGGCTTCAAACGGCTTAGAGACTGAAGCCAAGTCATCATAACTCTTCAACACACTCGCTTGAACCATTTACAGCCTCTGCAAAAAACAAAGAGCTATTACCATCGGAAAGTAAGAAAGTTGTATTGGATGTGGTAGTTTTTAATTAAATAACTATAACTGATTGAATTTATTTTTAAGAATTTTCAGACTAAGTTAATATGAGCAATTAGTAAAGTTTTAAAAGAAAAAGTTTAAATTGAGAGTAAAGTTTTAAAAGAAAAGATAATTTTATTCTTTTTAGCGCATTAAAATAAAAGCTTGTTTTTAAAAATATTTTTTTAATCTTACTTTATTTTTGTTTCATCTGGCATTTCCATCTGAAATTATAATTTTGAGCACGATAAATTAATAATCGAAATTAATAACTGCTATGTGTGAAAATATGTCTATTTGTTTGTCTTTTCTTCACGTCATGTCATATACCCTACTTTTATACGGGCGAAGTCGCGGATGGAAAGTTAGTAACAATTAATAACAGAAACAAAATAATAGCCCTTATCCTAGGTTTATTAGTTTGTACGAAGGCTACTTACTATTTTCAGCTGTGGTTTCAATGTACAGAAAAAGCCTCGTTTTGCTAAAGGCTTATCGGTTACACGAGTACTGTATAAATAGTCTTTAATTTCTCAAAGTAATTCGATTTAGAATTCGAATATAAAACAATTTATTCATTTTTTTTTCTTTTCTCTTATAGTTATTTTTCCAACATTCGAGTTTTCCTATCGTTTGTACCCTCTACGCATCTTCACAGCTCCGCACCCACTGGTCTAGTTGGGCGATAGTGCGCGCGACGACGCGACCACATCGGGCGCTGCTACGATTTACAGCAGCAATTAGTTATGTACGGGACGGCGACAAACGATGTCGCCTGACTAATGGTCGGCTGGTAGGGCCAGCCCGCTCGACAGCCCGTATGCCGCAGACAATGAACGCTAACGCTTCCCCTTCAATCACTTGAATTAGGAATAGTGATTTTTCTAGTGGGATTTGCGAGATGCGCTTTTGTGGTTGTTTACGGCGTCGTATTTTCTCGGCTTTGAGTCGTCAATCCATATGGGGACTTAAAATTAGTTTGCGAAACTTTAGGGGGTAGTTTTCCCAATGAAAATTAATAACTTTTCATATATGAAATTCTCAAATAAAAATTACTTTCCTTACAAGGCAAATAAGTTGATCGCACAAGCACATTTTTACAAGCTTTTATTTGTATTACAAGCTTTTATTTGACTTCCCCTGTTTAGTTTGTGTGGGACAAATCTTGCAAGTTAAATTTGATCCACTTCCCGGTTTTCGATTGAGCTGAAACTTTGCATGCATATGTATAACGCGTGACAATGCAATATTATGATGACAGGGAGCTGATCTGACGCTGGAGCTGGAAGGTGGACATAGGAACTCCGCAATAAAACGACACAACTCCATCGAGTTTGGGCTCGTTCGATTCGTATTGACGAGTACTTTATATGGCAGAGAAGCTTGTTTAAAAAAAAGTTTTTTTTTAATTTTAGAGTTGTTCATATTTCAACCTTTCCTTCGGGAAAATTGTTCAGTTTTGTTTTCATTTACTAATTTAAAGAAACGACGTGTATGAGTCCTCACTCAGAGGCACGGGCCTCTCTTCAAAACAGTGACGGGGTTTAGGTCATAATCCACCACGCTGGCCCTAAAATTTTCTCAGACGTACGGGTTTCATCATGATGTTTTCCTTCACCTCTAAGCAAGTGATAATTAATGGAAAATCTGTACATATCTGAAAAGACCAATTTATACACCAGGATTTGAACCCGCAACCTCTCGGTTACAGACAGGTTCTTTATCCAAGTGGGCTATAACCACATATTTCTCGGCTTTGTTGATGTAATAATGTTTGTCGCTGAAATTCCTAAGCATGCAAGTAATTTTAAAAAACTTTTTTTTTCATTTAAGACTGTCAGATGGACCTAAACTTCTATCTCTTGGAATTTTACTCCCGGATACAGTAATAAGTAAAGATGAAACTTGCTTATCTCACTCTTATTGTAACGCAATAATGTTGCTTTTGTTACACTTCATTGTAGCCAATACAGAAGATAGTTTCCACCAAAACTCCATAAGTAAATCTGCACTTTCAAGAAATTATTAGCTTATTTAAAGACTATTTTACGATTACACTATTTGTGAGTATTACATATGGGTTCACATAATATTACACAGTTTTACTTACGTTAGGTGGCGCGCCGGCGTATCACCGGCCTTCCTCATTGATACGTTGAGGGTTCTCGTATAGAATGGAATCTGTCGACCCGACGCCTGCTTTCAGAAACGTTAAAACCATGTTATATTGTGAATTATATTTAAAGGCTGTTAAAAGAAGATGAACAATTATTTTATAGCCACCATCTTCACAAACATCACTCACGTCCTACTTAACCTACTCAAGTCAACATCGTGGTGATCAAAAAACACTGAACTCTATTTAAAAAAATTAAGTTTTTTGTAATTTTGTGAGAACACAATGTGCTAATAATCTGATTAACTTTCCCTGCCTATTTAATTATACCACTCTGCTTACCCGAATGGGACAAAGGCATGTATGTCTACATAACTAAAAAAAATCGCTAATAAATTAAAGCCACGCAAAAAATTCACGTAACGCATAAGTTTACACACCTGACAACTGTACTACCCGTAACATTACCTGACATTGTTACATTACATTAATGAGAACTTAATCCGGAGTAGAGTTCCATGTATACCTTGACCACTCTAATTAGGGACCAGTGTTCGAGCTTGTAGTTTCAGTGGTGGCTACATGACACGTCTAGCTAATCCCGGCTTACAACGGAACCCGTGCTAAACAGTTGAAACCCGACAATGCAGAGCAATTCGTGCCTTTAGGGCCTATGACGGGATCAAGTGCGAGCGCCGGACTTTACGTTGCAAGGCTGCAAGCTGCAGTGGAAATCGCTAAGGCTTAGGTTCAGGAGTTAGGTTTTAGTGTGGGCAATACTGTCGTGACTTTATTAGGGATCAACTCTGTAGTCATTATTTTAAAGTTCAGTACGGGATTTTAAGATTTAGTGAACGTAAACTTTGTTTTCTATTTTATTTACTCTTTCTTGTTCGAGACTGATATAAATTAGGGATCTATAAAAGCTGTCTAGGGTAAAATAATCATAATATCATTCAACATAGTGGACTGCCGCTCGTATTATCATTCATAGTTTCCTTAGTGTGGGCTTTTGAGTAGTATAACATCTATTTAATAAAAAATTAAATAGATGCTATACTACTCAAAAGACCACACTAAGGATTTCCCTTGTTTCGTGGGTTCCTTGGAACATACATAAATACAGACACGAATAAAAATACTTTCGTCACAAATATTTGGCGGACTGGGAATTTAACCCGGGACCCATCGCCAAGAGGCAGCTCCATTACATTGTGTATTTCTTCCGAAAAAGCTTCCGAATGTTCTTATAAAATTTTATCGAAAGCCAACTTACTTATTTCATTTTTCAAATATATAGTTATCAATGTACGACAGTCGAATGCCCCTTCGTTAATATCGAAAAGGATATTCAAAAATAAAGCAACATAATGCAATATGCATTACTTTTAAACAGGCACAGGAAATGAGCCGCCTTTGCGTCAACAATAATAATACGTACGTTAACAAAGTAACAGAAATTGGTACACAAATCTAACATAGTGAACATCCCAAACATGAGTCAAACATAGGATCTTTAATTGGTCTACAGGTGAAGAATATACAGTTATTAGATTCCTAGCATGACAGCGTCTGACAAATCGCATGCTTCTAAATGTGAAGGTGTTTTCTCAACACTTTGTAATACACAC
Organism: Aproaerema taeniolella; assembly: GCA_949987775.1. NCBI lineage: Eukaryota > Metazoa > Arthropoda > Insecta > Lepidoptera > Gelechiidae > Aproaerema > Aproaerema taeniolella. The sequence continues at coordinate 12,943,376 of OX465256.1, forward strand.
ATAAATAAATTGGACGTCTTTAGTTTTTTTTTGTCTAAAATTTGTAAAACAAATGACTAAAATGCCAAAATGTGCTTTTATATTTCTGAAGTAATCTACGGAGTCTATCTATTTATGGACCCAACTGAAATATTTCAACATGTACGAGGAAGTTTACTGATTTCTAAATTTTAATTTCGAACAACAATCTTTTCGCGACAGCGGCGGTGCTAGTACTTTTCACATTACAATAGTTACAAGCAGAAAGCTAATGAAAAGTACGTGATTACTGTAAGAATAGTTATTGACTATGGTTACTGGAAAAACATTTTTGGTTTTTACATGAACTTCACATACAAAACCAAACTTTGCAACTCTTTGAATGACATGCTTGATATCGTATTCAAATAATGATAATATTTACGTCTATATCGTCTGATTTGTACATAAAACTGTAACAGGAGTCCCATTTTTAACCCAAGTTTTTGAATGAATTGCAAATTACATGAGTTTAAGATTTATCGGACACGCAAATCGCAAAGAATGGAATTTATTTTAATGTGGGAAATAACATGTAATTATCTACCTATAAGTATTTCGGTAGGATGTAGATTTATGATCAAACAGAGAATCTGTTAAAGTTATTTTCTAAAATATTTTCGTTGTTATTTAAGTTAGTGGTGATCGCTCAGCTGCTGTTGTAACCGGAAGGTTGCGGGTTCAAATCCTGATGCGGGGCTGTACCGCTAAAATTGTCTTCTCGGATTTATGTATGGATTTTTCATTAATAATCACTCACTCAGCGATAAAGGAAAACATCGTGATGAAACCTGCACCTTTAAGAAAATTAGTTTTCAAAAGGCGTGATATCCACCAAACCGCATAAGACCAGCGTGGTTGACTATGACCTAAATCCCGTGTGGTGATCGGTTGAGAATAATATTATACCACTAGGTACATTTCTTTCCGTGGGTGTCGTAAGAGGCGACTAAGGAAACACAAATGAGACCTGCCTCCTGTTAATCCAACCCAGGCAACGACACCTCAATTTGTTCTCAATCTGAGGTGGCGTCCTATGGTCTCATGCAGTGTGGTAGGCTCTGTAATGGGCCGTCTGGTTCGCGACCACCCTCCTACCGAAGTCCAACGCCAAATAGCTTGCTGTGTTCCGTCGGTGCGTGGGAGTATACCAGTGCTTTAATAGGCATTTTCTAGGTTAACTCGCTCCATCATCGACCTCATCTATGACCTTGGTCAAGATTGAGGTCAAGAGTTAAACTATCTTATAATTATTAAAAATATTTAAAAAATCCCCTTCGTGTTTTGACGGAAGTCCCGTGGCCCTCAGTAGGTACGCATATGGGCTGGTAAAAAAAATATAAAATTGCTGTTTTCAATACAAACTTTTTGAAAAGGTTCATTCATACGAATGATTTCGGATTTGTCTCCGAATAATTTTCGATTCTTAAATTTTCTTATACGAATGCTATACAGGGTGTAAATGACAGCTTAGCAAATACTTAAACGGAGGAATCTACCCATAACTATCATCAGCTATAAATATTATTTATACACCACCTGCATCTGGAGCACGTATTATACGTCAAGTATTCTATTTTTGAAAGTAAGCCATTAAAGCTTAAGGGAAATAAAATTGTATGGAACTTCCCTTGGGCATTAATGACATTTAAATATGGAACGCCAAAATTTCAACAAAAACTTCTATCAAAAATAATTTCTAAAAAAAAAACAAGGCTGTTACTTCCTTGGTCCAAGTAGATTTTAACTATAAAATTTGATACATCAAAGAGATTTTACTTTTATTAAAAATATTTAGTATAAAAACTTGGCTCTATGTCTTAGCTATTGACTTTCCTTTGCCTACGGAACTAAATATTATAAGAAAACGTCGTAGGTGATTTTGGATCTGTGATTTTTATCGCGAATTACTAAATTGTTTTGTGGTAAGTTTTTTAAATAAATAAATAAAAAGTCCAGTATGTAATTCCAGCGACTCTGATATAGAAACGGAGGCTCAAAACATTATTGATGGGATGAATTTATAATTTCTTTTTTATTTAACCTCGCAGTAGGTGTATAAAGTAGAGTAAGCTACTCGGGGATAAAAGTGTCTTAGTCTTGGGCAAACTTGAATCCTTCGCTTCATTCAGGATTCTTAACATAATTCCCTCGCTCCGCTCGGGAATTAACATCTTAATTCCTTCACTACGTTCGGGAATTAACTACAGAATCCTTCATTTCGCTCAGAATTCAATATGCTGCCCGTGACATTATACACTGTTTTATCCCCTTGTTGCTTAATCTACTATTTTTTCCCGGAAATGTTACGTTAAGGAGATTTCATTATTTACCTACTTTGGCGCTACGCAACGTATCGCGAAACCGCGCCGCGCTGCTATCGGAGTGTGATTTACATTGCTGGTTTTCGTGGTTTACGTTGTTATGATTGTTTTTTTATTGCAAAATGCAGTGTTTTCGATTAAATAATAAAAAAATAAGCAGAAAATATTTAAAAACATGAGAAAAATTTGAAAATTTTCCGGAGAAAAATTCCCCTAAAAATCATTTAGAATAATGGTCTGATTCCAGGGTTTCAGTTTTTGCTAAGCTGTCTTTTACACCCTGTATAATTATTAGTCATAGACTCATCGGTCATCCTATCATCCGTCCCTTCCATAGATAAAAGTGTAGTACATTCATTTAAATGCACATTTTAATACAAACGTTGAATAAAATAACTATAATCACAACTTAAACACCCTGCAAACCTTAGTCGTAATTTTCTGAACCACTTTGCATCACAAAGCACTGCAACATAGAACCCAGCATTACACTTTTCAATTACACGTCACAAAGAGTCGGGCTTGACAATTTTATGACAAGGAATAAGCAAGGAACATATCGTGTATGCAAGACTGTTCTCTATAATCAGTCTTGTAATAAGTGATGTATAGAGTATGAAAGCGACAGACAAGTTGCTTTAGTTTCCAATTCCTAGATATATAAATAGCTGACCATTTTTATCTACTTTTCTTACTTCTTCGCTGGACTGGTAGTAAAAAAAAACTTCGAATGTGCTAGCGCCACTCTTCCCAGGCATCTGTAGAGGCCAGTAAATGGGACGCGAGAATTCTGCTCTTCTGCTTTATTGTAGGCAAAAAGCTGATAACCCTTTTACTACTATTGGTACTCATGAGCTAGAATGTATGTCAAATGTGGCTTTAATATTAAAACTAAACTTTACCACTGAATTCTTTTGCGTTGAAAATAGCCCTCTGTCAATCTACGGCACACCAATTTTCTCGGTTCAAAAAACACAGGATTTTCATATCAATAAAATGAATGTTATATAATACCTTTGACCAAAATTTGTTGAAAAGGATTATCCATCAAAACCCCACAGGATTGAACACATTCAAATGCAATAAAGTATGGATCAAAGTTTTACAATACCAGTTTTCTCAATTAATCAATGAAATTTAAGGCAAACAAGGGTATAGAGGATCTTACGAGAATGTTAAATTAGTACGTTATTAGTTCTGCCCAAGTCATAAGGCATGCAAAAAAATAGTAAAATATTAAAATTAAGCCTACACTTGCATTTTAAACTTACACTATTACATAAACAATATGTATGTCAATTAGTTAATGCCCAAAATAAAAATTATAATCAAAGTCTATATTCTTTTAAAGGTTTCTATAAATAACTTAAACTGCGAAAAGTGCCTTTCTTTTTGAATTAAACTCTACATTCACTATACAGTTACAAGTTTTATAAAAGTTACCCAATACTTGAAGCCACCTAAGGCGATAAAGCAATCAAATGAAGCGTTGACATCTCATACGATATGCAATCACTTAACTGCGACACAATTCATGTTAGTCGCTTTTTAAGAAGTCATTATTAGCAAATTGCTGCATCGTGATGATGTCTGGTTAGATAGACGGAACGTGTTTCGTAGCTGTAGATTACATACATACGGCTCTGTGATTTTTTAATTATTTTTTTTGTTATTTACCTTTTGTGAAGTCCTGTTTTTTGATAAAAATTTCTTCGGTTTTCTGTAGATGTTTTCAGATGCAAAATCTAATTAGCTACCTTTCGAATCAACAGAAGGAAAATTTAATTCTTTTTCTATAGAGAAGAGTTTTCATTTCTCTAATTTGGATATGCGTTCTTTTAGCAATTCAAAATCATCTGTTAACGTCAATCGAATGCAAAAAAATAAAACTTCTGCTTTTCTCTTACATTTAGGGTAATGTTTTCCTTGACAATGGACTGTCATAAGAGTGGAGTCTCATTGCTTAGGCTAGGACTGGACGACATCTACAGGGTTATTTTTTAATCAGTACACAATTTTTTTGTACGTAAACTTTATGAAAATTTAACAGACCCGTATTTTTTTGTTTTATATCGTTTCATATAAAAATTTCAAGCTAGATCGTCTGAAGCATGAAAATAAATCAATTTTTTTGTATGGAAAAAAAGTAACTTCGTCCAATTGACTTGAAACTTGGTAATAGTACTCTTCAACACATTTGTGACATCCGTTTTACTGCGTTTTACAAAATTCATCCTCTAAGACGTTAAAAATGGGTACCTATCAAAATCTGAAAATTTCGGAAAAAAAAAAATTTTTTCTTTCATATTTATGTTCTATCAACGTTACTGACACCGTAAGAAAAGTTTGTGTACTGATTAAAAAGTAACCCTGTATTATGATTGTCTACGACCGATGTTTCAGAGCGTTGGATGTCACTACATAACTTTCTTGCACTATACATATGACTGAGACAACCTGTATCGGTCGTATGTCAGTTAAGTTGCCTACTAAAATAAAATTGGGGTATTTAGGGCTGTATCATGTAGGCATACGGCCGTGATTACAGTGATTATATTTTGGATGGATTGTAATTCAAATTTTTTATCTATGTAGATGATATGTACCTCCAACACAAAAGTGTATCTCTCAATTTTATTATCATAATTTTTCTGATTTCTGTCCCACTTTCGTTATCATTAAGAGACGAATTCAAGTCAACATAATAATAATTAAGTTTGAAAATAATCAAACCCTGCATAGTTTAATCATATTACTTTATTTATTATCAATTAAATCAACAAAAACTGTTGTTCCTTAGAGCTTGTATTGTATGTTTCTAAATGTGTATATTGCATGTATTGGCATGACTTAAAATAGGTCTAAATACAAAGTTAGAATCATAGCATCAATTTCTATGAAAGTCATTTTGTATTTTTGGAACTGGTTGCCATTAAGGCTCAAATATTTTACTGTTATTTTTCTCTATCATATATTTAGTTCGTCAACTATCAAAGCAGTATGTCGTACCTAAGAACTGGAAGCGTAATTGTTTTGAAAGTAACTGTCAGTTAATATCCATGTGGGAGTTTGTGGGCTAACCAACTTGCACAATTCAGCGAATGTTTGCACGAAACCGCCCTGAACACGCCAAGTATTCCTTTAATAATTCTCGTTAGAATTTAATACTAGTGACTTACTCATTCTGAAATTGGTAGAAAAACTTTGTGTTAATTTATAGATTCATACTTTTGAATTTCAGTCTTGAAAACTGTATAATCTCTATTTTGTATTTGAAAGGAACCAATTACTTTATAATGCTTTTGCTTCTTTTAATTATTAACGAAATTCTTCCACTTCTTAATTAACTTAAAAAATCATCGTTGATTGGATTTGTAAAAATTGAGAAAAAAATGATCACTAGTCCAACTAAATAAACTGTCAATTCAAAAAAGAAAAACAACTGAACCAATGGGAATAGAAAACAACAAAGGCTTATGTATAAAACCAAAGGATTCATCCTTTTTAAACACATAACATGTATAGCTCAGAATGCAAACATTTTCTAGTTATTCAGGAATTAAGGTCCAGTTGAAACATGCTAAGTAGTTGCCTGACCCAAACATAGGTGATATCTGATTGTACTCAAAAGCTTTTTGATGTAATTAATGTTGTTGCATTGCATTTGCGACAAGACTACGAAATATTGCAATGCGGTAGTGGAATCCGTCGTAAGTTTAAAATTATAATGTTCCATATGTGAGACTTTGTCATTTGTTTACATTGGAAGGGACTATAGGGAAACACAACGGTTTTTTTTTTAAATACGAAAACTTAGTAAGTTTTACATGAACGAGTTTGCTAAAGCAAGATGTTTTGAACAATCTCTAGAGTATCTATTCGAACAGATCTACCTACAATTTCATAATTATGTCGACAAATTATTGGATACTCTCTAATGTAATCTTATCTTAATAATAAATAAATAATTGAATTTTGGAATTACGTAAAATAACAATAAGAAAATAAGTTAAATCTTGCTGTAGCTGAAACAATGTTAATTAAACTTTAGAACTGTGTTAGATATGGCATCTTTTGCCTTGCTTACAGCTTGGCAAAAAAGTCGTGAAAATAATGGCGGCGCCACTGTCGTGCCAAGTGGTCATCCTATTTACTGCGACAATAACAGTTTTGATACTTTGACTTATATCATTTTTTTTTCTACCAATATTAGCCGATTTTGTGAAATAATAGGTCTTTACCTATGAAATTGCCAATTTTTTCTACAGCTTTATTTTATTCATAATTTATTTGATTGAATAGCTAATACTAAAATTGTTTTTTTATTTATAACCTTGGTCATATAACGGAGATATTGAGTCAAATTAATACATATTTACTTTAGATTTATTTGCTGGAAAAGAAGCTTAAATATAGCTCGTTTCATCCGTTGCCCGTTTCGATGAAAATTAACTTAATTAATGTTATCCAAACCTTCCCACAAAATTTTGCTAAATTTGGATTTCGTATTCCCGAGAAAAATCCAGAAACGTTAAAATAGAAAATTCAGTTTTCCAAAAATGTTGTATGAAAAATGGCAATTTCATAGGTAAGAACCTATTATAAGTTACTGGAAAACTATTACATGCTATTACATCATAATTTTTTGACAGGTGTCAAAAATGTACATTTTCTGAGTCTTTCGATTTCATATCTCGCGATTGCTCTGCCGATAGGATCGCGGTATGAAAGGTAAAGTAAAATAATAAATAAAAGAGTTCGTGACCTTGTGAATACGACTGTTTAGTACATCCAGTTTATGCTTGGTCCTAGTATTTACATTGTTCCTATTAGTATTTTTCTTGTCGAATCGTAAACCAATATTTACATAATATAAATTGAATTAATATATAAAAAAGGATATATTAAGTCATCTAACATCTGCACAACATACAAACAATTTTATTCTATAATTTATACCAACAAAAAAAGGATCAAAATTGTTCGAACGCGCTCCTTTGTTACTGCATTTTTAAACAAAATCTCGAATTCGTGGGTGTTCATTTCAAAAGTAAACAGCCATTCTATGAGGGATTTATTCTAGCTATTGCAAGTTGAATCACACAAATTATATCTAATTACACAAAAAAAACACATTTTACCAGTCATATCAGCAGTTCTTTTATGAAAATCGTTCAGATCGGTTAGATATTGTCTGGCTTCGAGTTTTGCCAAACATTTCATATATACTTTTTAAATGATTCCTCTAGCGGAGCTCCGAATTACAGCCCTTTTCATTTTAAGCACAATTGGTCACCGAAATGACCACAGTAAAATAAAATAAAAACACGATTAATGATTACCGTGTAGAAAAAATGACACAATAATACCTACTTGACGTGATTGACAACTGACAGAAAAAAATTACCAGTTATAATATTTTTTAGTTATATTTCAGGAAAAAGGAATTTTGAAAGCTGTAAAAGAGTACATCCAAAAAATAATTAAGGATGTAATTTACATGCCATCAATGTCTTTTGCAATCAGTCTGATGTATCGCTCACATTACAGCCCATACTGTCTATGTTTGAGAGTAAACATGTTTACGCTTATTATGTAGTTCACATCCATTTACATATCCCTCTACACACTACCCTTTCAGTTATAAATCTTGTTGTTCTGATTACTTTTCCCATAGTTTGCTTCTGTTGCTAGTAATTTATTTGTATTGATAGATTTCTATCAGTTCTTTCAATGATATTCTGCGGGCGGGGCTGCTCCGATTGCCATCTGATCCACGATCTAATACTCAGGGGTGCTTTTGATTTAAAACAGGGGATACGGAAATATAAATTGAATTCTAATCTTTATTTCTGATTAGGGAAAATTCGTAGTCTGGTTATTGGTTTTGGATTTATTACTTCAGCTGCAGTTTGTGTTTTTGTAGATACAATATTTTTACGATCGTATTAAATGAAGATTTGTTAACCTCCGTAACTCGGGACAAAACAAACTTATGAAATGTGATTATGAAAGTAAAAGTGATAATAGAGCAGATGTTTAGTCGTTGTTCTGAGTGTATTTATATGTATGTATTTATTATTTATTGTACAATGATAACACAGAGAATAACAAGTATACAGTAATAGGAAGATTACAAAGGTGGACATTAATATTATGTAAACTCTTTATTACAAACTGTTATAGACTATACAAAAAAATTGCGTCTGAGAGATTTCTGTCTGTGACTCCAAGAAATGATAGATACAAGGAAAATCCCAAGACAGTGTTGATGTGCGTACTTAAAACTCAAAGAATCGCTTAGTTGTACTTTCCATATAATTATATAACTTCTGAATCTTGTCAACCTAAAATTTTTCCTGTAGAATACGATCGAAGTCTACACAACATGTTAAGAGCGCCTTAAGAAAGTCAATATTATGTAACATAAGGAGCAATTCAACTGCAAGCTTTCATCCTTCCCCATTCAAACTTCTTATGCAGATTACATAATGTTCTTTATGACATGAGATGGTGAACTTTACTTTCAGGATAAATATTTAAATGGCTGTGTACATGTATTTGTCGCTGTTTTGATTATTTCGCCCTTTTATAAACGTTTTCGTGAATAAAACGTCTTACCACCTACTCAAAAATTTGTCTTCCTCAACTTCTAGCAGTGCACCCTGCTGGACAACTCTGGTGTAGTAAATAACCCTTTAAGTAATATTTTTTTACTTGATATTACTGACTTCGCCATTCTGTATTTTAATACTAGTTAAAATAATACGACTTTGGCAAAATTCTATAAAAAGATCGTGCATAGTGCAATCTTAATAAGCATTGCAATGCGTAAACGGTGCGAAGGTACATATTCTCACGCTAACATAATAAAGATAGAGATCCGCTTAGATATTGGAAGCACAAAAAACAGAAAAAATGCTGTCATCCACGTATATAATGTTTTTTTTTTTCCAATGATTACAATCCACGTTTTCACCTACATTAAATAAGATCTACCAAAGGCCTGAAGTAAAACTCCTCAGGTGTGTAACTGACAGCTGCCTGCATCAGATGTCTTGCCAAATCCGATTGAGAGCCACTTGGATCAGCTCCAACTTGGCACTTGATGTCACATGACCCGTAATAATAAACGGTTGCTAGCTTAGACATGTTATAGCGGGGTCGTTACCCTCTCCATTGTTCTGGGTTGTTAAGACCGATTCGGGGCACTGAGCCACTTTGAATCTGGTGAATAGGCTGTTGAATCCCGGATAGACTCTTACGATGTGACCTAGAAAAGATCAAAGTTCTATTCGTATATAAAAATAAAACAAAATAAACGCTACACACTCAAAGGCCCACACTAAGGTTTTCCCTTGTGTCGTGGGTCCCTTGGAACACATATAAAGACAAACACAAACACCCATGACCCGAGAACAAACATCTGCTTTTTACACAAATGTTTGCCCCGACTGGGGATCGAACCCAGGACCAAACCGGCCGGCCGTTAAGTTAAGTTTTCATACAAATGTCATTTCCATAAACCATTTGAATTGCCGCCTGGATGTATGTCAAACGTAACGTCATGTGGATCAGAGCCATATGATACTCTGCCTAACCCGAAACGGATATTTGGCGTGAGTGTGTGTGTGTGTGTATGTGACGTGTACAAATGTGTGTTTAAAAAAAAACATGCACGGTAGATGTGTTCTGTTTGATAAAACATTGAAGTCTCCTACAAAGTAATGGCACAAATTGTGTTACTTACGAAATATTAACCTTAGCTGAATTTACTCCTTCAAATAATATTTTAACTTTATCGTTCTTAGAATATCGCAGTAACTAAATCATACCGCTTCTCGTATTTTACTTTAAACGGTCCATTCCCTTCGTAAATCATTAAACCGTGATTATTTTAGCTTTAACAGTAGCTAAGTTTCAGAAATATTACTTTAATAAAACAAGCAATGTAATCACGAATTTTATAATTGGTTTAGCCGCAATCTATCGAGCTATATTAGTTTAACAATTCAATTATATCTAACAAGCTGAGATTAAGTAATAGTACTAGCATAAACGGCAACTTAGATAGCTAGAATCTAGTAGATAATAAGAAACCCCAAATATAATTTATTGATATTTCTTGCTATCTACCTATAACGAAAGATATATTTTAAAACTTTTTGTTGAGGAACGCAATTCCTTGTTATGATTCGGATTCATCATTTTTAAAGACAATTGTGTGTGTGTGTGTATGTGTATGTGAGTGAGTGTAATGACCTACCTTACTTCCTGATAAAGATATAATGGAATCAAATCTGTCGGCCTGACGCCAGTTTAAGTAACGTGAGTAAAAATATATTAAGTGGATTGTGAATTAAATAATTGCAATATTAAATACCTCCAATTTTCTAAAGTACAATTACTTCACCCGTGTACAGTAATTACTATAGTTATATTATTGTAAATGGGTATTTTTGGTGTTTCAAAAAATCATATTAGGGTGAAATACCTCAGCACGACGTTGTACAAACAGGTACGTATAAATCTCAAAATAGTCAATCCTAAAAAAAATAAAAAACACTCTTAAGTGTCTATGCAGAAAGTAATTATTATAACGAGCTAATATAAGTCGGGTAATTAACTATGTTAAAGCACTCAAACGTGGACTTATGTCTCGTTTCCTTGGATTTAAATTAGATGCTCTTCTGCCCCAAAAGCTCTAAAGGGAGCTTTTTAAAATGTTTTAAGGAGAGGCGTGACTTGGTTGAATATTTTATCTATTTAATAAACCTTCGCGTGCTTTTTGAACTCATGGTGTACGAGATTTGTATCGCACGCGGCCTAAACAAGCACGCGACGGATTAATAGATCAACATTCTTAATATAATTATATTAACATTACAAGTTAATTCAAGAAAAAAATAAGATTAAATAGCAAAAAGTTTTCAAAAGCTTTGTAAACCTTTTTTTGTTTTTGAAAACAATGTGTATTCAATAACAACAATTTTATTTTTGTATTCGTTTTAAAGTTGGTACACTTTCAAACAAAATTCAGTTACAAAATTCATCCACATGGTATTGTATTCTTGAAACCAAATTTTGATGATAATGATGATTATGAATTGATAGTATGTCCAACCGATTCCGCGGGAAACATGTGTTTATTAACAATATCTTAAGTAATAAGCGACCTTTATTTGTACACGTATTGTAATGAATATCATTGATATCAGTACAATATTATGGGCCGTTTTAGATTATTTAATAAATGACCATTTATTTAGTTAAAACTGAGGAAATCTTAAACAGAGTAAATTCTATACAGTTTAAAAATAAGCTTAAATGAAAATAATTTATACTTAAAACGTTTTACTAACGTTACAAAATATCGGCATAGGGCCGACAGTCGATGAAAATATTCACAGACTCATGTTCTCTGTAACTACAAAACACAACTACTCGATTGCATAAACAAAATAATAATGCAAGTAACTCGAATTAATTAAGCTGAATACACACTCAACATAAACAACAATAACAGGTCAACGAAACAGCACAAAGCCTTGCGTGGGATGCGCCTTAACAACATTTTAGAGTAGCCGCCACGGTAGATGTCGTTTGAATTAATTACCCTTAACGAAGCTGCACCTTAAATCATATCAAGGGCTGTTTATCTACCGCTTTTATTTATTTTACACTTCTTGGATAAAAGTCGTCATTAGCTGTGAATGTATTTGTGAGTTTCTCGCTTCTGTTATTTTTTATTGACTAAGGATTTGGATTTAAAGTTAGATTGATTTTTTCATTTAAGAAAATGCGGGTTCAAAATGTTATTAGAACAGATTTGTCATAAGCCTCTTTGTCTTGACGGACAGATAGCAACGATTATTTGAGATTGTAGACCAACCGGTTTTAGATCTATAAACATTAATACACACGAAAGGCACCCATTTCGGATAAACATTCGTTAACTGATTATTCAAGTCACGAAAGAACAAAATCAAAGAGAAATTTTCTTTTTTTAAATGCTGTCCACAATCATGATTTTGCCAATTTCTGAGAATTACAATCAAAATTAAAATATAGAATGCCGAAGTCATCAATATCAAGTAGCGAAACCCTTTGTGGGTTGCAATACGTCAGATGACGATTTTAGACCACAGTAAAATGAAGTGAACACACAAACACTTACTCGACCACAATCTCTCTTTGTGGTCGAGTAAGTGTTTAATTTCAAAATATACGACCAAAGTACCTACACTTAATAAAGTTTTCAACCCTATTCCGTAGAACAATTATTATAAGGCACGAAATAGTTTCACCGCATACCTAATTGCGACACTTGTGCAATTATCGACTGTCACAAATGAATGGACAAATTAATAGAGAACACTCCGTCGACGACACCAACTAGGTAGTAACTACTAATTGTGCCACTAATCACCTTTTCATTGTGAAATGGTGTGAAAATCGGAATGTGGTTACCGACCGCAGGAATAAGGGCCTTTGTCATATCCGCTTAAATGAAATTGGGCGAATTGGGAGAAATTTGCGTAGATTTTACATACATGCATTCACGCCTTATATCCCTCTCGGGGTAGGCAAAGCATCTCATGGTTCATAAACCATTGGAAACCACGTTTGACATACATTCTGTGGGTAATTAGATGGAACATGCGTATAGTGGTTATAGATGTCAGCCTTTTGCCCACAATACCTTACACCCTAATGTAACTGACTCTAAAGTATGCCTGTAGAGTGGGCAGCTGGCACATTATAAGTTTTTCCTGCACTTCTAGTCCAGCATGGAAGATGTAAGATTTTACTCAATATGATAAAATAATCATTTCCTATATTACATCTGTTCAGAATCGTTTGTGAATTTTGAATTAACTTCTGTTGGTATCTCCTATTACGATTTAAAAAATTCTTGGAAGTCATTTTATAGAAACAAAAATTTTAAAAATAAGATATTGCATCAGTGATTTTAACGTTGTATATTAATTTGACTGTATTTAAATACCAACTAGCCGCTCTGGACTCGGTGGATCGCAGAGCCAGGAGGCTTATTGGTGATAAAAAGCTGGTTAAGGATAAGCTTCAAAGCCTAGCTCATAGACGCAAAGTAGCTTGCCTATGTGTTTTTTATAGGATGTACTTCGGAGAGTGTGCTCAGAGGCTACATGAGCTCATTCCGCCTGCCCCTTTTTTCCATCGGACGTCCAGACGCACTGCGGGGTACCACCCTTATCTTGTCGAGATCCCTCGGATACGTACTGAGCGCTATTCTTCATATTTTATATTGTGCACTGCCAGGGAGTGGAATTCCCTGCCGGCGTCTGTATTTCCGAGTTCATACAACCCAAATTTCTTTAAAGTACGAGTGAATAGGCTTCTTCTGGGTGAGCTCGCTACATCCTCGACCACATCTTGATTGTGGTCAAGAGCGAACCCATTTTTAATAAAAAATAAAATAAAAAATAGGACGTCAATTTCAAGAAAAGCTCGCAAAATGTATCTCAATTGGGGGAACTTTATCAAATGCTTTTACAAAGGTCCGGACTTCTCGCTCCTAAATTTTGGATGTGCATTAATATAAACAATAAGTCAGTAAGTTACAGAGTCAGTAGATCTGTATCCTCTTCAAATAATGTAGAGTATAAGATCAAAGAAAACATCCGTCTTAACTTCTAATAAAATCGTTTTAATCTGCCTCTAAACTTTAGCCTACAAGTGAAATCACCACAATGAGACGTAGGTAATAAATTTCTTCCTTCATATTAAAGCTCAGCCGACGAGATTTACATTGCAATGCCAAGCAGTTTATGGACAATCCTTCTTTATGGAGCATAACACCTACGCCAACATCAAGACTGAATGAAGCTAAAACTTTTGCACAATATACGCAATCTTGAAGTATGGATTCTGTTTTTCCTGACATAAATCTAAAAATGGGTTCAGTATTGATCATATGCTAGTAGCAATCAATCTTTTCTAGTTTTGAAAGTGTTTTTGCCAGTTTTTTTAATGTTACTGTTGTCAGGAGGTAATATCCAAGCTTGGAAGATGGATCTTCATCAGAAAATGCGACTCCGTAGCCAAAGATTGAGAAAAATGCAGAAAAACAGTCTTCCGTAGGTTAAAAAATCCCTTAATTACTAGGTTTACCTACTATGGTAAGCTCATGGTATATGGAGTGATTTTAAATTAGTTATTGAAACTTTAGGGGCAACTTTCCTCAAGGAAATTATAAGAAATTCTCAAAAAAAAAATCGAGTCCGCATTCGAAGACAAGTCAGCTGATCACACAAGTGCAAGGAGAGGTCAAAATGTTTGTTTTTTATTTCGAACTAATTTAAAGTCACCCAATATGTTCAGCTAAGGATTTCTTATTTTTCTTACCAGCCCATATACGTCCCCACCGAGGGGCACGGGCCTCCTTTCAAAACAGGAAGGGGGTTTAGGCCATAGTCCACCACGCTGGCCCAATGCCCCCACGGCCCACGGTGGACCGCTCGTCTTTCGAAAATTTTCTTGGACGGGGCGGGTTTTTAACACGATGTTTTCCTTGAGCAAGTGATAATTAGAAATCCGTACATAAATCCAAAAAGACGAATTTAGTGGTACAGTCCCGCTCCAGGATTTGAACCCACGGCCTTCGGATTGCAGGTCTGGCTCACTATCAACTGGGCTATCAGCTATGGATAATATCACAAAAATCATGCACAACTAATAATTTCATCTGCTTCAGGTGTAATAAAATTTACCGTTTGCTATATCGGTCTATTAAATTTAGTCACCAAGATATCTTCAAAGCACTGCTTAAAATCACAGACTTACGAGAACTCTGAGGAGGCCATAAATAATTTATTATGTGATGAAAAATATAAAACATGTTAAAACCGCTAGTCAAAAACTGTATATTCATTATATCGCCTCTCTTTCCCTTTAGTTTTCTTGATATGAATATAGCACGATTGCCAAGGAAGTTTTAAAGCTAAAATATCAAGTTAGAAAAGTTTTGTTGGTTTGAATTCTGTCTGTTATTTTAAGCATGGGTAGAAATGAACATGATATTTTTGCAGACGTGAGACTTCCTCCATATCGCAATAAAACAATGGTACCTACTTACATTTGCTGAATGGAACTTAAACGAATATAATACGTATCCACTTAATTTTAAAAGAATATCATGATGATTTTTAAGATTTTATTAAGAGCAACTTATTTTTTTTTTGTATTTTGCCTAACCACAATTTTTCGTTTAAAAAAATATAATATAAACCGCCTTAGTAGGCAATTACTTTTTTAAAGTGCATATCGTCACTCGTATTTAAAAATTCACCGACTTGTTAATGAGCCTTTTTATAAATTGAAAACGGCACGTCAAAATTGTATTACCATTACCTCCTATGTATTAGTGATACGAGAAGCTGGGAACATAGGGGCCAATACAAATTTTGCCGTGCCGTGCCGTTCAAATCATAAAAATATCAAATTTCATAGGTTTTTTCATACCGTATTTCATAGGTTTTTGGTTGTTATAACCTTGTACTACGCAATGTATAAGTAATATTAATAAGGCCGCTAGTGTTTAAAGGACTAGGTATACTACAAAACAATCTTAAAAATAATACTCGATAATTTTGTTACTTTTTTGAAATATTTATTGCTAAACAAATTAACACACATAAAGTTCAACCAGTACTCGTAAAAAACCTTACTTAAACTTTAAGTAGGGTCATGAAAAGTTGCGAAAACTCACACATTGTAATTTGTTAGTTTTAAAATAGATTTTTAACTCTTTTACCTAGTTGTAGTGGGTTAGTAAAAAGTTTAGTACCGTTTAAATCTTCCCTAGTGCTTGCTAGCAATTAGAGCTTGTAGAGATAATAAGCCATTAAAAGGCTTATGTTCTCAAGTCTCTTACAAAGTAAATCTGCTAGTGTTTTAAAACAAATATTTGAAGACACCATAGCCATAGCGAAGTAATGTTTATAAAAATACATTTTTATTTGGTCTTTACTCGGAAACATTAATCCCTACTCTGTCTGTCTGTTACGCTTTCACGCCTAAACTACAGAACCGATTTTATATAAATTTGGTACAGAGATGGATTAGACCTTGAGAAAGGACATAAGCTACATTTTATCTTAAGCTGGGCACGATATAACCTGTAGTCCGCGCCGGCAGTGTCGCGGGCGGTGGAAAGCTAGTATGAAACTAAAAGATTAGGTACTCACAAACTTTACACAGTAACAGAAAGGGACACCTAATCTGCAGTGCCTTCTCTTCTTGCTTATTTTTTCACTATGATTCTTTATTTTTTTTTTATCAAAGAAAAAGTGTCCACTGCCTTTTTAAATCACTACTTACATTTTTATTTTCAATTTCCTGAATTAGACTCCCACAATACACAATACAACAATTTTTGACATATATCTTGATAAAATATAACTTGAAATAGTTTTCAGGTCTAAGCACAACATTTCCACACGCGAGGGAAGTAGCGACATCTATCACAAAAGAAGGGAAAGTAAGCTAGTGCCGAAGTTCACCGCGAGAGGACGCGACAATACGCGTTGCGTAGGATTGCGTTAGCATTTTTATTCTGATAATAATTTATTAAATTGTTATCAATTTGTTGCGATTCTTTCGCAGTAATTCCCTCTAAAATAGCACCTTATTTCTTTATCAGGTAAATCTAAAAAAAATTAAGATTCTCGTTTCATTGATCTTGATCACTTAGAATTCAAGAATGCAATTTTTCCATAAAACTTTTCAGGTTCCATTTCATTCAATTAAATTTTTTTTGAAAAATATCAAAGCTTTTTTTTAAAGAAAATTCAATTACAAATTCTCATTTGTAAATTGTTAATAAGGTCTATCAAGGCAAGTTAATATAGAAACGTCTAACAAGCTTCGAATAAGAACACTGATTCTACTATGTTTTCTCACAAACCTCGGTATTCAATTATCGTTTCATCCGGAATCTCATACTTCTTTATTTATAAAACTCAGTGACTCTATCTTGCGACGTCATCTTCATACTGCCTTTAATGGCAACCATGACATTTCAATCGCTTATTTAAAGATTAATTGACTGATATCTTTGTATTATGAGCTTCTTAATTATTTTATTTTTTGTACCATTTTCAAATAACCTTTGTTGTTCGTGATTTTGGCGGTTATGTCGAACTTTAATTGAGATTTGTAGTCACGAGTATTAGAAATAATAACATGTTAAGTATTGTTAGTGAAAATTTAAATTGGTGTTTCATAAAATAAACACAACGGTGTACAAATCTAAGGCCCGTTTCACAGAAGGATACTTACGTCTTGATCTATATTTAAGTATTGGTTGTCTCTGTCTGTGACTATCAAAAAGACAGAGACGCCTGCTACTCAAGTATAGATCAGAGTCTGAGTCGCGTTCTGTAATACGGACCTAAATCTAAAGTGGTTAACCTACGTTACGTATATATGCTAAATCAGCGCCCTTTCATTGCGCTCCTTATTATTTAATCGTAGTTTTACTAATAGCAATAAGATTATTATAAAAAGTTTTTGTAGTAACAGTGAATATTTTTTATCTATCTAAACTTCTATACATAAGCAAAGTGGAAATCTATGATTAGAACAAAGGTGTATTTGAAAATATTTTAAGAAATATTACAAACTAATCGCTTCAAGACCATCACGTGACATAAACGACCCATGACATACTTGTATATGTCACCGAAAATGTCACGTTCACACACAGTGTCACGTCACCCTGATCAAAATTTTTCATTAAACCATCTCGCAAAAAGCCGCCCCGCCAGCCATCAATATGTATGAACTCAATTACATTAGCAGTCCCAGTGTTTTGCCCGGGAATCGAACTGCCTACACGATTGAAGAATGCCACGTTACCACTAATTGAAAATTTCAGAAAAAAATATCGCTGTCTTATTAACCAATCAGAGACGGTATTCTACTGAGAACTCGACATGCATTAAGTGAAAACTACGTGAGTGTAATAGTGATAAATGATTTTTCAGTTATTTATACTACTTGTGGTTTTAAAAATAGAATGTAGTACTAGTTGTTTTGGTTTAATTATGGATTTCACTTTGCTCTACAGCTCGAGTTCCTTTTATGTTGATTTGTCTTTTCTTGATATTTCTGAATACATAATAATATAACACAATAAAAAAACGTTCAATAAGCCCTTTGGTTGGGATATGGGCTTAACGACTAGAAGAATTTACATATGTAAATATGTATAATTTTAGCAGCTTGTCAGGATTCTAAAAATATAGTACTATTATACCTCATCCAGTCTCACCCAGAAAATTTTGCAATCATTTGCATTTATAATTTTAATAAATTTTATGATTATGATTATGATTATACTTTTATATGGAATTGCATATTGACAAACGTATTCAGAATGCTAGGAACATTTTCTACATTAACTTTTTAATAACCAATCTGCCTGGCTTTAATTTTCATCCTTATCCTATAAAACCACATAATAAATATTATAGTAGAATTAAACACACCCGAAATCTTTTGATATTTTCATTTAGTACCGATCTCTTCAGTACGCCATACAAATAAACTTATCTGAGCAATTAGCGCTTTTAAGATGAACGATAGTGTCTAATTAGAAACTTTGAGTTGTGTATAGCGCACTGTGAACACTAAATCGTGATAATAATATTTTGATAAGATCGTTTTTGGTGTGTAAGACGATTTCAAGACGAAGTATCATTAATCCTAAAGTAAATTAAAAGTCTGTTATCAAAAACTGACATGGTTGTAAGTTAAATCTATGTTTTTTTATGTGACTTTAAAAAAATATGAATCAGCCCACGAAACTGTAAAATTTTTCCCAATGAACATAGGATGAAAATTGAAAAACAATCGACTCTTCACTTCATACAACTTTGTGCGGTTTGCCTAATATTGGAAGTGTAAATTTTTGAAAAATTTAAGAAAATTTTTATGTTCTTTATGAAAAGTTTTTCAGATTTATTCGGAGAATTATCCCCTAAAGTTTCACTAATTCAAAGTAACCCACGTATTAGGGTCAACTTTTCGCATTTGGGTTTTGGTATGAAAAAGAAATTTTGTTAAAATTGGATACTCCAAGCAATGTTAGAGTTTAGTTTTATCTATGACTACACATAGTAAGAGTAGTCAGAAAAGCTGTGAAGATAAAAACCGTAAAAAAAACCCTAACGTAGACACAGCGTAAGGTCTAGTTCACATTAATTTGCGATCACCCAGTGTTCCGGACAAAGGCCGGAAAGTGGATTACAGGTAAGGCTTACATTAGCCCGAGATTTTAGATTACCTACCTTTGTTGCCAATATTCGCAGGTAAGGGATTTGCTCAGGGTTCATATAACCAGATAAGATTCTTCTGGGCTGGAATTAAGGTCAGATAATATGTTAAAACGCGATTTGTTTATTAATTATTTATGTTGTAAAAGCTTGTGACCTTATCCTTATTTTTAATATTATAATTAATGTGAAAATGTCTTCGTTTGTTTGTTTGTCCGACTTTCACGTATAAAGGGTCGTAGCATGATATAAGCTATGGTAGACAAAAAACAACAATCATTTGTATTCAACAATTAATTTACGTCATAAAATACATGGCACAAAATTCCGATACATCATCATCGAACACTTAGTTCTTCATCATGTTATTTACTTTCACATTTGACGCTGTAAATGTATTAAGAATATATTTCATATAATAAGACAACAATTCGTCAATGTCACTGCAGAATCCATTATGTATAGATTTCACCGCACAAATTAGTCCTAATTGCAAATCAATTTATTGCTGTATCTGCTACGCCTCTTGTCATGTGCCCTAACAAGGGACATCAACAATCAGGGCATGTATTCTGTAAGGCTCTTTCCTTACAGAATACATGCGATACGCACAGACGAGACGAGTCCCGAAAACTGGCCGCCGCGGAGTATCTGATTGATCGCCTCAATGTACCTCACATACACATACTCAATGTACGTCTCCACCAAGGGGCAAAGGAGGTGAACGGTGAAGAGGGCTTCTTCAATTAAAAAAAATTCGCTCTTCAAGCAACTCGTGCAATCAGTTAATTAACCTTTATATGGAATAAGGTGGATTTTTTTTTCGTAAACTTCATATAGTTTTCTTGGGGAAAACTGTTCAGTTTCATAGAAAAATCGAAAGAATTATCCCCAGGAAGATAGTTTCGCGACTAAGATCCCTAGCACACAGCTTATTATAAACCCGCCGACGACGCGCGTTTCAGGAATTTTTATGTTTTCATAGATTTAAACGCGCGTAAAATGCGCGTTTAAAGCGCGTTCGAAACTCGTTTGAAGCGCATACAAAGGGTCGGAGGAGGGCGTTTGTATCGCTGTATTTGCGCGTATTACGCGTGGAAACGCGCGTTTCACGATCGCCCCGTGTGCTGAGGTTGCGTTCCAATCGCGTTTGAAGCGCGTATACGCGCGTCATCTACTAGGGGCTTTAGTCATGTCTCATCTGTGCGACATCTCAAAATGGCGACGAAGCAAGTCATAAATATTAAACTTGACGTGCGTGACAGACGTCCGGAAAATTAGACGTAAATGATTAAAAAATCACTTTTTTCTTTTTAAGAGGTGCGTGGGGTCATAACATCTTAGTGCTCCAAAATCGTCATCCTCACCTGCTAGCGGTTAACGGACGAGGTTAAAACGTACTACAACCCGTAAAGGGGTTTCTTTGCTTGATATTGGCGACTTCGCCGTTCTTTGCGCCAATCTATCTTTTAATTTTGATTAAAATACTCAGAAATTGGTAAAATCACGAATGTGGACGCCATTTTTCAAAGAATTTATTTGTAATGTATTTATACAAACCACATATTATGAAAAAGTATTGAACCTGTATTCTGTTCGAGTGACTTATCTTGCGTGTATCCTAATATGAGAAGGACCTTTACCTACGACCGATACTTGTCACTATACGAGTACCTATCACTGTCATCTGTGTAATGCGAGTGAGAGAGAGAAAGATGTACTGTCGGTCGTAGTCTCACAGAATAGATGCCCAGTACCTAAAGCTAGACATAATTACCAAGGATTAACCTTCAGCATTGTAATAGTACTAATACTAATGCCCTCCTTGTGTTTGAGCAATGACCTGTAATATGTAATATAAGTACCTAGCAATGGAGTATCAGGCTATGCATTTAATAAGTTAACACAACCGTGTTACAGATTTTATACACCTAGAGAATAAAAAATCTATCATTCGTTAGATTTTGAGTACAGAAATTGTACCAGTACAAGCAATGTATTGTATACAATGTAGGAATGGCATAATTAGTCATTTGATTTGATATTTGCTATTTACATTTCTGAAATTCTCGCAATTTGGAACCACTCCACTTTTAACTTTTTTTAAATGAAAATAAACATTTTTTTCCTTTATTTAGATTTAATTTTCTCTCAATGTATAACTAATTGTTGATTAAAAATTATAATGGTCTCACTAATTACCTAATTCCTTTCTATTAAGATTACCGTAGCAAATATTTAAGTCCGTCAAAAATATAATTTAGTATCAATATGTTAAGAAAATATTTATGACTTGATAATAAGAGCTAAATCTCTATTATAGGCGTGAGTGTGTGCCTATAATCCCTTTCGGGGTAGGCAGAAAGTCATGTGATTTTGGGAGCACTTTATGCCACATTTGACAATAATTCTAAGGGTAACTGGATGGTATATAAGTAAAGTGGTGAAAGGTTGTCAGAAAAAACCCACACGTCCCACCGACTTGTTTCTGCAGTATGCCTAGGAAGATTTGGCAGCTGGCAGAGCTAAATATTTATCTAAAACCCTGTAAAACACAAAACTGAGTGCCTGAAGCACCGCTTAAAACATCATAAAGCTTAACTTACAGACTTTGCGTATTGTACAGTGAAATTATCCGTAATTTAGTTGATAACAGTGTAAAAAATAAATACATCATAATCCGCCTGTGATGTTGGATGATTGCTTTGGCTAAGTGTACTTTGGCGCTTTGTAGAGTGACCATCGAATAAAGTATTATTCGGTTTGAAGACAACCGATAAGAAAATAGGACATTAAGTGGCTTAAATCCCCTTCTTGTTTCGTGTCTGGGTGGGGACGCATATGTGCTGAAAAAAATAATAAAAGAAAATAAATCTCAAAACTTATTTTTTCTTTTTGTATAGTTTCGGTATGCAATACAAAGAAAACTGACTTGTATTTTCAAACAATCAAACTTTTAAATAAATAAAGGGAACTTGTATACTCATAACAAATAAATCAATCTTTATACTAAACACTATTAAATTTAAAATTTCAAAGCACACAGAAAATGAAAAGATCATTATCCAGGAGTAGGTAATGAGAAATTTATTATCTAGAAACATAAATCTTGGCCACCTCATATTGCGAATAGACCGGTTACTTCATATCCTTCAAGATCTCATCAGCGGATCAATGAGGAATGAGTTTATTTACTTTTTGCTCACTTTTATTTGTTTTACGTTAAGTTGAACCTTACTAGAGATGGGACAAGAGTCCTTTTTTTGAGATATCTCAAAATCTCGTGACTTGAGTGATTACTAGACTATGCCCGGGACTTTATTTCCGTGGGAATTTAGCAAAATCCTTCCTTATTCTTTGTCTACGTTATAAAAAAAGAACCTTTCGGCCAAATTGTTGCATTTGCAAGAAATAGGTAATTGAGTAAAGCTATTTACTGATTCAATCCTCGATTCTATTTAACCTTTTTTTTTTAATTAATAATGAGTTCGGTCATCACCATAATTTCACACAAAGGCGAAGCTGTGGTCGAGGATGTAGCAAGGTCACCTAGAAGAAGACTATTCACTCGAACCTTAAATAACCTTTAAGAAGATTAAATTAACCTTTTCAATCAACGTCTTATTCCAAATAATCCAACCCTATGGGTATAAGTAATGTACTCGCCTCATTTTAAAAGAAAAATAAATGAAATTTGCCAAGCTCCCGTCGAGTTGTCGCCAAGGCGGCGCTTGCATGAAGATGACCGATGTGAACATGCACTCGATTAAAATACTCCTACTGCATCCTTAATTAGAAATAACATAAATAACTTTTTTTAAATTTTCTTATGAGTAAGTACCGCATTTATCACGAGTTTGTTTTATAAGAGGTAGGACGTACACATAGACAAGATAAATTATTGGGAAGAATTGAATTCAAGTACCATTACATTAAGTCATTTGACTTCGAATTTTCTTAAAATGTAAGTATCGGTAAATGTAAAGTGTCCCCTCAGTGGGGTCACTTATACATTTACCGATACTTTTTGTAGGGACCCGGGAGTTTTTTGTATTATAAGCAACTGTAAATTAAGAGCAACTCACCAGATTGCGAACATACTAGTATTATCCATTAACATGCTCACCTGATAACCCTCAAATCGTTTTACCACCATTTTATTTCCTGCCTCTAAAACTGCACGAGTAATCATCCTAAAATCCCCTTGGTCAGTAATTTCGGTATTAGCATTTCCCAATTCTAGGGCGAACACCAGTTTTTGAGGTAATAAGTCCCTTGACATGCCGTGATTAGTGTGTCATAGTACAGGGTGGACTGGGGCGGCGTAATCAGTTCCGCGGACTGCCGACTGTTATTCGGGTCCTGATCCAATGTCAGTAACAGCGAGAATTGTGTTCTGAAATGAGATGGAGAAATTTTATATCACCAAATAACGGAAACAATTGCGATTGCGAATCCTTTGATGCAAATGAGATTAGCGCCGTGTCAGAAATATCATGTGGTAGACTTCTTTTTTGGATATCTCTCTGTATTGTATGAAGGCAAATTTTTACCATTTTGTTCTCGATATGCAAGTGATATTAAATGGATTGATTTTAAATCATCGAGTAAATGATGAAAATGGAAGTTTGTGAAATTGGCAATGAAACTGAATCACTTTCCCAAGGCACCTAAGAATCCTGTTTTATATAAATTTGTGTAAACTATTTGATAATAATTTTGAGCAAGTTATTTAGTCTAGTGAACTGCTTCACATCCCCAATTTTCTTTTATTTAAAATATTACAATAAGCCTTCGGAGATTTGTTAGTACTTTCAAAGTATCTTTTGCAGTTCTGCCAATTTCCATCCTGATTTTATTTGCAGTTCTCTCCTAACCCCCTCAGAAATTGTAATGCGATATTGCAATACACCATGTCCAGACCCTAATGCAGTAACAAAAGTCTTTTTTGTAATTCCGCTGCATCTGGACAGACTTCGGGGCATGGGTCATTTACATAACTGCCTTATTTTATTTAAGAGCAGTCTCCGTCTTGTGCAGTTACCGACACCGATATCTTTATGTAAGTCTCAGTTCCGTTTTTTATGTTCACTTTAGTCCGATGGATGGATTCAGGTTGCGTATGCCAATGTTGTTAAGGAGTTGTTTATAAAGCTATGTAAAGGGTGCGGAGGAACTGTCAATGGTTATTTTTCCTTTATTTTTTCAATATTTAACATTGCTTCGTGCACTATTTTGTTAAAGATCAACATGTTTTGTTTTGTTATGTTTTAAAATCATCATATATTTACAGTGAAGGGATATTTTCTCCATAAGCTGTTTTGCACGAAATGTATAAATTCCTATCAGAAATGCAATTAAGCACAATTCGTGCTTATGTGGCTAGTTCAATAAACTCACGATTTCTAATAAACACATCTGCAGTGAAAGCCAACACAGTTTCTCATACAATAAACCTTCCGTCCAATAGTTAATTAAATAAGCTCAAGAGTGGAGGTTAGAGAATATCGACAAATCAATCAGCGTTAACTACCGTATTTGCATTTACTTGAAACTTGTGTAGTAACTTCCTCAATAATTCTATTGGTTCCTTTCTATGCTCCAGTTTATTGAATAACTATGCTGACTATCGATTGGGTAACAAAATTATGCTTCCTTCATATTTCTCTCAAGAAATAGGATGTTTTAAGATTTGCTTAGATCAGGGTGCTTCAATTTTACTTCCTACGTAATCTTACCATTCGAGCTCGGCGGTGACTGCTTCTTGTGTAACAAAACAATCTTTGCAAAATTACTCTATGTAGTATAAACATTTGTTTCACCATCCCTACACTCACGCCTATCCCTTGCGGGGTAGGCAGAACATCGTGTTGCTCTGAAACCACTATATGCTACATTTGACATTATTTCTGAGGGTTATTAGTTGGAGTATGAGTATAATCATGATAAATAGTTTGTCAGTCTTTTGTCATACAGAAAAAACCTCGCGTCCCACTAACTGACTCTTACAGTATGCTTGGGAAGAGTAAGCAGCTGGCAAATCTAAGCTTTTCTTTCACTTCCAGTCCAGCATGGAAAAGTTTCACTGCACACTAATATTTTTAATTTTTTTCATTATTGAAAAATATTGGAAAAAAATTTGGAACTGAACCTGCCCTTTAAACCAGTCACTCTGTTTGAGGAGCACCTAGTTGTTTCTCAATGCAAAAACATTGCATCATTGGCAGCTAATGAAATGCAAATCCGCAGTCTACCATTTGTAAATGCCATTGGTTCGGTGGATTCCTGCAGCTCAAGCTGGTAGTATCCTCTGTGGCCACGTCTCGATACAACCTGCGCCGCGTCATTTGTAGCAGATGAAATGTAAATGCGCACTCGTTACGCGGCGCCCGCCGCCCGCTCCGTATTCATGAGTGAATGGCAAGGGTTGAGATGCAGCGGGTATGAGAAATGAAATTGAGAAGCTAATTGCTACAGTGTATTCATTAAATGCAATTATAATTAAAGAGGATCTTTTTTGTCAATTTTTATTGTAATTACCAGTAATGTATATAAGTTTGTATATATTTAAAGTACGAGTGAATAGGCTTCTTCTGGGTGAGCTCGCTACATCCTCGACCGCATCTTTGCCCTGAGCTAGATTGTGGTCAAGAGCGAACCCATTCTTAATAAATAAAATAAATAAAAAAAATGATATTAAAAAAAAAGAAATGAAAGAGAGTTTCTTTAGTTATGTACTTAAGTAAAATTTCGAAGAAATAGATGTTAAAAAATACGAGATTTAATATTTTTTTCTATTTCAAAAATAGCATGTCAGGCTTGACTTTTGAAAAGAATATTTTGTCTGAACTGAGAATATTTATTGTTACTTCAAAATTTACAATCATGAAGAAAAATGTTACAGCAGAAATGTAATACTACTTTTCGGAATAATACCTAACTTCTCTCTTTTTTTTCACAATCTATCTATATCTCTCAAAACTTGCACCCATCCTTTGGCAGAGGGAACATGCGCATATTATCTTCAAATGTGTCAACGGCTCTCGCTCTAACTCGCTTACTACTATCGGTCTATTGTGAGCTTTTTTCTCTTATTTACGTAGCACTTATGGAGCTTCGCCATTTTTCACAGCCTGTCTTGTTGCATGAGCTTTCGAATAATAAGCATGTTTATTCTCTTACCTTTTCATTGTTTTCTTTTGATTTCTGTAAACTCGGAATTTTCTCATATTTATTCAAAGAACCGATGCCCAAACTAAATGTTTCTAGAATATTATTGCTATAATATTATTACGACTTTAAAATAAAATAAATTTCACTGTAATAAATAAAAATTGCATGTTTTAATTTCGATACAACTGCCACAGTCACAATTTATTCAATTTTAATAATAACAGCTTCATCTTCAGATTTATTCTTTATATCTGAAAGTGACACTTCAATAACGAAGGCGAGTGAAACATCTTGTCTTACAGAAATTATTCAACAAAAGTGCCAAGGGGTCCAATTCTGCGCTTGAAAATTTATGCGTTCCATACTGCAGGGCGATGCATCTCCTTTCCGTGTCACCCGGCCGGGGCCCAATTAAGTTCGACTCACGACCTCAGCTTGGAGCTACGGAGATAGCGAATATGTTCTGCTGCTACTTACACTTTCCAATGAAATTCTGCACTATGAATTGCTTCCAATATTAATTTATTCATTTTTTATTTCACATTTTAAATCTCCAGACTCGATGATACATCGGGACCCTATTGCAATACCTACAACAAAATTAAAGACAGATACATTTTTTTTTACTTATGTTGTCAGACAGGATTATAGAAATAGATACACATATCGGCATGTTAATGAACACTTGACTTTTTACAGTAATTTTTAATAATTGGTTGATGTAACCAATCAAATAGTCGACGATAATCCTGAAACTCTGGACTAAAAAGTCTCCATCAAATGATAACTAGAAATCTTAATATCGCCAACTTCCTACCCACAAGCCCCAGTAAGGACTTCGTGCGAGAGAAAGCGGAAAGCGGGTCGCGTCTAGATCACCACTATTAGATTGTCATGCATGTTGGATGAGGTAATTAATTGTGACAGACTATTCCGAGAGAATACGATGGTTTAGTGCACTGACAAATGAAGGATCCAAATGTGTTTGAAAGTCGGCATCGTTATCGTAGATGTATATGTAGATGCTGTGCTTGCAAATGATGTAGCGGAATTGGAAAGGCTAGTGTTCTACTCTAATGCTACGGAATCTCGCATGCATTTTTGCAAAGTTAGCTATTATTTTGCACATTGCATCGGATAAATTAAATTAGGTATACGAAAAAAATATATTTATTAAGGAAAAAAAGCTTTCCAAAAACCTTACTTTTAAAGAAGCAGAGCCAGGTAGCAATATCATTTTGTGCATACCTATTAAATTAAGGAAATGCAAGGGGCAAATTAAATGGGTTAAGGCGTTAAGCTATAAAAAGTATGTTCATTGCAAAAAAACTATTTAAGTACTCACAATACCGTGACGCAATAGATAAAATTAGCTTCTAAATAAAACAGCTGTGTGTAAAGCCCTTATTATAAAGTAACATTTCTTTGGAGATCTTAAACCGATAAATTTATCTAATAAGTTGTTGAACAGAAAAGAATGCACAAACATAAGCATTCGTTCGTAATAATATATTCTCCTATAGTCACGTTATACTGTACCTTATCTTAATTTCTTCCCAGACGTTGCAATACAATAATAATGAAATTCAAGTAGTAGTATACTTAGGTTGAGAGAGTAAAATACTTGGTAACTTAAAAAAAAACCGGCCAAGAGCGTGTCGGGCCACGCGCATTGTAGGGTTCCGTAGCAGAATGGTTCAAATATGCAGCTGGCTTCTTAATTCTACAAGCATATTGTCATAGTTGATGTTAAAATCCCCAAACACTATACTTTGTATCATAAACAAATGTACCTATTAAAAAGTTTGGCATAAATATAACAGAATGGAAGTGTTTAATGCGCGAGCAAAGCGAGCGCGAAATTTTTTTTTTTGCGACAATTTTATTGTAAGGAATAATATAATAATATCAAGCAAAGCAGGTGTATATTTTTGATGTCGTTTTCGTAATTAGCACCCACAAAAACCTATTAAACGACACCTGAAATGTCAATATGTTACAGCTTGGCTTTCGGCTCGCCTCACTTTTAGCGTGGAACCTTGTATGTCAACCATTTTGGATTAGGGTACACTTCGTGGTAAATGCTACCCTCGTGAATTATTCCAAATTTTTTTTCGTTATAAAAATTAATGTTTCCTAAACGGATTGCTGAATCGAAAAACGTTTGTAGTAAACCCCTTCTATCTTTTAAAAAGCTATGCTATGATAACGCACTCGATGATATCGGCTAGAAAAAAAACCATCGCCTATTCACGTTAATGGGAAACACACGAAAAAAATTTTTTTCCACCATTTTATTTTTTAAATTTGTCACCACAATCAATAGGTATGTATGACCATGCCAAATTTTAGCTCTGTACTATTAAGGATCTAATATTAGTATATATGTCACAGTTAAAACCCATTTTTCGTTAGAACTCGTTTTCCCTAGTTAAAATTAGTTATTACTTAATGCCTTTGTTAAAACTAGAAATAATCAGTTAAAACTAGAATTTACCACTGACATATTTGATTTTCAGATAAAACTAGTTGTCACATCCAGCTATAGTTAAAACCCCCGCGGAGATTATATCGGGGCAGAAACTGTAGGTTAGGTTTGTTAGTAGCCTAGCCTAACCAACCCGTTAAGGGTTGGTTAGGTTAGGTTAGGTTAGAACTGCGACCCCCAACGCACGAGCCGAGCGAGCGAAGCGAGCGTGCCGCGGCAGCGGCCAGCGAAGTGCCAGAAAAGACTTTGGTTGCTTTAAACGGTAAGCACAACAACAACATAACCCACAACATAACCTCAAGCCAATCAGAATAAGGTATGATGAACTCTAACCTCGGTCGGAACAGTTTTAACTGACTCGCTTCGGGAAAACGCGTTTTGTCTTGCAGAAACTAGTTTTAACTGATATTTGATTCAGACATTAGTCAATTCTAGTATTAACAAAGGCATTAAGTAAAAACTAGTTCTAACTAGGAAAAACGCGTTCTACCTACTAACTAGTTTTAACTGTAACATATATATTCTTATTAATCCCAACTAAGTTTGGCACTTGGTCGACTATTACTCGCAAACTTGAAGGGCCATCTTACGTATGATAGTTTTTCTTTTAATTTCGTTGTATATACTACCACCCTGAATTGTTTTACATTTTAAGAAACAACCGTTTAGCTGGTAGAGAGGTAGACACTTGTGTTTGACAAAAATTTTCACTTTAAAAATTTATATTTCGCAAACGGAGTGCTGAATCGAAAAACGTTGTTAGAAAACCCCTCCTATCTTTTAATGTGCTTTCCTATGACACTCCACTCAAAAATATTTTCATCGCCCTTTCACGTCTATGGGAGACACCCGAAAAAAATTTTTTTTCTAAGATTTTACTCTACAGTTCTGTCGACGTGATTCATATGTATAATCATGCCAAGTTTCAGCTCTGTAGTACCAAGGGTTTCTTAGGAAACCCGCGGACAGACGGACAGACGGACAGACGGACATGGCGAAACTATAAGGGTTCGTAGATTACTACGGAACCCTAAAAGCTGTCCTATGACACCCCATTTTATGATATTGGCGAGAAAAAAAAAATCATCACCCTTTCACACCTATGGGAGAAACCCGAAAAAAAAATCTACAGTTCTGTCGGAGTAATTTATATGTATGATCTTGCCAAATTTCAGCTCTGTGCTACCAAGGGTTTCTTAGGAAACCTGCGGACAGACGGACATGGCGAAACTATAAGGGTTCGTAGATTACTATGGAACCCTAAAAATAAATATTATTAAAGAGTTTGTAATTTCGGAAATAGTTTTTGTTTTGGTCTAAATACAACCGAATGTAAGTATAAAATTCGCGAGCGAAGCGAGCGCGAATTTTTTTTTGTTTTTTTTTACGCCAATATTACTGTTAGAAATAATATCAACCTACTGTTAAAATAATTTTGATGTCATTTTCGTAATTAACACCCCCAAAAAACTATTTAACGACACCTAAAATGTCAATATGTTACAGTTTGGCTTTCGACCTCCCCTCACTTTTAGCGTGGAACCTTGTAAACATATTCTTATTAATCCCAAAAACGTTAGGTCGACTATTACTCGCAAACTTGAAGGGCCAACTTATGTGTGATAGTTTTTCTTTTAATGTCGTTGTATATTCTATAACCGTGAATTTTTTAACATTTTTAGAAACAACCGTTTAGCTGGTAGTGTCCCCCTCGGAAACTTGTTTTTAACAAAAAATTTCACTTTAAAAATTTTTTTTCTCAAACGGAGTGCTGAATCGAAAAACGTTCTTAGTAAACCCCTTCTATATTTTAAAAATCTATCCTATGACATTCAATTCGATGGTATCGGCGAGAAAAAAAAATCCATCGCCCTTTCACGTGTATGGGAAACACCCGAAAAAATGTTTTTTCCAAAATTTTATATTTTAGATCTGTTGGAACAATCAATATCTATGACCATGCCAAATTTCAGCTCTGTAGTACCAAGAATCTTATATCAGTAAATATATTCTTATTAATCCCAACAGTGTTTGGCACTTGGTCGACTATTACTCGCAAACTTGAAGGACCAAGTTATGTGTGATAGTTTTCCTTTTAATTTCGTTATATATTCTACCAACGTGAATTTTTCCACATTTTAAGAAACAACCGTAGAGGGGGGGGACACTTGTGTTTGACAAAAATTTTCACTTTAAAAATTTATATTTCGCAAACGGAGTGCTGAATCGAAAAACGTTCTTAGTAAACCCCTTCTATCTTTTAATATGCTATCCTATGACACCCCACTCAAAAATATTGGCGAGAAAAAAAAATTCATCGCCCTTTCACGTCTATGGGAGACACCCGAAAAAAAATTTTTTTCCAAGATTTTACTCTACAGTTCTGTCGGCGTGATTCATATGTATAATCATGCCAAGTTTCAGCTCTGTAGTACCAAGGGTTTCTTAGGAAACCCGCGGACAGACGGACAGACGGACATGGCGAAACTATAAGGGTTCGTAGATTACTACGGAACCCTAAAAACAGATGAAGGCATATAGGTATTAAGCTATCAAGTAGTACAATACAATCATAGAGAACGAAATTACAATATAAAGTTTAATAAGTCATCGAACACGTAATGGCTCAATCGCTAGGTGCGAAAAATGCCCAACAAATATAAAATATCACAACTCATTGAACAAACAAATCCATGGAACGACAAAATTGCTAACGATGATAAACTTCTTTTGACAAAAAGCAGGAAAAAAGCAATAGACCTTGAGAAGTCAACAAAACTATGAGCAAGTAGCGGTATTCAAACACTTCATACTGCTTCTTTGCTCAACTGCGCCTATAACCTGCTAATGAAGGCGCTACATTCATGCCGACTGACAGTAAGTCATTATACAATTTGCGTAATTACACCTTTTGTAATAAGAGCTATATTCAGGGAACCAGTGGAAATGCAAATTTAAGCTTAGGGGAAACACACCTCAACACATGTTTCAACGGCCGTCACGGTTCGATGGGCGAAATTATAGCATTTACTGCGTTTATTTGTTGTTATGAGTGTGAATTTGATTGTTGTCTCCTAAAACACCTTTTGATCTGCATTCATCGAAGGGTACGTAGTTGTAATCTTAGTCTTTATACTTCAAAATACTCATTTTGACCTGGTAGTTGCAAACACAATGACAAAACTGTCTATCTTTGTGTCAAATTTTCATCCTTTTAATTTTTATTTATACAATTATACAATATTGTGTTTTTAAATGTCCTCAGGGATACAAGATGTGCGAACTTTAATTATGACTACAATTAAGATGAAAGGTTTATCCAACGATGTAAATTATAATTTGAAGGACCTTTAGAAAAGGAAAACAACAATTAATCATGAAAATATAAAATTTCGTGCTAGTCGTGAAATTTAATTTTAAATATGTATTAGCCAATAGATAAATCATATAGGTACTAAAGAACTCCAGGAGTCATTAGCAAGTCCTCGTTTCCTTACAGACCTGCCTCCAGAAGTCTTCATGTCTAAAGAAAAAGTGCATACAAAAGGAGTTAAATGTGAATGAGGTGAAAGTTCAACGTCTATTGTCGGGTAAGACCGGTAGCATTGTGTCAAGATCCTTTGTGCTCCGGAACAAAAACCAGGAACAATACTACACCCGATTGATTGATTAATTAAGTCAAATGAAGTTTCTGAAGTCGCGTAATATTTAATGATTGGAATTTGCCTTCAGATTGCCGGTTCAAGTTCATTTCCGGAGAATTTGTAAGTGAGTGTTGAGTCTATTGAGTTTGTTAATAAATGATTAGATATAATTGAGTATCATTATTTTTAGTAACAGTTCTTCTTGTGGGTTAAGTGTTATGTGATTTAGTCCTTTATTTAGAGTGACTTTAAATTATTGGCGAAACTTTAGACAGTGATTCTTCCTGTGAAACTAAACAACTTTTTGGCTTCCCATATTCTGGTAATCAGCTGATCATGCAAGTTGTATAGAGGGACGAAATTTTTTTCTTATTTCAAACTATGTTTCTTGGGGAAAGTTGATTAGTTTTGTGGACTTATTAACATTATTTATTTTTGTTATCTAATAGTCACCCACCATAAAAAGAGTCGTAAATTTTTATAATAATCTTATTTTGACCTTAGTTCCTCGGAGAAAGTTGTTCAGTTTTACGGGCTTGTTCACTTTTTTGATATTCGCTTACTAACTTAAAATCACCCAATATAAGAATCCATACTATTCATACTTAATAGTAACTCTGTCTGTCTGTCTGTCCGTCTTTCACGCCTAAACTACTGAACAGATCTTGATGAAATTTGGTACAGAGATAGATTAAAGCCTATGGGAAAAGACATAGGCTACATTTTATCCCACAGTTGGGCACGATGTATAACCTGTAGTCCACGCGGGCGGAGCCGCGGGCGGAAAGCTAGTATAAAATAAATAAAACGATATCAGTTGGAAATGAGAATAAATAAACCGAGATCAAAAGCCGGAATAGAGCGATCGTCCCTTCCGCTTAAACTTTCATCACGTTTTTAGACACAAAAATTAATTACAAATGACAAATGAAGCGATCCATTCATTTGTTTCCCACCTCCAACGAAGTGGGCTATTTTAATTCGGTCTATCAATTCTCTAATAGTGAGTAGGCACGAGTAGGTAAGAATAAATAAGCTGTCTCGAAGTTCGATGAAAATAGAAAATCTTTATTAGAACAATACCTTTTATGCTTAACGTTCTTTTGTGAAAATAGGTAATTATAATTTGGCAGTACCTGTATTATTTAATTACAATAGATAGAACTTACTCACAATTTTAATATTTTTGTTAATTCTGTTCAAGTTCGTGGAAAACGTGACGCTATTAAAGACATTCTCAACACTATAAAAATAAATCTCTTTTTACATAAATTAAGTACACCATTCCAGTCCAAAAATCATTTTCTTTAAGAGACCTTGCAGAATGTCGTCTACATACGTATTTTTACGGTATTAGGAATTACAATCATGTTTGTTTCAAATTAAAATCCAAAACATTGCGTTGGTCATAGAGATCGGAAGCTTATACCATTAGGCAATTTATGTAAAACAATCTCAACTGGCTCCAGCTCTGCCCTCATCTAAAATTAGCTAGTCAACATGTCCGTTACATTCTGATAGAATTCTACGGAGTGTCGCGTCGATTCCAAAGGCAATATTTCAAAGTAGTGAACAGCTTTGAAGCTCTTGCTTATGAATATCGCGAGTTTCGTGCTGTGACAGCCGAGGGAATACATCCACTGAGTGGAATGCGAAAGATGCTCAGAGAATCTGATGGAAACTGACGAGGATTTTCTTTGGCTCAGCTGAAGTGTTAAAGGCTTAATACTAAGTTTGGTTCAGCAACAATTTGTAAGCAATGATATTGAAATCAATTTGACGATCATCCTAACGGAACCCAAAATTCAACTATCGTGACAATTGGTACAGAATATTGAGTAGTTTGGGGTACAATTAGACCGTTTCCTATTCGTCATTGACTTGATATTGGCGATACAATTAATTAATAACTGAATATCCGAGAATAGTTTGTGTATAGGTGAAAAACCTTATTGGTCCTCTTTGGCTTCGTAAAGCCTACTTGAATATAGAATCATGTCGTTCCCTAACACTTATTATCAGCATATAGTAAATACCTCCAGATAATGCTAAACAAATAAAAAGCGGCTTTCATAAAAAAACACCCTTTTCTAAGGTAACAGACGCAAAACTTGTATAAACGCCGTTTAAAAAAAAACTATCTTCCTATCTTATCAACGTAATAACAGTAGCTAGACCAACCTACAAAAAGACAATTCTAACTGCTTAGAAAAAACTATTTGAGTAAATTGTCTCCTAACAAGACCTCAGGCTGGTTATGCGGTCGGAAGGTACCTTTAGTCCCTTTTCACATAATGGACAGTATAACCCTACAAAACATTATGGTATCACCAAAAATATGTTTAGAACAAGATGATGCCCAGAATTTTGCTCATTTTAAATCCAGAATGTGCATTTTTCTTCACAATGTCAAAGTAGGCCCAAGAGTTTTGGCTGGGATGGCTTAGTTAGTGAGTGTCTTGAGTTTTAGGGATCCTTTGGTAACCTTTGGTTCGAACCCAAAGGTTACCAAAGGATAAAAAAAAGTTTCATCACTCTCGTTCATTAAGATGACTTTTTTGCCCATGCCATTATTTAGACACCCACGGGATGAGATAGGTTGGTGTTATTTGTGACACCTTCATATTACTCTTATTGCGTAAGTATTATGGAGTTTTAATATTACCGTAGAATATTTTGACCGGGGTCCAAATATTCTACGGTAAATATTCTACGGGTTTGACTCCAAAATAGTCATCCGTACCTGCTAGAGCGGTACAATTCTGATCAACGAACGAGGCTTTGACGTTGAAAGGGTGTCATTCCTTAATATTGGTGACTTCGCCATTTTCTATTTTAATTTGACTTTACTATTGTGGAAGTCATTTTTCCTAGAATTGAATTATATTTCTTGCCAATCATTATAGTGTCACTACTGTGAACTCTTTATAGCGTGATAATGTTCCGTGACCGCAAACCGGGCGTGGATGAGACAAAATAATCTCTTGTTAGAGTAGTAAGAAAGGGATAATGTCAGGGCGGCTCGAAGCCTACTCTTTGGAACCATTACGCGAAATCATAATGAGAGTACGTAATGTGTTAAGCAGATGATTCGACGTACTGAAAGATGATATGTTATTTGGTAACATTTGTGAGATTTGTAACCAGACTGGCGCTGTGATTATTTCACAGGATGACATTATTTACAGAGCTGATTGAAATATTTAAACATAGAAAATTTTTGTTGAAATCGCACAAAATAAATCTTCTACAAAAAGTTCTAGTTAATACTTAGATTACCGATTTAGTGGAAAAAAGTAAAAAACTACATTTTTGCTTTACCGGTGGCTTGACTTAAATGTCCTGCAGCAGTAGCAGTACTGCTGGCTGGTTGAGTCATCTGAACTGAATTATTAGATCCGGTTAAATCTACCATCGACGCTTATCACTGGATAACCATAGTGACTGTGATTCTCACCAGATTTAGATTAAATTTTGTTACAATTATTAATTTGTGTCGTTGAAAGTAAGAAGCTTGAATAGTAAGTACTGCATAATTTAGTAACTAATCCAATCTAACTACAATTGTTTCGAAAGATTTAGAAGCTTTAGATCTTTTGATTCAATTTTGCTATACATACTTGAATAGGCTTTATAAATTGCTTTGTTTTGTATGACACCAATACTTTTTGACTCATCAGATAGGTACATAATAAATAGTGAACACAAATTAACGAATATGGCAACATTTTAATTGAAATCGTTAAGTTAGGATAACTTTTAAACATAATTAAATACCTAAATAACTTTTTACTTTACCTTTTAGAATGCTCTAAACAAGACTCAACGTTTTGCAATAGTGCTGCTTTCACGTAACTCCACGCAATGTGGAGGATAACTAACAACTTTATTATTTCTTTTTTTTTAGTTTTATTATTTCAGTGCAATGTAAATAGCTCACACGGACCCGGATAGTTGCGGTGCAGTGTTGAAGTTTGCTATCCTAAATTCGGAATTTTCCTGTGATTTACAAATAAGGTAAGAATACTAAAATGTATTACGTCACAACATAAGGTAAGGTATTCGTAAGGTAGCGGGCAATGGCCAACCATTGTTGGAGCAGGAAAGCTAAAGACC
This sequence comes from Aproaerema taeniolella, assembly GCA_949987775.1. NCBI lineage: Eukaryota > Metazoa > Arthropoda > Insecta > Lepidoptera > Gelechiidae > Aproaerema > Aproaerema taeniolella. The sequence goes on from OX465256.1 coordinate 12,980,457, forward strand.
GAGCATAGTGGCGTGACTTAGGAGAGGCCATACAGGCTGATGACGATGATGATGATGACGTAACAAAACCTTAAATAACACACATGTGTTAAACAACCACATTTTGCCGGAGTCTTGACAACCGCTGCTTGTGGTTACTCGCTTAAATGTCCCCATCACGCTTACAGCGTTTCCTCGCTGTATCGCCAGCGATATCCTTTTAGGTAGTTAGATTTGGGTGAAGGTAAGAATAAATGAATGATTCCTTTCCTTATTTAACCGTTTGTGCCGTTTTTATCGGTAGAGAATAACACCACTCTATTTCTTTCCCTGGCTGTCGGAAGTGGCGACTGAGGAAACACAAATGAGACCTGCCTCCTATTAATCCATCCTAGGCAAGGACACCTAGCCTAGGATGGATTAATAGGAGGCAGGTTTTCACTCATTTCATTGTTTTGAATGGAGAAATTTCACTTCACTGTTTTGAATTCGAGGTGACGTCCTTAAAATCTTCAAAAGCCAACTTACACAGCATCTCTTAAAGGCATGCGCCGACGCATTCGCTGCCAGCTGCAATCGGCTGCAATTTGTGTCAGAGCCGGCTCTCGCAATTACTACGTCTCGACGGAGAAAAATTGATTTTTCAATGTTGGTTTTAACGTAGCCCCTGTCATTACCAACGACCCTGAAAGTACGATCACTCAGGTACAACTATATCGGTTAATGTGAATCTACTTTCGTTGCAATTAACGTAATGTCAATGTAAGCAGAAAGCATCAATTTCGCGCCGATTATGGGGCAGTGGATTATTTAGTTGATTGTATATTAAGACTGACTCATCAGTTACGGTATTTCAATTATGAGTCTGATCCATTGCTTTTAAATTAAAAGGAATATTATCATTGATATTGTTATTATCTTCTTTTACGCTCTTATAGTTTTGCAACTTCGTAGTGAAAAGGGCTAGTCTGTAGAATATACGGACCATTGTCATACTTCGTACAAATTATATTCTTTTTCTTAATAAATATGTCAATAAAAACTTTTAAAACTATTGTTTAATTTTGGTGTTTACAGTTTTGCACTTTTCTTCATAAGAGAATTATCATTATTCAATTTATAATGGTTATCAAAACAAGGCCTTTGGCCAGAATTACAATAGAAAAGGACACCAAAAAAAGGATGCATATCCTCCGTTCAAACTGTTAAAAATAGAACTTATTATAAAGGAAGCAGCCATTATAAAAACGATCTAGAAATGTTCTTGAATTTCTTCATACGCGTATTAATTGCTACAGCTTCTTTGAATAGCGGTTACTTTACCATTACACTTCTTTAGTATATAAGGCCATATAAATCAACCCAAATACTGTATGCACAAGTAGTAGTAATTGAAAATGCTCAGCCGACAGTTCGCCCGACGGATGGCATGTTTAAATTAAATTAACAAGGGTATGCGAACGGGCCTCTTAGACCCAAATCACTTGTGTCTTGACCTTATAACGGTTATGCGCGGTTGGAGATAGCAAGCTCATTGCTTGAGTCTAATGCAAATATGAAAGCCTAGTTAGATGTCATGTGATATTGGATACATTCTCAAGAATGTGGGTTGCAAATATAACTACACAGTATGTTAACTATTTCTTTAAATGTAGGTACATTTTGTTAGTTTCATAAAAAGCAATAAGGTAAGGCCTGTGGAGACTTACCACCTTATTCATAAACATGATCCAAAGTTAAGGGACAGTTAAGAACCTTGAGGGAGCATGTGAAAACATACTCAAAGAAATATGAAATAGTTTTAATCGCTCTCCACTGTCATTTATTTACTTATGGCACACTAAAAGCACACATATTTTATATTTCACTTAAAAGTATTTTACAACGCCATTGGTAATATTTAATCTTAACTTTAAATTACGTTTATGAATAAGTCACAGAACATGCTGTCCTATCTCATAGGATGGATGAAAGTGATTGAAAAAAAAATAAGAACTTGCCTTCTTTAAACATGTATTCCCTGTGTAAGTTTAGATAACAAGTAATCTTTCTTAGTTCATGCTCGATTCTCTCAGTGAAACTAGAAAGACACAACTTGACATAAAAACCTGTCAGTAATATGTACTTTTAAGTACCAGCACGAAATTTTCCAATACAACATTCATTCTGTACTCTTAATCAAAGAACACACATTCGTGATCAAAATTTAATGTGACTGGTTAGTACCTACTACTACGAAAACCTTTTAAATTCACTTTATTTATAGCCTCTTAAACAAACTGAAATTGGTAATCGATTACGTAATAAAAACTAGTTTATAGTCCGATAAAAAAGGGGTTAAAAGGGAATTGTGTCGAAAGGAAATTTATTCGATTGGCCTATTGCATGTCGGATAACAATAATGAACGCAATTGCATAACTGACGGGTGGTGGCGAATTCTTTATTAAGGGTGGCGCTGGGTAATTGCCTGATTAGCCATGTGTAACATAGCTATATGTTTTGGTGTCATGCACAAGTTTGAACCATTGAACCTACATTAGCATTGTAGTAATAATTTTTTTCTGCCTTTTTGTACTTTCCAAATAATTGCAATGAAACGCTTAAATTATATTATTTGACATGTAATTAATTTATTGGTATTCGATATTAGTTTAGTTTATTTTTGTTGTTATCAGCCCATATATGTCTTCACCCACCGAGGGGCGCGGAGGCCCTTGAAACACGAAGGGGATTTAGGCCATAGTCCACCACGCTGGCCCAATGCGGGTTGGTGGACCACGCGCCTTTCGAAAACTAATTTTCTTAGACGTGCAGGTTTCATCACGATGTTTTCCTTCGCCGCTGAGCAAGTGACCATTAATGAAATATCCGTACATAAATCCGAAAAGGCGAATTTAGTGACACGGGCCAGGATTTGACCCCACAACATTCCATTTAAACTCTGGCTAACTACCAACTGGGCAATCTACCACTGAAGGAAAATAATTAGCTAAAAAGATTTCTCATCAAATCATGACCTCAAAAAGGATTAACTAATTAGACAACAATAAGCAGAATAAAAGGTATTTCCAACTTAAGCTACTTAAATGGAACTCAAATATTTATGTTTTATTTATCATTATTGCAAATACAATAGAGAATGCCCGAGATGAATCTGCTCCCCTAATGATCTACGTATTATAAACAAACCTACGAACAATACAATCATTAACATTATAATGTACAGTGTTTGAGAACAAATATTTTAATGTCAATGATGCCTTCGAAAGATAATACAGTTATTGGAAATAAATCTTTGTTTTTAAGGAGACTAGCTTTCGGCTTGCGTCTTCGTTCGTCTATACCATTTTTCATCCTTTTAAACTACCCCTTTGTTAAAAGAAATACAATTTTACTGATCTTATTTACGACAATGAGAAGGTAGGACTTTCACTTACATACACAATTATTAAGATAAGCGTAGTATAATCAAATACGTGATAAACTTAACTAACCTTGGTGTCAGAGTTTTCAACTTAGACTCTATCAATATCATATATATTACAAACATACATACATAAAGACAAACATACAACAAATTTCTTTCAACTATACAGTAAGTTTTTTCAGACTTTCTTAGGATTGAGATTCATTTATAAAAATTTTGGAGATCTCAAAAAAAAATTGAAATAACGAAGTATTAACTATGTAGTTACGAGTATAAGCAATCAAATGTCTAAATCTAAATGACAGAAAAACCTTCGTCTAAAACTTTTGCATTCGTATTTCGGAATACCTAACATAATATTTCAATGAGATCCTAAACAACTTCATTAACTTCAGACAATTTAAGGCACCGATCCAATTCTTGGACGGAGCTAATCGATTAAATTCTGTTTGTGAGTAACTATAGAGTGCCACCCAGATTAATTGCGCCTCCATAGAGAGACATAAAACAAATAAGCGCAGACTGGTCATGAATTTATCAGCAATATCTTGTCAACTATCGGTTCCGCAACCGATTTATAATATCGTCCGCTCATTTGCACGACGTCCTCATAAATTCTCGTTTGCGGCATCCTTGTGACACTTTTATGATAGTGCTTGATATAAAGAGGATAAAGGCCTATTTTATATTGCAGCACGCAGGGGCTGCGGCAAATCTCATAATGCCGGCTTGTGTCCCTTTGAGTTTTCTTCTGAGGGCCCAATATGCCTCCTTGCATAATTGTTACGTCTTCAGATTTGTATGCACCGCACGGTGTCGACCGCATTGTAATTTCCTCTGGATAGGGTAAAGACAGGCGTCTTTTCGAAATGAAAACTTTAAATTACTTAGATAAACATCACTTCAATAAAATAAAAAAAAAATTGGAAAGGCATCTCAAAATGTGCTTTTATGCATTTGTTGGTAGGTATAAATATAATCGAATGACTTCATAGGATAATACTTGGGCTGTAATACTTTTAGCGATATCTATCTGTATGTTGCGGCTGACGACGTGGTCTATAACTAAGGTACAAAAACACCCAGTGTACAAGCTACATGCAGCTTACTGTGTAATTACGTCACTAAACCTACTTTGCAATTAGTACATTTAAATTTATCAAAAAGACACTCCACTTTATCGGTTTAATAAAAAAGACCCTGTTAGCCCTTCGCCCAGTCAGATTTCACCAATAATTTTACGAAATGTTAAGTTTTCCAGACAGATAAATAAAATTTAACAAAATATCAAGTTTTTATTGTTACTTGTGTGTATTTCACGTGAACATTTTAAAAATACATATTGGGTTCTTCATATCACACTGACCTATTTTCCTATTTCTGTATGTTATAGTGGAAATTTCAACATTGTAAGAATCGTACATTCATCTGATAACCATTTGTAAGCAGTATGCTACTTTGTGTTCGTTTTATTGGATTATTTGTTGGCGCAGTGCGTGGTCTGACTCGATCACGCCACTTTTGTGCGTTGCTAGCTCACTGAGTCATCAACACCTGCGCGCTCGCCCCACCGGGCGGAGCGCCTATAAAAGGAGACGTTCACCCCTCTTCGAGGCAGAAGCGAGTTAGCCGTTGTACAGTGAAGGAAGGGAAGTTTTGCTGATGGGGACATTCGTTGCTGGGCAGTTGAGGAGAGTAGTCGTGTCCTAAGAAAGTTTCCTTTGGACAGAACAACGCTTCAATTGTTTCTTTTGATGCGAGGCTTGGGACGGCTGTGAGGGGAGTAGGGAGGCCGTTCGGGCGTGTAGCCCATATTTTACCAATGATGAGTCCAACCTCTGAAAGTGTTCCTGATTTTTATTGGTCATGTACGTTGGTGACGCTTACATCTCAGAAGCGGGATTGAACAACGCATAAACGCGTAAGTAACACGCCCTAATCATTTTTCCTTTTGATGTAGATATTTCATGATTAATTCGACACAACTGCAAAAAGCGACCAATTATAAAAGGGAATCACTATGAAGGTAACTGTTTTTAGTAATTTTTATAATTCTACATTTTGGCAGAGCTATTTTTACAACTATTATGTACAATTCATAGAATAGTCCTTCTTTTACATAGAATGACGTAATCGATGTCTTAAAATACCAACTCGGTACCTGTACATACGTAAACGTACATTTTTGAACAGTAATTATGAGTGCTTTGAAATTTTCTCTCTACCTACATTCAATCTATGATCGAGAACAAAACTGTTACCGAGGGAATAAAATATGGTGGCACCGGATTACTCGAACTGTGTGTAGGGGTTTCTTAAAGGGGGCCCGAAAATTTGTTATTTTTGCGCTAGGAGTAGCCGTTTTGAAGATATGACCACTTTTATAAATGCCTTATACATTTTCATTATAGTTTTCTAGTTTGAATTTTGTTTGTTTTGTGATGTTGTTAGCAAGGCGAGTAGATAAGTAATAAGACACCGAATCTGGTTAACTACTACTGTTTATTTAAATTTAGGGGAGCTTAAATACTAATTATGACGTAGGTAGGATTCGTGTTACATGTAATGGATGGAGGCACGAAAATGGTGTCAAGCTTCTGTGAATATAATATGATATTACTGAATTAATTTGATATATTCCTTTCCATATAAGAAGACACGTGGACTCATTTTATAGAACCGATCTTGAAATGTTACCTGATATTATTTAAAGATATTATTTAATATTCTAGTTATATTTAATACCTACCCTACCTACACTACAGTTTGTTCTAGATTGAATACATTCGTAACGTAACTGTAATTTTATTAGCAGAAAGAATGGATGTTTGCGTTTTGTTTTTTTTGTGAGTTTCAGAGAACATGCAGCAAAATTATGAAGCGTCGAGCAGACGTTTGGCTGCCCCACCGGTGGCAGCAGGGTTAGAGAGACGGCGGTGCGGCCCAAAACCCCAGAAGCGTGGATGATGTCGGATGCAGAGGTCAATAGCGAGGTCAAGGACAAGTTCAAGGGTTTGGCCTTCTGAAGATCTACGCAACAGCCGTGAACGTTACACAAACCTGCAAGTAACGGTCAATGTCATGGGCCGGGCAGGCGAGTTTAGTGCTGGTAACGGTCAAAGTCATGGACCGAGCACAAAAATGATTCTGCAGGTAACGGTCAATGTCATGGACCGGGCAGGCGAGTTTAGTGCTGGTCACGGTCAAAGTCATGGACCGAGCACAAAAATGATTCTGCAGGTAACGGTCAATGTCATGGACCGGGCAGGCGAGTTTAGTGCTGGTAACGGTCAAAGTCATGGACCGAGCACAAAAATGATTCTGCAGGTAACGGTCAATGTCATGGACCGGGCAGGCGAGTTTAGTGCTGGTCACGGTCAAAGTCATGGACCGAGCACAAAAATGATTCTGCAGGTAACAATTGATATCAATTGATAATTCTCTTGAATTCAACACATACATAAAAGAACAATGCGATAAAGCAAAAATCACACTCATGCAATGCAAAAGAGCTGTAGGTAAAACCTGGGGTACCAAGCCACATGTCATGATGTGGATATACAAAGCAATCATAATTCCAAGAGTAACATACGGAGCAATTGTCTGGTGGCATAAAACCACCATACAAGCAAACAGGAATGAACTAGCGAAAGTACAAAGACTGGCAACCCTAATGATCACAGGAGCGATGAGAACCACTCCATCAGCTGCCTTAGATGTATTATTGGGATTGCATCCTCGGGACTTGGAAGTTAAAAAGAGAGCTATGGAGCAATGGTATAGGATGAAATAGAAAGGGAACTTCATGAATAAAGGACACACCATATTAGATGGAAAGTATGGAGAGAAGTTGTCAATGATACTTTCTAATAATGACCTCATCAGGAAAAAAAAAGTAATCTTTGAAAAAAAAATACAGGATCAATATAGGAGCTAGAGAAAGCTGGAGCTTGGACATACAAGATCCAAAGATAGTGTGTTACACTGACGGCTCCAGGAAAGAAACAACGAAACTATCAGGACTGGGAATACTTATCATGAACCAGATAGACGGCCAAGTTACCATGCACCTGGGAAGATGCGCTAGCGTTTTCCAGGCTGAGGTGCTTGCTATTACAGAGGGAGTTAGAATCATAGACAGCATGATCACTGAAAACAAAGAGAACATCATAATATATAGTGATAGCCAGGCTGCTTTGAAGGCACTAAACAGAGCCGAAACTAACTCAGCCCTAGTAACAGAATGTAAGGAGGCTATTAACGCCTTAGCCAAAAAGACTAAAGTTACCATTGCCTGGGTGCCGGGGCACGAAGGACATATAGGTAATAAGATTGCAGACGAGCTAGCAAAGAAAGGGGCCGATGAGACATTTATTGGCCTGGAACCCAGGTTACCTATATCAAGTAAAATCAGTAAAGGAATAATAAGCAAGATAACAGAAGAAGCCAATTTAAGATGGAAGCACAACAAACAGTGCCGCCAGGCAAAAATCTTCCTAAAGACATATGAAAAAAGAAAGTCGAAGCAACTTCTAAAGCTAAATAAAAAGGACATCAGGATTGTAGTGGGTCTGCTCACGGGACACTGTCCCTTGAACCAACACCTAGCAATAATGGGCCTAAAAAGTGATCCCACATGCCCAGAATGTGACAAGGAGGAAACAAGTCTCCATTTCCTGACTGAGTGTCCAATATACGCGCTGGTAAGATGGGAGACAATAGGCATGGATGAGGTAAAAGAAGAACAAATGCAAGAGCTTAACATAAAGGATATAATCGGGTTTGCTAAAGCTTCGGGTAGGTTCAAAGAGGTGGAACTGTCAGTGCAGAGGTAAAACTCACGCGCTGTTGTGGGGAATTGGGTGAAATGGTCCCAAAAAGGTAGACTGATGCCTGTGCCTGACGGGCGTCCCCTCCATAGATAGATAGAACGGTCAATGTCATGGACCGGACAGGCGAGTTTAGTGCTGGTCAAGGTGAAAGTCATGGACCGAGCACAAAAATGATTCTGCAGATTACGGTCAATGTCATGGACCGGGCAGGCAAGTTTAGTGCTGGTAACGGTCGAAGTCATGGACCGAGCACAAAAATGATTCTGTAGCCAAAGTCAGGGGCTGGAAAGTAACGGTGAGTCGGTGAGTCTGGACGTGAGCAATGAAGCCTAAGTGCGGCATTGTCGTCGAAGAGCACGCCATGGCCACCTTGGGTAACAGGAGAAAGCCGGCGATAGGACGAGAAAAAAAAAATAGGACTTTCAAGTGAAGTTAGTATGAGTGATGTTAGTATGGTAACATTGGATTTGCTATTGCAGAGTGAGAAACTACAAGTATAACTTAGTATGGTAACATTGGATTTGCTATTGCAGAGTGGGAAACTACAAATGTAGTAAAAGTTAATATTATAGTTTAGATTTGGTATTTGAGTATGAGATATTGATATTACAGTGTTTGAAGTTGGTATACAATGGGAAATCAGTATTATATTAAGAGAAGTCAGAATTGTATTAAGGGAAGTAAACCTAGTACTGTACTCTTTGGTAAATGTTAGCAAGGTATTGACAATGAAGAACTAAATAAATCTGTAAAAAAAAAAATTGACCCATTTGGACAAGTATTGCCAAAGAGTCCAAAAGTGTTGTTTTCAGCCATATTTTTGTTTAAACTCAACATAGACATACCGCGAGGACGCGATCTGTGAGTCAGTATGGCCGAATGTAAGCAGTATGCTACTTTGTGTTCGTTTTATTGGATTATTTGTTGGCGCAGTGCGTGGTCTGACTCGATCACGCCACTTTTGTGCGTTGCTAGCTCACTGAGTCATCAACACCTGCGCGCTCGCCCCACCGGGCGGAGCGCCTATAAAAGGAGACGTTCACCCCTCTTCGAGGCAGAAGCGAGTTAGCCGTTGTACAGTGAAGGAAGGGAAGTTTTGCTGATGGGGACATTCGTTGCTGGGCAGTTGAGGAGAGTAGTCGTGTCCTAAGAAAGTTTCCTTTGGACAGAACAACGCTTCAATTGTTTCTTTTGATGCGAGGCTTGGGACGGCTGTGAGGGGAGTAGGGAGGCCGTTCGGGCGTGTAGCCCATATTTTACCAATGATGAGTCCAACCTCTGAAAGTGTTCCTGATTTTTATTGGTCATGTACGTTGGTGACGCTTACACATTGTTACCTTGGTTGTGCAGACGTCGAAATATGACTGGATGTAGGTGCAGTAAACATATTGGTTTCGACAATTGTCAACTGGGACACTATTAAGGTAACATTGTAAAGTTGTTCTATTCTAGTTTGGACGATTGGAACGATACGTGTCGTTTCCTAAATTAGCTTTCGTGTTCGCCAAAATGTACTGTTCTGTTCTCGTAGGTACGTGTTTATATATTGAGCAAGTTGACCAAAGTTGAGCACAACATTGTATTGCTTTATGGCTTTATATTAAAAATCCTATTATACGCAAGATGCACAACTTGCCTATGAGATTGTTTTGAACTATGAAATCAAGCAAAGATATATTTTCAAAAAGAAAACTTACGAATGTTTCAGAAAAAATCCAAGTGTGTAGAACAATAAGGTCTATTTGATAAGTCTATTGATGTGCTCGTAGCCCAGTGGCTCTCACTGATCTCAACCAATCAGTGAGGTTAAGCAACGTACACAGAGGCAGGGAACGGGATGGGTGACCAAAGTGGCAATTTACCACGAGCGTTTCCGTGCTTCGGAGGGCAAGTTAAGTTGTCGGTCTCGGCTGTTGTCGATTGGCTACAGTCGTTAAAACCAAGTCAGAGGCCATTGTGCGGTTTGAAAATTCTGACACTAGGGTTAGCCAAGTTCGCCATACACTTGACTATACCTACACGATAAGAAGAAGAAGATCTATTTTAGTTTGAAACTTCAAAGTGACAATTTCAAATCCAAGCCTTATTTCAAATGTATTGGAATTGTTACCAAACTTGATAAAGCACATACTTTTCGACCATACACAAGAAGAGTTTAAATCATGTGTAATATCGGGCCATAATTTTATTTTATAGTGTACCGGTTAATCGATGTCGTGAAAATCAAGCAGCAACGACTTTTTGACTCATTTGTAGAATGTGCTAGATGCCTACTCTTCCCAGGTATAGTATCAAAGTCAGGGACGCAAGGGGTTTGCTGTATTGTGGGCGAAAGGCTGATAATTTTTCACCATTACATTATATTTCATCTTATAACCCTCTCAATTTATGTCAAATGTGGCATCCAGTGGTTTTAAAAACACTGATGCTCTGCCTACCCAAATACAAATACAAATACAAATTCCTTTATTCCACATACAATATAAACACAGACATAATATAGCAAACATTTAGAAAGGCAGGGTGGAAAGGGTGTGGGCACAGCAAGCTGATTTTAAGCCCAACCTGAGTCACAAAGAGGGAAGTGAACTAAAAACTTGGATAAGTAAGAAATTACACAAATTAATAAATTTAAGTCAATACATAAATGACAACATACTCGTACATTACATTTGATTTTATGCAACATTTAGAATTTAAAATTTGACCAAACCCCAAATACCCCAATACCCCAATATTGATTACAGTTATGAGCGTGTGTGTTGTAGACAAATGCAGAGTTTTTCTCTAAAGTTTATAGAGATTTGGTCTTAGTTTAATTAAATTAAAAAACCTAAAGACTTTTAACCCTGCGGTTACATTTCTCATTATTGTATCATCCTCTATTTACAAGGTAATACATTCCTCAATTCATCTCCGACTTATTACACCATTCCTACCAGTCATCATCGTCAATATCTCAAGTAACTCATATAGATATAAGCATAACGGTCGACAAAAAAGTGGTTCCATCAAGAAAAAAGATAATTGACTTAAGCTGCAATTTTGCCAGTAGCTATAAGTCCGATGGTTTACAAACTATCATAGACAGAGCTGCCAATCATACCTGATGAATGGGCTCTTAACGAATTTGTTATATTCATAATTGAGTTTGTTCTCCTGTCAAGATTTATGTGCATACTAGTATAAGAGAGGAATTCAATAGAAGAGGGATCAATGACATTTGTATCATTGACAGGGCTAGCCAAGAAAGTCCAATTGTAGTACTATTTTTTTATTGTTGTGTTATTATTAGCATCCACAGACTTTATGTCCGTGCCTTTGTCTAGATTAACAAGTTTTCTTATTAATACTTGATTTTAAACTACAATACAATACTTTCCATAGAGGTTTACAATTTAATAATATATACATATATTTAAACGAGTGACGGTTCTTCGCTGTTGCATTCAGACCTCAAGGCATCTATGACGGCTGTGTCTCGATTTTTGATCGCCATTTTGAGGTTGTAATTGACCACTTTTCCCCTGCCTGCCGCCTCTGCACTGCTTCTTTGATGAATCTGCCTATCGCATCGTTACCATCATCCGCATAATATTTGCAACTGGTGGCGGTATGACGCGATATGGCAACTACAGCATGTGGGATACTGTCATGTAGCTCCTGCCTGGTCGTTGTAGTACGCACGATCACCACCTTTTCGTACGCCAACCCTTGAGCCTCGTGTATGGTGAGGTGCCCGGTGCCCGATCCGTATCCCTGGTTTTGTAGAGTAGTCTTTTCTACCTATGTATGAACAAGGTACAGGGTTTCGGACTGGGTTCGATCGATCGTAGTAAATTACAACAGTAGAGATTTTGCTCTAGCACTTTTGATTGAGGCGTGAATATATCATGATCCTGACCTTGACTAAATCCTTGAACGATACAACCCTGTTCTTGAAACTAAAATGAGGTGCTGCTGGGTCTTTTTATAATTCGAACGCCACGGCACGGCACTTCGAAATAATCTCGGCCCTATGTTCTCAGCTTTTAGTATTACTATTACATAGGAGGCAATAGTAATACAATTTTGCCGTGCCGTTTTCAAATTATAAAAAGGCCCATTCAAATCTCTTTCTATATAGGGGCAATGATCGGCAACAAAGAACACCAAAAACATTACAGAATTAACGAAACCTTCGTCAAGCTCTCAAAGGTTTTTGTTAACTAAGGTTTTGTTTAAAAATTAACTAAGTGTTCGTCCTTGAAAAGGGAGAGTCCAGAGCTGGTCCAAAATTAAGTAATCAAAATGTAGTTTCACTATCTTACCCACAAATTAACATCTGGAATCAGTATACGGCTCATCCAATTTAATATACCACTGGCTTTCCGCCCGTGACTTCGTTCGCATGGAAAAGTCACTGTCACTGTCGAGGTCCTCAACTAGCCCCATAAAAAAAATTTACGTCGATCCACAGCTCCGTATAAACGAGAAGGAAGATCAAGCAATATGACACACTTTCACATTAATTGGGTTTTTTATAATTCGAAAACGGCACGGCAAAATTATAAAATCATTGTCTCCTATGTAATAGTAATACTAGAAGCTGAGTGGGCAATGGTAAGTCAAATTAAGTGCCGTACCGTGCCGTTAGAATTATATTAGAAAGGATTGATAATAACATCTCTTTCCTTGGACTCTTTCAAGCTTACTTTCTTCCACACAACTCCAAATAGTCTTTCTTCCAAAAAGTAAGCTTTCTTTCAAGCTTACTTTTTTACATGTGAAAGCTCACATGTGAAAGCGTTACTTTTTTACATGTGAAAGCTCTTTCCCTTTTTAATTGACCAACCCTTTCCTCTCCTTGAGTAAACTGAGGCTGGAATCTGACAGATAGCTACTATCTAGGTATTGCATGTGTTGTGTGAATCGTCGCCTATCCCGTTTCTCAATATAACAATTCTGTATCCACAGGTTTCCTTAAAGAAATTGCTACTAAGAAAAAGGCCGCACTGCCTATTTACTGCCATGTTTCTCTTATTAAATGTTTTTGTGTAAAAAAAAAATATGTTGCATTGTACTGTATTGTATTTTGAAGTAATGGGAGTAAGAGCTCTTTCAGTGTTCATTTTCGAATAGGAAATATACTTTTTCTTTTTTCTTTTTATAAACGTAATAATACAAATCACGCAGAGTTTAAATTACCCATCGTATAAGTGGCCCGCAGATTTTAGTGCCATTTCTGAATTAGTAGATAATCAACTCGCTCGTAAGCAATTTCAACTTATTCCCATCTCCATACTATTTCCTTTGCAGAATTAAGCGAACGATACCTGTGCTTTTTTTATTGCTTCTTCGATTTTCGTTTGTTCACAATATTCTTATACTAATTGTAAGTGTCAAATTTTGAATACGCATAAATTGATACTTTTCTTATTCAATTTTTCTTTGTAACATTTAAATATTTTCCAGTAAGAAAAAAGTTTAGCAATTTCCTGTCATCCCCAGTTTGCAAGAACTAGCTTTAATCAAATTTGGTTTGACTCTTACTATTAGTTTATCCTGAAATAAAAGTGACGCAAAATGTCCATACTTCTGCATTTGTCACGTGTCTTTTATTTTTGTGAAAGGATACTTCTCTATCTATTGATATTGTCTTCAAAATAATATTTTTTTTGTAAACTTTAAATTAATTTGTCGTCAGAAAACTCATGTTTCTAATATAAAGGTTACAGAAAATCATCTTTCGCTAATAATTATGAAATAAATCCGAGTGAAAATATTCTCATGACCCAACAATAAACCCCTGACTTCAGCGTTGAATTGAAATCCAAAGAATTATAGCTCACGATAATAATATCCATAAATATCACGCGACAGGTGTATTCTGCCTATGTGGATTAATTAAATGCCCTTTTGCAAACAAAGAAACAAATGTAGGAGATGATATTACTAGCGAAGGACGCCTGCTTCTTTGGTGGTCTTCAATTATGATATGTATTGGCGAATGCCTTCGAATAAGTGTCTAATCTTATAAATGACAGCCGGTTTGGTCGAGTGGTTGTGACGCTGCCTCTTTATCGGCGGGTCCTGGGTTCGATTCCCAGTCGGAGCAAATATTTGTGTAATAATTTTCCACGTTAAAAACGTATGAGTCACCGACTTCAATCCCAACAACAGTTCGTACAAAGTAGATATCTAGTATTTTTGGACTACAATGCCTATTAGCAGATAACTACAAACAGAAATGTCATTCATTTATTTAGATGATGTTCTAGTTTGTAGTATTTTTTGTTTTTGTTGATTTTTTTTAAAGCGCTGAATCATTTTCGATAAAATTTATATGGGACCTCTTCAGGAGTATACTCTTTCGAACAAATAAAGAATTTTGAAAATCGGACAATAGTTGGCGGAGTTATCGCGTAACAAATATACAAAAAAAAATACAGTCGAATTGAGAACCTCCTCCTTTTTTGAAGTCGGTTGAAAAGCAGATGTTTGTTCTCGGGTCATGGGTGTTCGTGTCTGTCTTTATGTGTGTTCCAAGGGACCCACGACACAAGGGAAAACCTCAGTGTGGACCTTTGAGTTTGTAACGTTTATTAAAAAAATAACTAGAGAACGCCCGGGACTGCATTTTCACAAGATAAAAAAATAAACATTGTCTTACAGGTTACGTAAAAGTTACTTCTGTTGCAAAATCTTCATTTTATTTTTTGCATGTTGTGTTCACATTTTACTAGGGTACAATCTTCTGCATTTATGTTATGAGGTAGGTTTTTTAAATTGAAAACTTATTTATTCGGACAATTACAATCCATTTGGTGCTAGTAATCGACTTAAGCCTTCGCGTGCTTTTTGAACACATGGTGTACGACATTTGTATTGCACGCGGCGTAAACAAGCACACGACGGGCCATTATGTTAGTAAGTATAAAAATAATTTAATTTAGTTATGCATCGATAATTCAGTGAGCTAGGACGTTTTAGTAAATGAAGATTAAATTTTTAGTGAGCAGTTAATATAAGATAATCGACACGGAATTTAATTAGGCTGTCATGCTGAATTATTTTTCACCTTAGTGCTATTTTAGTACTAGTACCTTTTTATTTTATTAGAAGTTCTAATAAATGCTCCGCTGTAGAATCACAGAAAATAAAATTTTATAACACAACAAGAGTTTATTACGGTCAATTTGTGCAAATAACCTTCAATTTTGCACAGTAAAGCCTTATCAAAACCGCAAAACGTTTTAATTGCCAGTAAACATTAACATCATCAAACAAAAACACTTCATAATATAAGAGTTCCACATAAATCAGCGTTAAATTTTTATATATAAAGTAAGTACAGGTTTCGGATGTTCCGACAAAACAACATAATATTTCTAATATTTTTGAAGGGCTTTGCAATAAAGGGTTCCTTTGGTAAACTAAAATATACTGAATTATTGCAAACGGTAGTAAAAATAATCAAAATATTGTTAATAAAAGTAAATAACCATTTAAATAAACAAATAAATCTAATATAATTTGCTACGGAACCTATAACATCCAACACTACTCGTAACTCCAGTTAAACGACGCAGTTTTATTTTTCTTTTAGACTGCGCTCCGATCTCTGTATATCGCTGACCTTTCACACTTTGAAGTGTTAATGAATTTTAATTTCATACAATTATGCTATCTTAATGGTTTTGAAGTAGCGTACATTAATAATCTAGCTCTCGGTTCTTATGCGAAGTGATTTTCAATTTATGGGGATAAAAAGATGTGTTTTCGCTACTAATCTCTAATATTACTCAAATATACATTAGCTAGATAATATAATGGCTTCTTGAAGATTTCTGACTTCATCATCTATAGACTTTTAAGGCGCCTAATAAATCGTCTCTCGTGTATCTGAACATGCTTTATGATTATTATTTTTAATAGACCATTTGAATTTTTATGTCATTTGAATCTTTTTATATCTCATAAACACATCAATAATGAAAACAAATAAATAACGACCAGGTAAATTAATATCTAAATCTATTTTTTTTTTAATTAAAATCATCATGCCTTCTTATACGATTTCTTTCGTGACGAGATTATTTTCATCATGATCAAGATTGGATTGGATCCAACGGATTTTGGTATCGCTCTTGTCTCCTGGTTTCGATTCGGGTTTATTTGGGGGTGTGTTTTTTATTTGCTCCTACATACCAAAGATACACAAAACTTTTGAGAGGACTTTGAGTGTGTAACATAAACGGTTTATATGACACTCATAGCACAACATGTACATAGGCAACAACAACGTTACTTATCTTTTTGTCCAGCGAAACTAACCCAGAAACTCTCAGCTTTTATCCTGGTAAATCCATCCAATTGCAAAGTGTTTCTATCGATTCAAATTGGATCCACTACGGATCTATTGCGGTATTTACCTAATTTATACCTCTGTGTCACCGTTCACGACACCATGTCAACATAATTCTCTTGCAGGCATGCAGTAGTGAGTTATTAGCTACAGTTTAATAGTACCGCTTCGTTCAGTGGATTTTAATTGAATGCGAGTAAAACCCACATTCGACTGCTAAATGCTTTATTGCAAATTGATTGGACTGTGGAAACTGGAATAGTAGGCGGAGACAGGGGAAAACTGTGGTGGATTGTTTATTAATTGGAAATTGTTGCACTAGGGAGCTAAATGAGGACTTTCTCCACGGTGTGCTGTTTGAATAGAACCCAGTTACAAGTATAATAATAAAACAGCAAAAATTTTCTTAATAAATATACCCCTTACTGGCTTTCTGCTGATTTTTTTCACGTAATGCCGCCCTTGTTTACGTCAAAAAGTCACTCTCCAGGACCCCGATTCTGTAAGTTAGGTTGTGTATCGATCGAATGGAGGCCATTTTATCTGTTCAGGTGGCGAAATTGACAACGTCGGACCAACAGCGCCACCGCTAACCGAACGTAAAGTTACAAACTACCTATAGAAACTGTAAATACAGTTGGCGGTGGCGCCACCAGTCAATGCAGCCGTCATTGAATGTATGAAATTTAGATAGTTCTCAATTTCACCACATGAATGGATAAAATGGCGAACATTCCATCGACACACAACTGAAGTTACAGAATCGGGGCCCAGCTCGTTGGAGCGAAGAATAAAAATTTCTAGACTTCATAAATTCATGGGTTTTAAATTAGTTAACGAAACTTTACGGGCTGATTCTTTACATGAAACTGAACAACTTTCCTCACGGAACCTATTTGAAATTAGAAAAAAAACGATTTCCCATACATGTCAAAGGCAATCAAAGGAGAGACGATTTTTTTTATATTTTGCCTACGTTTTATGAGGAAAGTTGTTCAGTTTCGTAGGCTGATTCATATTTTCACAAATTTAAAGGCACTCAATACATTGTTTAAGATTCTCGTGATTAACGGAATAACTTAAGTGGAATTATAATTTGAAAAAAAAACAATGTACTTAATATGAAAAAAAGGAAAGTGTGGTATAAAAATTATGTAAGTATTAAAAACAGTAGCTAAAGTAATTTCTAATAAATAAACCATAACTAAATATTCAAATAAAATTAAACCTTATCACCGATATCTCAGAGTCTATCACATCCGCATCGAAATAGGCTCCATCGATGCATGGGTGAAGAATCGCGACTGTCGCAAAAGGAGCATCTTAATAACATCGAAGTATCCCATAGAATTATCACATAAATCAGCCGCCTATGATTAATACGGAGGCAGACGAAGGCACTGCGTTGTACCTATAACGGCATCTTGTAATTAAACCAGCTTCCGTATGGTAGATGACTGGGTCTGTAATAGAACAGATTACATTGCAAGTTAGAAGAAGCGCTCGTGGAATCTTAAGCCAGTGTAGATGGTAACCCAATTCTTGCTTTTTTTATTTTTTTATTATAAGATGGGTTAACTCTTGACTTCAATCTTGCGCATAAAGATCAAAGATGAGGTCGACGATGGAGCGAGTTAACCCAGAAAATGCCTATAAAGGCACTGGTACTCCCACGCACCGACGGAACACAGCAAGCTGTCTGGCGTCGGACTTCAGTAGGAGGGTGGTTGTGAACCAGACGACCCTTTACAGAGCCTACCACACCGCATAAGACCATAGGACGACACCTCAGATTCCGAAAATAATGAAGTGTCGTTGCCTGGGATGGATTAGTAGGAGGCAGGTCTCATTTGTGTTTCCTTAGTCGCCTCTTACGACACCCACGGAAAGAAATGGGGTGGTATTATTCTCAACCGATCACCACACGGCATGCTCTTCAAAGCAAGACTATACCGTACAATGAAATAATATTTATTGAACACAGAATAAAAATAACATAATGGATGATATGACAATGAAGTTTACAATCCGGCAGCTTAATTTAAAAAAAAACAAATACTTCCAGACAACTATGAATCTTTAAAAAACTACTGAGTGTAAGTGGAAAAGTGTATAGTTTTTTATTAGTTTTTTCTATAAAACACAAGTTAGAATATGTAGTTGTTTGTGAGAAAAGTGTGGGAAGGAAGCCTTTAAATAAAGTTTCAAATGAAAACTATAAATCACTGTAAGAGCTTTTATACCATTTGGAGGCAAATTAGGTCAGATATATTAAGTTAGTGAAGCAAGTCCTTTGTTTAAATATAAGCTTTTAAATACGAGTAGCATAATGATATACTTTACATTTATATAATTAAGTCCTGTAGACTATTGCTCAGTTGTAGATATATTCACTAAATTTAAAGCTTCTTTATGTAATTCCGTCGTTCACGTTAAAAAGACGGAAAGTGACAGTATGATATTTAAAGTATCATTTACTTTAATGGACGATTCTGCAACTGAGCGAATATTTTATAAAGTATTACGCAATGCAAAGCGCTATACTCGACTACGGTGGTCCAAGCACGTTTGTTGTATTTCACCAAGTTAATTTTAAAATTAGCATCAGGAAACAAATTGCTGCAAATTGTTTGCTTTCACCTTCCGACTGGAGAGAATGGGTGGTTAAGTATTTTAAAATAAACTAATATAAAGCGAGGAAGTCGGTTTCCTTTCGCTTCCTTCGAGTTACATAAAGTTGAATGAACCAAAGAAATGAATGAACTGAATGGTTTCTGAAACTCATTTTGCAATAAAGTATCTAAGAGCTGTACGACGTTTACTTACACGCAATGGAGCAGGTAAAAGGATAGAATGAATATTTCAAATACCTAGTCTAAAAGCCCTTTTGCCTTTTCGGATCTGTCTAAGAAAAATTTTGAACGCGCCAGCAGCCAACTCTTGCTAGGCATGCTGTAGAAGCCAATAGCTAGGACGTGAGGGTTTTTCGGTATCATGAGCGAAATGCTGATATAACTGTCATACTCATTTTCCATCTAAAAATAACCCTCATAGTGAAGTTAAGCAGTTCTACCGCGAACGGGATTATACGTGTGAGTGTTAGTACGTATCAAACCAAGATCAATACACCTAAAGTGATAATCGTTCAGAACGAGTGCTAATTATTTGTAAACACACATCATCCTTCACGGCGCCAGTTGCTCTTCAACTCATTACAGATCAACAAAGAATCAACTATTGGCATTCCATTTTGTTTGTAAAAGCTCATTAGTGTCTCCTTCATTAGTTTCGTTATCCATATTCAGTTTATGGAAATATATCTTCCATGGACCACACAGCGGTCAAATTGGTAGCTCGCCTGTTCTTACTTTGCATATTTTCTGCATAGCCGCACAAGTCTTTTGTCAATATTGTCTCCAATTCAGTAAATATTCTGCTAAAAACACAAAATGCAAATCTGGGATGTATTTCTGCTGTCTTTTTTATATTTCCTCAATAGCTTACTACACGAGTGGCTATAAAGCTCTTTACTGCAAGCCTTGGGAAATGTCTTTCATAATCTAGCACTTACACTTAGGATAATAGACTCTAACGACCGTGTCTCTTATTTAAAAGATAAACTTTACGAGGATATGGCCTTTACATTATATAAAACGCATTAAAGACAGCTAGGAAAGCTTTTCATTACTCGACTTTAGGTGTCTGCTTAACTTATGTTATTTATTAGCATAGTCTAGTGGCGCTCGCTGATCTGAAAAAATCACTGAGGTTAAACAGCGTCTTACACAGGGGCAGGGAACTCGAAGGGTAACCAAAGTGGCAATTTATCATGTGCGATTCCGTGCTTTGTAGGGCACGTTAAGCTGGCGATCCCGTTAAGCCATGACAAAGACATTTGGCGGTTGGAAACTCTGACACCAGGTTTAATCAAGTTCGCCACACACTTGACTATACCTACACGACTATAAGATTTGACGTTGTCAATAATTTACTCAAAAGAGGTTTCCACTCAAAAATTATTTTTCGGTTCTGCATAATTTGATTCCACTTATTATAATAATTGTAGGCCCTCGACTAATCACAATAATTTATCAGACCCTTTGCTTATCCCACAATAATAAGCTTATATAATAATAAACTATAACAATTTCAGGGCCATACCAAACAATTAAATACTAGCCTAAATCTTAAGCATCAGATTAGACGATAGGTGACCAAATATACTAACATACTGAATGGTACAGAGAACTACTCGTATCAACAAAGGCAAACAATTCTCAGGAACAAACTAACGAAGCCAGTTAGCATAACAATATTCGTGTCTCGGTCGTGTTGCTGCCACACGAATAGGTACGGTCAGCGCCGAAATTAAGTTAAAATTAGACGGTGCTGTCTTATGTGTACAGAGAATATTGCACTACAAAGAATATAAAAACCGGCCAACAGCGTGTCGGGCCACGCGCATTGTAGGGTTCCGTAACAGTATGTTCAAATATGCAGCTGATTCCAGCTTTTCCAGGATATCTCGGCTATCCCAACCGGGAGGTTATGGGACTTTCCCAAGTACCTATCATCCTGGAAGGTGTCCGAACACATTCCATAAGTTCCCGCTCAGTAATTATTAATTTCTAGGTCAAAACCTAATTTTACCGTACTACTGGCAGAAGATAGACACGAATGGCGCATCTATTCCACAGACAAGAGCGCTGCTCTTAATTTTATAGAGATTTTTTGTCTCTAAATACCATCATTAGAAACCTAATAACTTTTAATCAATATCACTTTTAGGACCAAGTTTGGAACAAACAAAAAATTTCATAGCTAATAGTTATTAGTTATCGTGTTATTATATCCAAACATTGCTAAAAAAGTACGAGTAAACACATTTCACAAAAAAAAATATTTTTTTATTAAATAGATTCATTGGATATATTTTCGAAAGACTGTACTTCGGATTGTTCTTAAATAACTACGTGGCTTTTATGTAAATAACCAATCTACCCGCAGGGAGCATGCTGATATTAAAAAACCTTTGTTGGAATCCTCGGACCAATCTTGTTGTACAATATAGGATCTAAATCTCGTAATATACAATTTTGTCAAGGCGTCGCGTTGTCGTCTAAGATGAGTCACATTTTATTAGATGAAATATTTGGAAATTTATTTTTGCTATTGTTATTCTGTTGCACTTTAATTCAATACTATGTCCCGACGTATTACACATATTAACCCTTACACTAGGAATGACAACGAGCGGACTTTTTGATTAACGTATTATATGACATAAAAGTATACTTCATCAGTATCTTCTTTAGATTATGCACTTTACATTTGGGAAAGTTACGTAGCTAAAGCGTTATTACCGACTTCAAAAAAGGAGGAGCTTCTATGTTCGACGTATTTTTTTTCTATGTATGTTCACCGATATCTCCGCCAGTTATGGACCGATTTTCAAAATTGTTTTTTTTGTTCAAAAGAACATACTCCAGAGGTGGTCCCATATAATTTTTATCGAAAAATTTTCAGCGCTTTAAAAAAATCAACAAAAAAAAATACTAAAAATCAGAACATCGTCTAAATAAATGAGTGACATTTTCGTTTGTGGTTATCTGCTAATAAGCATTGTAGCCTGCAAAAATAATAGTTATCTACTTTTTGCGAACTGTTGTTGGGATTGAAGTCGGTGACTCATACGTTTTTAATGTGGAAAATTATTTTAATCTCTAGCTTTATTACTGCAGTTTCATCAAAACTCATTCAGCTGTTTTTACAAGATAGAGTAACAAACGTCTAAATCTTCACAATCATAATATAAAGTAGGGATATCATGAAGAGACGATACAGAAAACAAATTTCGACTTCTTGGACTCCCTTTCCCTTCTTCTTATCGTGTAGGTATAGTCAAGTGTGTGGCGAACTTGGCTAACCCTGGTGTCAGAGTTTTCAAACCGCACAATGGCCACTGTCTTGGTTTTAACGACTGTAGTCAATCGACAGCAGCCGGGACCGACAGCTTAACGTGCCCTCCGAAGCACGGAAACGCTCGTGGTAAATTGCCACTTGGTCACTCATCAGGTTCCCTACCTCTATGTACGTTACTTAACCTCACTGATCGGTTGAGATCCCTTTCCCTACGTCACGCTTTTTCGCTTTTCCTATATCTTTAACGTGTATTGTCACAGGGCCTTTTTATAATTCGAACGGCGCGGCACGGCATGTAAAAAATTGAATACCATTGCCCCCTATACTCCCAGCTTCTAGTATCACTTGTACATAGAAGGCAATGGTAATAAAATTTTGCTATTTCGTTTTCAAATTTGGCCGGTTTGGTCTAGTGGTAGTAGCGCTGCCTCTTGATGAACGGGTCCTGGATTCGAATCCCAGTCGGGGCAAATATTTGAGTTAAAAAAAAGCAGATGTTTGTTCTCGGGTCAAGGGTGTTTGTGTCTGCCTTTATGTGTGTTCCGAGGGACCCAAGACACAGCAGAAAACCTTAGTGTGGGCCTTTGAGTGTATGGCGTTTTTATTTTATTTATCTTGTCTTATATATAAAAATGAATCACTAAATCTGTTGGTAAGCGCAAAACTCGAGAACGGCTGGACCGATTTGGATGATTCTTTTTTTGTTGTGTTCCTTATTGTCAGGAGAAGGTTCTTATGAAAGAAAAACCTAAAAAAGTGCCACGGGAACGAAGTCCCGGGCGGAAAGCTAGTTTAATTATAAAAAGGCCCATTTTGTACAGTATCCCTTTCTCCCCCTATGACTTTGACTATTCCCCCTCGCTCCTAAGAAATGGATAGAACAGCAAAAAGACGTCTCAGAATTGAAAATGTCGCAATATGACTCATAATTTCCAGCAGTTACCCGTCTACCATATGTCGATGTTCCAAAAGTATTAATATATTTAACAACAATAATGCTAAAAGTGCAGTTACGTCCGTTCATGATTACAAAGTGCGAGGGCGACGTTTGCAAATTGCCCTTTCTGATACAGTCTACACCATTCTCAGCTTTACACTTATAATGTCACTTACACTGGTAAAGTTGTATAAGATGCTTAATAAAGATCCAATACTGGTGTAAAGTTTGCCGTGCTTTTCAGTATGGTTGTTATTTTGTCATTGTTACAGTGCCTACGTAATTTTCTGCGATTTAAGGCGACTACAGCACCTAAATTACGATTTTATGATGCGTAGATAAGCATGACGCACTGCATTGAATCGAAGAAAAAAATACTACGGTAATATTCAGGACATAAACTAGATAATTAGTTTGCTGAAAACATGATTCAGCACTTTTGGTTCGATAGAAAAACCTCTAAATACTCAATATTTGTATCTTTTAAGCTGTAAAAACCATAGTAAAATGCATATAGGAACTTGAATTTGCTATCAAAATATTCGTGATTGAACACTCTTGATAAGTAGTTAACGCATTTTTGAATTTAAGCTGTCACCTTTCCATAAATCTCATTTTTCTAACTTTCGAACATGTTTTTACGCACGCACGCTTTTATAGTCCGCAAACTTCGTGTATCGACACTGTTCGCACTGCCGGCCCAGGCCTGTTGAGAGACGGAGATGGCACTATTCCTATGTGTGCTGCCTTTATCGGGTGCTGTAGTCGCCTTAAAGGAAAATATTAAGTAGTAGGTTTACTTTTTAAAAGGAAAGGTTTTCTACTATAAAAACCCTTTGCACGACAAGTTCATTTGTTACTTTGGTCGACAGTAAGTATCTGGTGCTTTACTCTCTTTTTAGGGTTTCGTACCTCGAAAGGAAAAAACCGAACCCTCCTGATAGGATCACTTTGTTGTCCGTCCGTCCGTCTGTCTGTCTGTCAAGACCCTTTTTCTCAGGAACGCGTGGTGGTATCAAGCTGGAATTTATATCAAATATTCAAGTCTTCTGTTCCTTGGAGCTGTGAAAAAATCAAACTCTGCCAACGCAATCAAAAGATACACGTTTATGCCTCAAATTTCCGCCAATTTCCGACACTCGCAAGGGAATCAAAACCTACAGGGTACTTCCCGTGAACTCAGAATTTTGAAATTTGGCACGAAGCAACGTCTTATAGCGCAGATAAAGGAAAAATTGCGAAAACCGTAAATTTTTAGTTACATCATATAACAAAAATATTTTCTAAATATTTTAAACTTACTACCCCTTTCCTCATGAACGCATAGAGGTATTAAATTGAACTTTTACTTATATACCTACGGGTTTGTACGGAACCCTCAGTGTGCGAGTCAGACTCGCACTTGGCCGGTTTTATTTGTTATTATTTTGGAGTTTCGAGGACAGAATGATAAAACAATTTACTCCAAGGAATAGTTACATAAAAACCTCTCGCTTTTTAACCGACTTCAAAAAAGGAAGAGGTTTCTCAATTCGACCGTATATATTTTTTTTATGTATGTCCGCGGATAACTTCATCGTTTATGAACCCATTTTGATTATTCTTTTTTTGTTGGAAAGGGAGTATCTCAAGGGTGGTCCCATGGTAAGGAAACCAGGATCTGATGGTGGAATCCTGAAGAAATTGAGGGAAACTCTCGAAAAAATTGTCTTTTTTTTTGGGATTGAAGTCGGTGACTCTTACGTTTTTGACGTGGAATTTTTATCTTACGATAAATATTTATTGAAAACTTCCCCTTTGTGATATTATTGAGCGTTTCAATAGTTTACATTCAAATAACTTAGATATTATGCTACTGGACTGAACTTACTTTAGTCAACGCTCAATGACGTGTAGGTTAGTCGTCTAAAGATCATATAGTAGGGAGCGTAACCAAAGGCGGCCGGTTTGGTCGAGTGGTAGGTGCACTGCCTCTCGATCGACGGGTCCTGGGTTCGATCCCCAGTCGGGGCAAACATTTGTGTAAAAAGCAGATGTTTGTTCTCGGGTCTTGGGCGTTTGTGTCTGTCTTTATGTATGTTCCAGGGTGTTTATGTATGTATGTTCTGTCTTTATGTATGTATGTTCCTGTCTTTATGTTGACCCACAATACAAGGGAAAACCTTAGTGTGGACCTTTGAGTGTGTAACGTTTATAAAAAAAAAGGGATCTTGGTTCTAATCAGGATAAAGATCTAGTTAATAAAATCCAAACTACGACCGCTGCTTTGAAGCGTCGGATGTCAGTGTTTTTGAATCTATTTCTTGCGCTAAGTTAATGACAGTGACAGGTATCTGTCATATGTTGATCGTAGACTTATAGAATACTATCTTTTCGCCCGCGGCTCCGCCCACGTGGACTACAGGTGCCCAAACGTGGGATAAAATGTAGTCTATGTCGTTTCCCAGGTTCTAATCTATCTGTGTACCAAATTTCATCAAAATCGGTTTAGTAGTTTAGGCGAGAAAGACGGACAGACAGACAGACTGACCGACAGACAGACAGACAGAGTTACTTTCGCATTTATAATATTAGTAAGGATGGGGTGACTTTAAATAAGGTGGCCAAATTTTAGGGGGTTATTCTCCCCATGAAACTGAACACCTTACCCCACAAGGAATCTGTTTGAAATTCTCAAAAAACTACCAACTTCTCCTAAAGCAACCAGCTGATCGCACAAGTGTCTTATCTTATCTTATGTAGCCATCATGTGTCCCACTGCTGGGCAAAGGCCTCTCTCCGTTCCCTCCATGACTCCCTATCTCGTCCTTCCTGCGGCCATGCCTTACAAAAGGCGTCCAGCTCGTCTCGCCATCGTCGTCTCGGTCTGCCGCGTAGTCTTCTATCGGTCGGTGGCTTCCACTGTGTGGTGGTCTTTGCCCACAATCCATCCGGCATGCGGCAGACGTGGCCTGCCCAATCAAACTTTAGCTTAGCCGCAGTATGTGTCACATCAGCAATTTGGGTTTTAGAGCGCAGTACGGTGTTTCGGACCCTGTCGATCCGTTTTAGACCCAACATGCTGCGCTCCATGGCTCTCTGGCAAACTGCGAGTCTGGACCTTTGAGCTTCCGTCAAAGACCAAGTCTGAGCTCCGTAGGTGAGTACTGGGAGAATGCATACGTCCACGAGTCTACGTTTTAGAGACAAAGGTAAGTCACCTTTCATATGCTCTTTCATCAACCAATAGCTATGAGAAGGATTTTTTTTTTATGTTTTCACCTATATTCCTTGGAGAAAGTTGTTCGGTTTTGTGAGCTGATTCATATCCCTAATTTTCGCTTATGGAATAACTTAATAGATATATCCCTTCTAAACCAATTGTTTTCAATACATACAAGGCTATTTTGCAAACACAAAACTAGTTCAGCATACATTTTTATATTGATTTGTGAACGGGCCGCGAAAACTTTTTTTAAATAATTATATACGATTTAGTTTAACAAACTTATTATTGCAGTTAATATGAATAGTTTTCTATGTAAAAAAGATGGTAAGCAAATTTTTTCAACAGCTTTGTTGGTTTGAAAATCGTTAGATAGTTTGTTTGAGATCATAGTAGAATTTAATATTCAGGCAAACGTTGTGTCGTTGGAAGATAAATTTTTACATTTTGTGAATGCATGTCTTATTAAAAAAGTAAAAACACTACAAATTGCCGATATAATGCTTCCTTACTTTAAAATCTGTGTCCAATAGAACAAAAGTAATTGCTTACTTGAAAGCCTTCGATAATATCCCGCCATTCTTAGCCATTCGCTTTGCAATAAAGACATTTTACATTATTTATCGTCTACGTGATCTTTATATCGAAACAATCTGTAGAAAAGCGTTGTAAACAAATAAAGGAATCTGACATTTAGGTGGCACTCGTGATTTGTGGATTCATTTCGTAATCTCAATTCATGTGGTCTTTAACAGCCTTAAGTATTCTGAATTACTTTGTTTTCACAACAACGTAGATATGAAAGTTGCCTGATATTATTGCTTCGAAAAACATCGTGCTTTTTAAAAGAAACGTAATAAAAATACTTAAGTTTGTTGCAGCGCCAAGAACACATATTAGAGGCCCAGAAAATAAGAGAAGAAAATAAGCATCAGAGTAAAAAAGAAACATTTTCCACGGTAAAGCAATCTTAAAACTATCACCAATCAAAAGGCTTAAGAAGTTCATCAAGTAAGAAGTACACGCTCTGTAGAATTTTTTAAGCTATTGCATAGATTTTATCGCGGGCCTTGAGCGCGGGGACCGAACCCAGAAATTCCGTAACGAAAAAACCCAACACCCCCCACCACGACGTCTGGTCTCTTGCATCGTCTAACATCGTTTCAGTTCGGCAGTCTTCGACACGGTGTTTGTGTGCGTGTAACAATAATAATAATATAATAATAATATAATTGCAAATCTACCTCCACGAAGAGAATATGTTGAAGATACATCAGACATAATAATAATAATCCCCAGAAATGGGAGAAGAAAATGGTTTTTCTCCAATATAATAATAATAATATAATTATAATAATAATATTAATAAAATGAAGTTGCTCCGATCCGGACGAAAATCGGTATCTGGGGGGTTTGGGGGTCGATGATTCCGAATATCGGGTCACTTTTTCGATTCCACCATTTTCCAAGATGGCCGCCATACAAGGAGTGGTGAGGCGAGGCCGCAGGCCGAGCCGAACCACGACACCACGCTGCGAGGCGAGGCCGTAGGCCGAGGCGAGCTGCGTAAAAAGCGAGGCCGAAGGCCGAGCTCCGCGTAGGGCGTAGCCCGGAGCGTCCCCCCCCAAATCCAAGATGGCCGCCATACAAGTTTAGATTCTAAAGGTGAGGCGAGGCCGAAGGTGGAAATGGTGGTAAATGGTGGCGAAGACCGCCATCCGAAAATTTCATATCCGCCATCTTGGATTTTAGTTGGGTGAATCGTGACGCGAAGGGCAAAGCCCGGAGCGTCTCGATTCCCCCCACCAAAAATCCAAGATGGCGGATATGAAATTTTCGGGCATACCGATATGGGTGTCGTTTAATAGGTTTTCGGGGGTTCTGATTCCGAAAATGACATCCATTTTGAAATCCAAGATGGCGGACATGTATTTTTTGTAAAAAACCGTCATGGGTGTCGTTTAATAGGTTTTCGGGGGTGCTGATTGAGAAAATAACATCCATTTTAAAATCCAAGATGGCGGCCGTAAAAAACAAAAAAAAATGGTAAACTTTTTTGAAATTTTTACACAGCATTTTGTATCAACTTATGCAATTATAATTAAAAGTAGAGGGATACTTTTAATTATAATTGCATAAGTTGATACAAAATGCTATGCAATAGCTTTACCGCGGCAGTCCCCGAGTGCCACACGTCTATTTTTTTTTTTAATATAATACAACCAAGTCTTCCGCAACTAAATCTGCTCTTTAATAAGGCGCGAGTTAATTAGAGGTAATCTCTGCGTTATCTCAACGAACGTCTGCCGCGACGCCGTAATTTCATGTTTGGTAAATATTTTCCTTGATGACTGGCCCGGCCATAGATAACACTTTATTAGGGTTCCGCTACAGAGTCTGATGATCTAATGTAGTGTCTTTTGAGTGACGGGCTACTGTTGTTCTCTAAATGTGTATTTAAGTAAAATAGTAATAAATAAACGTTACACACTCAAAGGCCCACATTTAGGTTTTCCCTTGTGTCGTGGGTCCCTCGGAACACACATAAAGACAAACACAAATACCCATGACCCGACGACAAACATTTGCTTTTTACACAAATATTTGCCCCGACTGGGAATCGAACCCAGGACCCGTCGATCAAGAGGCAGTGCCACTACCACTAGACCAAACTGGTCGTAAAATGCTTAATTTATTTTTGTTCTGTCTCACAAGACACAAGTTGTGTCTTGTTAACTTCGTTTTGGTGTAGTTTTTATGTTAAAATAAAGTTTTCGCTCAATATATTTTGATCAAATCTATTTTTAAATGTTTTAAGTTAAAAAATCTGGTCACATATTTAAGTTTCAATTAATTTTTTAAAAACTGTGAAAATATGCTATTAGCACTATTATTTATAAATCTATCAGTTAATGAATTTGGTTCGTATAGTTGTATTAATTGTCACCTCTAATAAGAAAATTAATTTAAGATCCAATAACTTCGAGGCCTTTGCTACGCAGAGGAATCTAATAGACTAGTAAAAGAAAAGGGTTAACGTATGAATTTATTCCAATTCTTATGTTCTCAAAATAGCATTGTGTTAACGACATACGGAACCCATCGTCGTCAAAAGTTAACAAGTTTATTTTTTTTCTTCTAAATTTACATTGTAGGCGTGAGATTGGAATTCCCTTTAAAATCTAACCACTACACTGTCACGAGTGAAGGGATTAACTTTATCTAATGTTTTAAAAAAATCTCTGATTTTATAAACAAATCTTTTCTTTAAAATTCATTATAATTCCCTATGTAATCTATTCTCAAGGATTAAGTTCAAACAATTAAATGAACTACATTTAATGTTTTAAATACATTTCTAATGCCATGTTATCTTCATCTTGAGTGGCATATAAAATCTTAACCGTTTAATTTTATTAACAATTTGCCTTTTCCTTATCGCCCAACTGCTAAAGGAAATACACAATAAAAGGGATTTTACTATCTAGCTTTCTGTTAAGGATTTCATATCCTTAGAAAAGTAGTCAATAAGGCTTTTCACCACACACAAAGGTTTCCCTACCGCAAAAACTACCTAGCAACTTAACATTCAGCAGGCGGCGGCGCTGCTAGTCAAGGCGGCTGTCATGAAATGTATGAAATTTCGATAGTTCTCAATTTCGTCACATGAAAAGATAAAATTGTCACTATCATCATTCCACTGCCATTTATTAGCGGAATAGCAGCCCTGTTTTGTGGTTCTCGTAGAAACATACAGAGGCACAAACAAGACAACATTTTATATGGATTGAATTTCCTGTGCACGCTGAAAACTTCAATTCAAAACCAGCTTGTTAAACTTCTTAAAATAATTGCCCACAAACAAAGCAACTGAAATAAATGAAAATTGTAAACTAAGTAGTTAGGCACGAGAGCTCTTACCATCATTATCACAAAGTCCTTAGACATACTTACGAACAGAAATGTATATTTTAAATTCATTTAGCACATGCAATGATATCATACAAAACAGACATTAACTAATGCTATTCTTTCTCAATTAAATGTTATCAGAATTTCGATAGTTTTTGGGATAATTTTATGTTTTCCTTGCGTTTTGTCCTGATTCCGGTTTTAGGTACAACATTATTAGGTAACCTAATTTGGCGCTATGCAATGTAAAGCAATACTGCGCCCCGCCGCTTTCAGAATGCGATGTATATTGCTGGTATTCGTGTTCTAAGCTGTTATAGTTTGTTTACAAAATGGAGTTATTAGAATAATTCATTTTATTTGAAAGCAGAAAATATCAAAAAACATGACAAAAAAATCAATAGTTTTCCTGAGGGAAGCACCACTGAAAAATCACAAGAAATGATGGTCTGAATTTAGGGTTTTAGTTTTTATTAAGCTGTTCCTTATACCCTGTACATCTGTGTAATATTAATATAGTCATGTAGAACATAATAAAGCAACAAAGGTATACAAAAACGATTTACCTTGTGGTTTGAAGTCAATTTATCCCTTTTTACTTTTTACACCATTGTTACCACGACAATGCATATTTCGTTCACAAGTTTGTTGCACGCAGGCTTCCTCGAATGTAGTCACGTGCTCCAAACACGCGAAGGCACTTTAGCTGTCTCCAAATTTATGCAACTTTCCTCACCGCAATGTAAATAGCCCTCATAACCCTTCGGAACCTTTGTGTCCCCATAGGATATTCCTCTTACCCTTATTTGCCAACTTTATGTGGATGTGGAGATAAAAGTAGTAGTTCTGTGGTTTTGATCGATTTTTCACGGTATAGATTGACATCTTGAACCATATGATACAGTTTGAGTTTTATAATTTTACAAACTCAAGTCGATGAGTTCCGAAATGTATTTTTTTTTGAGTTATTTAGCCAAATAAGCAACAGACAAAACCTATGCGATTGTACTTTGATTACGGATCTTTTACTATAATGCCAATATAGGATGAAATTCTACATGCCTTCATTGCACCTTACCCTTCAACTCATATCCATCAAGAACGTTCTTATATCCTTTATTAGTCTACACTAATCTATACTAATATTATAAAGAGTATTTTTCTATGTAACGAATAAACTTAAAAACTACTGGACCGATTTCAAAAATTATTTCACCATTAGGATGCTATATTATCCCTGAGTAATATAGGTGACATTATTTTCCCGAATCCTAACGGGAACGAAGTCCCGAGCGGAATGCTAGTATTTAATATGGCAGATTCAATATTCGCGTTCACGCTTCATGCCAATACCTTTGTATATAAAATCACGCGCTAATTGGTTCGTATAAAGCACATACTGATCAAAGATTATTTCCCTAAAGGATTCCGAGGCCTCTATTAAAGTTTTTAGTTTTTACGAGTACCTTTAATTATCAGTATGGAATTAATAAGCTGTAATTAAGTATTCAGCTGGTAAACGAATTAAAATACCATTTTAGCATCTGCAACACTAAAATGTGGTTAAAGTTTGATGAACAAATTGTATGATTTGGATGTTTTACTTTTTTTGCCCACAAAATTTGTAAGAAGTGACAGTGCGTAAGGGTAAGTGATAATAATTATGTTTTACTACATAATCATCATGGTTGTACTGTAGAAAAAAGTGAAATTGGCAGTCGCTCCACTGTAAATGAGTTGACATGCCATATCATGCCATATGACGGCCGGTTTGGTCGAGTGGTAGTGACGCTGCCTCTTGATCGGCGGGTCCTGGGTTCGATCCCCAGTCGGGGCAAACATTTGTGTGAAAAGCAGATGTTTGTTCTCGGGTCATGGGTGTTTGTGTTTGTCTTTATGTGTGTTCCGAGGGACCCACGACACAATGGAAAACCTTAGTGTGGGCCTTTGAGTGTGTAGCTTTATTATTATTATTATTATGGTCAAGCATACCCTGAATGAGTAACGGGACTAAGTGCGGGTAAGAAGAGAAAGAATTTATAACGTATTAATAGGTTTAAGCTATTTATGTAAAGATTGTAAATCGTAAAATAATATACGTAAAGAAAAAAAATGAAATTACTGATGTAATGTAACATCAACGTTTTTCTACAGTTCTACAGATTTCATTTCTACAGATTTCTAAAGCTAGAAAGATACTCTTAAATTAAAAATAATACTTTAGTCACGACTTGGCGTCTACCACCTCCTATCACTGTAACCCCAAAAGAGAGATATAGAGAGGGCTGCACATCATGTTACCACACGCGTGCACCCTGTGATGTAACGACAAGAATAGGTTTGCAATGAAAATGGAGTAACCGTGTGGTGGTCGGTTGAGAATAACACCACCCCATCTCATTCCGTGAGTGTCGTAAGAGGCGACTAAGGAAACACAAACGAGACCTGCCTCCTAGTAATCCATCCCAGGCAAAGACACTTCATTTTTTTCTGAATTCGAGGTGTCGTCCTATAGTATCATGCGGTGTGTTAGGCTCTGTAAAGGGCCGTCTGGTTCGCGACCACACTCCTACCGAAGTCCGACGCCAAACAGCTCGCTGTGTTCCGTCGGTGCGTGGGAGTACCAGTGCCTTTATAAATATTTTCTGGGTTAACTCGCTCCATCGTCTTTATGGTCAATATTGAGGTCATAACTCTTGACCCATATTATAATTAAAAAAATTTTTTTTAAAAAAAACCTAATGCGCTGGTCTCTGTAGAAGTTCAACTGAGATCCGATGCCCCAAAGTACCGCGATCGTAGACTCACAGAATAGATTCATATGAAATAACCTACTCGGTACTCACCCTTCTGTGCTTAAAATCATCTATGTAAGATTGCACAGTGTAATATAGCCACAATGAACGGCAAATTCTAATTTCAATCTCCTTTGTGCCCTGAACGTCATATAATCTGTGCAATAATCTGCAGTCCGACATGTATGAGTAAACCTGTGTTATTTTGGCTGTATGGCTGTCATAGCCTTTGTTTGTTTGCATTTAGAAAGCTGTTGAAGTGATGGAAAGAACCTGCTTTAACACATTACTGTGAAATACCTAATTCCAAGGAGGCTGTTTCGCCAACCAATGATGTCTTATTGGCGTAGAATGACAATTCATTTGTGTTGCATGTGGGTGGTGCATTTTATCTCTTCAGGTGACAAAACTGCGAACTATTGAAATTTCATACTCAAATGATGCTTTGACTAGTGGCGCCACCGCCAACTGAATATTCAGTTGCTAGATGGTTTGCAACCTTTTGCAACTTAACGTTCGGTTGGTGTGGCGATGGTCGGGGTGGCTGTCAGCAAGTATATGAAAATCAAAGAGCTCTCAAATTCGCCATCAGAACATTATCATTCAACCGCTATTGAGACGCCACTGATTAAAGGTATAGACGCATTGTATGGGTTTTCAAATGGTCTATACGTACTTACTTCACTGGCTCAAAGTAGATCTTGGCCTCCGACATTAAAGTGCGCCATACCATTCTGTCTTGTGCCAAATGGATCATAAGTAATTAAAATTCTTTGCTAAGGCTGGGTTATGTTGAAATCACTTCAATTAGCTCACAAGAATCAATAGTGCAAACCCATTAAACCTCTGAGATTTATCAAATAAATACAAAATCATGAAAATAATTTAATAAAGTGTTCATTATTATTCGAGTGGATAAAACGCGCAATCAAGGTTCATTTATAACAACTTCACATTAACACCACGTGGCGCGAAATAAGTGCTTTAATTTGTTAAGCGATTCACATTTTTGAAATGACCACGTTTCCATACGAGTAGGTACTGAAACGCATTTATTAAAAGGTATTTTTCTATAAATAAAAGGTGCCTATCAGTTACGAAGTTTATGTTAATGGCATCTGCTTTTTGCTTTTTTTTTGGCACAATTATTAATGTAATAATTTATCCTGTTTTGCGTAATTTGGTTTGTCAAACATAACCTCTCGTCACATGTTCTTGTTTCCCATGTTTATGGGCAAATCTTTATGCAGTGTAATTGTACTTTTTTTGAACACTTCAGATTCAATATGCAATACAAAAGGTATAAAACCTATTTTCGTCCTAACATCTCGCCAAGTGGGCCGTCCTGACCAGCCAATACATTTAGAGTGGGCTTGAGATACATAATTAAAATCGGCAGTAAAGTACGTACTCGAAAGTAACACTTCAAATTGGAAAAATCTGTGAATTTATGTAGTCCATTGATAATTTAATACAGACGGGACTTCTCGTGGCATAAGTCCGCTTTTGTAAACTTCCTACTCTGTAAACTTGTTATCGTCTGTATTATCATTGTGCAACAAAGAATAAATACATACATACAGTAGATATTATTAAGCATGTAGGAAGGAGAATGGGGAACGTGATATGTTTTGTCGATATTTTTTAAATATTTTATCAACGATTTAAGGTTTAATGACTATTAAACACCAGTTAATTTTTTTTATTGTGTCTAA
This sequence comes from Aproaerema taeniolella, assembly GCA_949987775.1. Lineage (NCBI taxonomy): Eukaryota > Metazoa > Arthropoda > Insecta > Lepidoptera > Gelechiidae > Aproaerema > Aproaerema taeniolella. The sequence goes on from OX465256.1 coordinate 13,015,529, forward strand.
TAATTTTTTTATCATTTTTTAAAGTTCAATGTCATGTTTCATCGCACTTTAACAGCTTTTTGTGAAATTTTATTTTTACTTACATTAAACAAAATCAATGCTTCTTTAGATGCGATGCCGTCCTTGTTTACAGCAACAACCTTTCTGCAACTGAACGTAAGTGTTACGTAAGCAACACTGCCGAAAAGTTTTATCAAAATAGTTTCAGTAGATTCGTGACTGTTAAACGTAACATGATTAAAACCGTTTTTATAAGTGCATAATTTTGCTACTCACAGTTATAATTTTAACACACAACTTTGTTGCTCACGCGTTTGCAAAGACAACAATGTTCTTAACTTGTATACTGCGCAGCCGTCGATTTATAACATCAATTAGTCGAAACGCGTGCGCGACGACAACTGACAAATCGGCTGTGACTGCCGACTTGCATGTGGGTGGTGCATTCTATACCTACCCGGTACAAATGCCCATTACGCATAGGGTTTGTTTATATTAAAGGTGCTTACCGCAGTAATTTATTGGAGACCCATTGTTTATTAGAGAGGGTTGTTAACCGCAAATTAATTATGTGATTAATGTTTTTATACGCCTGTTTAGATGTTCTGCCCGTATTTACATGTATTTTTTCACCCCTGAGACAAAAGGGGGGTGTTATTAGTTTGACGTGTGTATCTGTGTGTCTGTCTGTGGCATTGTAGCTCCTAAATGAATGAACCTAGAGCTGAGCAGATCCAAATACTCGTAGCCAGGGTGTCTTGTAGTCAGCAAAAGTCAAGACACACTCTCCTCTGCCAATACATGTAGGGCCTGGCTTATCAAACACTGGATTATATTCTTGTTTACTTGTGATAAGGTTCAAATTAAAACTAAGATATTGATTTAGGGAACCAACTGTACCCGATGTGCCAAAACCAAAAGGCAAGTCAACTTCAATAAAAGTGTCCTTATTGACAAATAGTACTTTGATCAATTAAGATACGCGAGATTACAGTCATTAAGTATAGGCATGCAAAATCTAGGCTTTGCTCGTACACGACACGGTTGTAAACTAGTCAAACTACTTGAATTGACCTTAACGGAGAGAGATCTACTAACGTTTTACGATTATGTAAATCTGACGTAGATTAGCCTGATTTCATGTAATTTACCTCGTACTGGACTTGCATTTATTTGAAAGCAAAGGAAATTTATAGATTTTTCTTTTAGTCATTAATTTAAGGGGACTACTTAAGAAATTTATATAAAATAAAATACAAAAACACACGAAATAATATTTTTTTTGTCTTTTTATACTGAAACATTCGCTTATCGCACAAGTGGTATACAGACGCATTCGAAAATGCTTAATTGAATTAAGTAAATCCGTAATTTTTAACCCCTGACGCAAAAAGAGAGGGGTGTTATAAGTTTAACGTGTCTGTCTGTGTATCTGTCTGTGGTATCGTAGCTCCCAAACGGATGAACCGATATTTTTTTTGTGTCATAGATAATTTTATCTCAAGTGTTCTTAGCTATGTTTCATGAAAATCTGTTCAGCCGTTTAAAAGTTATAAGCAGTCGAATGTCGGGGGTGATTCAAAATCTTTAATTTTAGTGTTACTTTAAGTATGTCAGAACTTTTCGTATATTTTCCGCTAGACTCCTATTCTGTTCCAATTTTCGGTCATGCAATTCTTAATCTGTTTAACTAATACCATCATTATTATTATTGTAAACAACGGACTGAAGTCTTAGAAAATGCAGCAAGCCAAGTTAGATTCAACTTATTCCATAAACCCATTCGAATATCCATTTATTTATAGAAGAAAAAGGCGGAGGCAAACCATCAATAAAATCACTTTATACCGCTGTAGGAAATGAAGAAACATTGCGATAATTAAAACGTGTCATTAATAATTAGTCAACCCGTGTGAAATTAGTTCCGTTCGCAATCAAAGGGTTAATTTCCATAATTACGCCCATAGCACGATATGATTGGATTCTAATTGCCAACAATTTGTTAGATCGCGATTCTATAGATCGACAGATATTCTATAATTGTTAAACAAACTACGGGATATTAGTTTTGCATATTTTTGCAGTTAAAAAACTATAAATTCACACCTATCTAGATTGACAAGCTATTTCGAAATCGTAATTTGAAATCTGCCAATACGTGCCGTTTATCGCTCACTTATCAAATGTTTGCTACTAGGTAGCCTTTAATCATTTATTTTATTTTAAGTATGTATTTCTTGTTTTATGGAATTACGTTTAAACATTTTCGCACTTTTACGTATTTAATTATGCAAGAATTCAGATTAATGTCTCATGTTTTTATTATATTTCACAAATAAATTATTTTTCCATTTATTTACATTTCATTTTAACATCGTAAGGAGTCGGCACACTTAAAAAAATTTTAACTTAAAAAAAGTTATTTCGTTAGAATAAAGACGTATACTATTGAAAATTAAGATGAGTATACTATTGAAAAGTATAGAGCTACACGATGAATAGCTTCATCAGGTATAAAGAAATTCCCAAGACAGTATACCACAAATACCATAAGGTAATGAGGTATTTTATCAACAATTAATCATAAGTGCATCGTCAGGCCGGGATGATCCACGAAAGGGCAAAAACGTATTTCATTCATTTTTACACTACATTACGGGGTGTAGTGGGCAATGCATATAGATTCTTGGCTTTATGGAAATACTACCTTTCGGCCCGGGACTTCGTTCCCGTGGGAATTTGGAATATGTAGCCAATGTATTAATCCAGGGTGTCAGCCACCTCCATATAAAATTTTATCAAAATTGGTCCAGCCTTTTGAGCGTGAAAGAGTAACAAACATCCATACATCCATACAAATTTTCCTGTTTATAATATCAGGAAGGATAAGGATTTGAAACTAACGGTTTCTGTAATTGAAAGACAAATCAAGTTGTCATCAAGGTTGGATTATGGTTTACAATACAATACAATACTCTTTATTGCACACAAAAAACATAACAATAAAACAAACAAAACGGGTGTAAATACTGTGGTTTGTAAATAAACGGGTGTAAACTCTAATCAGATCTAAATTAGACCAAACATTAAACTATCGGGGCAAAGAAAAAAGTCAATACATAATTAAAATGACATGCATACACCCACATGCATATTTCACTTTTTCGTAGATCTTATAGTTCGGTTTATTCTTAAAATTACACACAGTATTTATGCCAAATTCTGTAGCAACGTTTTATGTTTTGACGGAGAACACTTTTATATCGGATAGTTAGCCCCTAATCAACGAAGTAGCAAATAAAAGTAGTAATTTACAAATTAAAACAAAACAAAATTGAAACACCCTAACAACGTCGAACCAACATTGTTCAGCTCTCAAGCCATTGAGAAAATTGTTAATCGTTAAATAAATAAGTAATTTAACAAATCAGATTTTAAGTGGCGTGCCTGGCCAATCTACGCGCTGATCAAATTAACTTATGCTTCACTCCCCCAGTTTATTTGAGGATAATGAGCTGTAATAACTAAGGAACGTGAGTGTATGGTGAACATAATGAAGAAAGCTTGGCTGGGTTCAGTAGTTTCAGATTTTTTTTAGACTGTATCTAATGAATGAAGGAATTAATGATATCTATTTGCACGAAATATGGGTCAAAGGATCTTAGAGGTGATATACAGGGTGACTTTTTAATCAGTACGCAATTGTTTCTTACAGTGTCATTAACATTGATAGAACGTAAGTAAGGAGGAAAACAATTTTTTACGAAGTTTTCTGATTTTGATACACCTTTTTAACGTCTTAGAGGATGAATTCTGTAAAACGCAGAAACAAGGGTGTCACAAATTGTCTTGAAGAGTACTATTACCAAGCTTCAAGTCAATTGGAAGATGTTATTTTTTTTCCATACAAAAATTTTGATTTATTTTCATGCCTCAGACGATCAAGCTTGAAATTTTCATATGAAACGATATAAAACATAAAAATACGGGTCTGTTAAATTTTAATACAGTTAACGTATAAAAAATTAACGTGGTATACTTGTATTATAATCGTAATTAAACTTATTTTTTGACATTACTTCTATCTTTTGTCGTCAAACATCAATATTTTCACTTATCTATTTATTTTGTCGTCCAAAAGTAGAAAAGTGATAGTTACCCATAATATTATGTAAGCATCTTATTTTAGATGCCATACCATAATACTGCTACAGTAATACGAATGCATTTATTTTAATTCGACAAGTAGATCTACAGAGGCCAGCACATAAGGTTAATCCATTTTCATTGAAAAACCGCTATTATCGCAACAGCACAGAGCGTAAGCGTATGGTAACATGATGTGCGGCCCTCCGTACATTACGCTCACACATACATACATTTACAATTACGTACTTCAACACATTTATATTTTTAAGTTATTTTTTTTTTTCCTTTCTTATGGCAACGCTACCTGTCCGGTTTAACCCTTAGTCCAGTTGGCTAACGTTTTCTTGCTATTGGTGCACAGACTGATTAAATTTTAAATTACTTAGACCACACACGCTGCCCTCAATGTAGTATCATATCGTGATACTAGGCTGTAGGTGGCCTAAAGAACTTTGTGTTAAGACCAAGAAAAAAAAATATTTTTATTGACAAAATACTACAAAACATCAACAAAATCTTCACAAAGTACTTAAAAAACACAAAATACTTTTATTTTCACAAAATATTCCAATCTAACCTAATATTCTGAAAATATTATGTAAATGATTGGCGTTTCACAGTCAAAGTAAAGTTCACCGCCATTTTGACTGGCACGACTCGCGGGCTGTGCTAGACTTGCAGAGATATTACAGTAAAGAAAGAAAACAAAAGAGTGGCGCCACGTGGATAATCAAGGTGTTAAAACGGTTTGTATTAGAGATATGAAGACACAGTTCTCTTTGTTTGAACAGGGTGTAAATATTAACACATGACTGCAACCACGGGATACAGCTGTTATTATACAGTTTTTCGTATGAATAAGAAGTTTTTCTCGGCTGAAATTAGTATCAAAGTGCAACCTCCGAGTTTCAAAAAAAATCCAAAAGTTTTTGAATGTTCTAAAAAATTTTTAAGACCAAAAATGTTAATAGGTGGTATTAACCTAATTGACTATCACTCAGTTGCAGAAACGTTAATTAAAGTTAAGGCTTCTTTAAATGTGATGCTGTCCTTTTTAGTGTCGACAAGAATATGATTTTGAAAAATACATAATATAATTTTTAGGCTGTCAAATTTCATTCCTATTATTTCAAGGATGATCTCAATAGTTTTGCTAAGTCTATTAAGTTAATTTTAGTATTAAATATGTGGTCAACAAATTAATAAAAAAAGATTTGAAATAATATTTGTTTTATGTAAAGAAAAAAATAAAGAAAAAAATAAAGAAAATATATGAGTCCCAGGGACTAGTAGAGGGTGTTTACATTAGTTTCTGTCACCTGGTGAATTAAGGGTTAAAAAAACATTAACTTTAAAGGACGTCTCTGTAACTAAGTTTATGTCAGAAGACTAAGTTGTATGTAGTAGGAAAACTCTTTCTGCAGTTGTAAATAAAGTTTGTCGATTTTTCTATCTCTACCTTATTGTAATGGAGCAGAGTTTCATAGATGCGATGCTAGTATACGGATGTGACATAATTTTTTCATTTGCATTTTGATCCGACTTTTTGTTCCTGACGTAGAACAGTTAAAATTGACATTACAAAATTATTCCATACGCATATGCTATCCCAGCTGATTCTTAAAACAAAGATAGTTGGAGGGACGAAAACGGCAAAGGATGATTTTCTACGCGAAGAAAGTGAAGTAACATCAGTTTTCACCCCAAGACCCGAAAAAGAAAAAACTCATAAAAATTCAAGTAGTAAGTATAGGTGTTCCAAAAAAGTGGCCCGATTTCCTCGGGGATCATTCGGAAATCTGGATTAAATTTAAATATTTATTTGTCGGCCTGGATAGAGATAGATGTCATTGGACCATTACCCACGTACGAGTTAAAGAAGATGGATTGAGCTGAGGCGATTTATATCAATTCGTAGGGAGGGAATCGACGAGGAAACATCCTTCCGTCTTAAAACTATTAGGTTGCTTGCCTAAACTTATTGACTGTGATTTTGATTTCTTTAGGGTTTTAAATAATACTTTCAAAGAGCCACAATTAAAAAAAAACACGCATAAGTTTAATATTTCCTGTAAGAAACTAGAGTAAATTTTTTCACAATTAAAATTTTACGCTGCCATATTGTAATATTAGCAACGACCTAAACATAAGTCAACTTTTAAAAAGTAACAAAGTTTATCTTTAATGTATAAGTATATCAAAATTTTCTCACTTAAATAATTATGTCCCTCTTATTTAAGTGAGAAAATTATCTTTCTCCCTTCAGTGACAGTTAACATTTTACTTTTCTAAGAAAACAAAGAAATATTATTCCATTTGTCTATCGCGAGCTTTATAGGCTAAAGTAAAAAGGACCATAAGATTAAAAATGTTGTGTCACCCTCGATATTCGATTGCTTATAACTTATAACTTTTAAACGGCTAAACCAATTTTGATCAAATATATCTAAAAACCGATTACGTCAGCTTTCAAACAAAAAAAACCGCAGTGAAATCAGTCCATTCGTTTAGAAGCTCTATTGCTACAGACAGACACACAACACACGTCAAACGAGGGTTAAAAAAAATGAGAACTGACATGCGAACTTGAAATAAAACATTCCAGCAGCATAAATTACTAAACACATTCCTAAAAAATTTTGTATTTGAGATTTTTTCCCAGAAATGGGTAGATCTAGGCCGGATAAAAGAGTGCAGAATTGTGTTTTTGAGCCGGGCAAAATGGCGGTAGGACGGCGGGGCGTCCCGTCTCGCAGCACTTTGCCAAATGCGCCTAGGATCCGGATTAGCTCACATTGCCCGGATAAAGTACACTCGTTTTGACACCTACTCGTAAGAATGTGCTGAAATGAGCAGTGAATTCACTCTGCAAGGTTTATCGTATGTCTTTCTTGAAATCCTATTTATCTTAAGACTCTATATTCATGTTGTCATTAGATAACCAACTTCACATCGCTCGTGAGCCAATAACAATTCTCTGTCTACTCTTCTAGTCGTTGCAATCATCGAGGGCTTAGGTAAAGATGAAAAAAACACCGAATTGCGAGTTGATATGTTTTAATTCTTAATTGAATCCAGATTTTTTTTTATTTGCGAAATTTATTCATACTTGTAAATAAATTGCATTTCAAAATCTAGTTCCTCTGAATTCCCGATAGTAAGCTGAAAGGCAACGGTAAAGTTTTACAAAAGTCCTAACGAATTAATGTTTAGATAAAATCTTTTAGAATCTAACTACTCTAACTACTACAGAAGGATAAGATATCTTATAAAATGCTACTTTTTTTTATTATAAGATGGGTTAACTCTTGACCTCAATCTTGACCATAAGGTCAAAGATGAGGTCGACGATGGAGCGAGTTAACCTAGAAAATGCCTATAAAGGCACTGGTACTCCCACGCACCGACGGAACACAGCGAGCTGTTTGGCGTCGGACTTCGGTAGGAGGGTGGTCGCGAACCAGACGGCCCTTTACAGAGCCTACCACACCGCATGAGACCATAGGACGACACCTCAGATTCAGAAAAAAATGAAGTGTCGTTGCCTGGGATGGATTACTAGGAGGCAGGTCTCATTTGTGTTTCCTTAGTCGCCTCTTACGACACCCACGGAAAGAGATGGGGTGGTGTTATTCTCAACCGATCACCACATGGCTACTTAATCTATATTTATTACGTAACGGTGTAAATGTAACAGAACCGAAAATAAATCTTTAAGGATTCGGAAGTTGGCGCTGGTACGCAGCAATCACGAATCAGAAACAGCGAAACACTTTTATTCAGCTGATCGCCAGTACCACTAGTAACCATTTAACTCTCGTACTTATGTTTCTTTATTGGACCAGCTTGCATTTAGTTGCCATGATCATTCTAAAATTTTTTTTTTAAATCATTTATTTATACTAATATTATAAAGAGGAAAGATTTGATTGTTTGTTAGTTTGCATTGAATAGGCTCCAAAACTATACAAAAAGTTCTTTCATCATTAGAATGCTACATTATCCCTGATGAATATAGGCTACATAATTTTCCCGAATTTCCACGGGAACGAAGTCCCGGGCGGAATGCTAGTTGCTTATAATTATTAAACGGCTGAACCAATGTTTATCAAATATAGCTAAAAACCATTTTGATTACGTCAGCTTTCAAACAAAAAAATCGTATCGAAATCTGTCCATTCATTTAGGAGCTACGACGCCGTCGACAGACCCACCGATACACAGACACACAGATACACATGTCAAACGTATAACACCCCTCTATTTGTCCGGGGTCAAACATGAGGTACTACAATGCACCCCATATGTGCAAACATTTCATTATTTACGTTTGCCTCAGTTTCCAAATTAACAGATGACCACGATTCGTGATTTATAAAAAATTAAAACGTATCACTAAACCTAAGGCAGCATTATTAATCTTATCGGTCCCGATAAAGCCTCTGTGAACCTTTTAAATCGACAAGGATCTCGTTTATAATTGGGTGCAATTTAATCTGATTTCCGTTTAATTTTGCTTTATTTCGGCTTCAAAGGCCTTATAAATTGTATGCGAAATATTTGGCTGCGTTCGGGATACTTCGGATTCTCTCGGCGCCCGACAAGGCACTCCCGCGCAGGTAAGTAAAATTGCATGTACCGCTGTCAAATAGAGTTACTTTACTGCAGGTTTCAGTTACAACAAGCTTTTAAATTAAACGAGAGCACTTTAAAAAACTTTGCAAATTTCGAAATTTTTCGGTTCGATTTAATGCTTGTCCTTTTTAATTAAAGACCGGTGTTTCTGTTTTTTCGATATTTGCGGGCTCTGTTATTTATTGTTGGCATTCATTTCCCTCAATTTCTTGGTTGTTTAATTGCTGATTTATAAGCTTTTTTATAGAAGTACCTACTTGAGTAATTACTCTTTTTGGTATCGCTACCTGTAGATACCAAACGTATACACACATCAAAAAAAGTTTACGATCAGTAGCAAAATCAGGTGTATTCTTTAAAATATAAATTATTTAAAGAAACTGTTTACGTTTTATGATTTTATAATGAAAATGCACTAAGTAAATAAAAGAATCATTATTAATTATTTACTTTTTATTAACAAAAGCTAGGAAATGCAATTTTGGCTTAAATGTAATGTAATGAAAAATTTGAATTAATGAAAAAACAAACAAAATTTATTACGAAAAAATTAATAGTTAGTATAAAATGACTCCTCCCCTGGCTCGCACACATGCGGAAACCCTTCTGGGCATGCTAAGAATTAAGTTATCTAGCATTTCTTGTAACCTGTCCCACTCTTCAATAGCAGCTGCCCTGATTTCTGACACTGTTCGCGGAGGTGGCTGACGGTTCCAAACAGCTCGCTTAAGAGCATCCCACGCATGCTCGATCGGATTTAAGTCAGGCGAGCCGGCAGGCCAGTCTAACCTGGTGATGTCGTATTGCTGGAGAGCAGCATCAACACGTCCGTTTCGATGTGCGGGCGCATTATCATCTACCATTATGAATTGGCGCCCGTGGTTGATGCGGAATGGTCTGACGTATCCATCGATTGCAATCGTTTTGTACATGGCTCCGGTCATGGTGCCTTGATACGGGATTAAGGGCGTCCTAGCCCCAATCATTATCCCGGCCCAAAAGGACACTGATTTCCCGCCCTGCTGAACGGTTCCAGTGGCAGTTCTCTGCCTTTCAGAGTCGCCAGGTCTTCTCCAGACACGGACACGTCGGTTATCTGGATGTGTACTGATCCGCGTTTCGTCAACGAAGAAGCAGTTCTGCCAGATGCTTTCGTCCTCAATTTCTTCATTTTGACGGAGCCTAGCCCATTGCAATCTGCGCCGCTTCCGTTGCTGTGAGTTCAGAGGTGCTCGCCAGGATCTCCTTGCTCGTAATCCAGCTTGGTGTAAGCAATTTCTAATCGTTTGGGTGCTAACTTCGCGGCTGGTGGCAGCTCGCAGCTCTGCTTTCATTTTAGTAGCGTTCATTGTTGGGTCACGGGCAGCCAGTAATCTGATATATCGCTTCTGAATTGCAGTAAGAACAGTTGGGCGACCACTGCGAGGTCGATCAGCTAAATCTTCCATGCCCTGATACCTCTCCAACGTGGTCACTTCGCAGGATTGGGATACATGAACTCTGCGTGATATTTCCCTCGTGGAATAGCCTTCTCCACTTAAAGTTAGAATTCTGGCTCGTAAAACTGCAGTTAATCCTCTCGGCATCGTTACCAACTTAATTTTTTTTGAATAAATTGAAAATATTGATAAGTTGCGACTATGTCAGATTTCTGAATGAAAGCAAGCAAGGGTTGATTGTCTTTTTAAATGAAAAAACATTTGAATTACGAAATTATTTTATATTTAAATTTCATATTTTTAAATAAGAAATCAAAAGATAAAAAAGTGATTAAGTTTTATTCTTCTACTATAAAAAATATTAGCACTTTTCCAAGTGATCGCAAACTTTTTTTGATGTGTGTATACTTAAGCAGGAATAAAAGTCACTTAGGAACCCCTTTGTACAAGGGCGTATCCAGCTTCGGCGCCAGGGGAAGATCACATAGTCGTGGTCAAGTCACAAGAAGTTATAATTTAATTTTGATGATATAATAATAGTATCGTGGTCTGGATCATTATTGAAATCGCCGCATAGAACGATTGGAGTCTCCAAATCTGTTTGAGAGCTCGTCAATTAATTTGCCATATTCGCTGAATATGGCAGAAGTGATTGATAAAATCGAGGAGGTGTTAGCGGAATCGGCGTTGTTTACTGAACGTTTGAGACGAAGGCGATTTACGTCAAAATATATAAAAACATTTTTTTAAATAATTTTATTTATTGGTCCCGGGGGGGGGGGGGCGATCATGACCCCCGTGACCCCCCCTCGATCCGCCCTTGCCTTTATAGTTCCTTTCTTTTTATGTATTTACTAGCTTCCTACCCAAAACTTCATTCCAGTACGAGTTTCGGGAATTAATTATGTGAATAAATCTTCCTCTTGAATCATTCCGTCCATTAGTGAAAACCGTATGAAAACATCTTCAGTAATAGTTTTTGAGTTTATCGTGTTAAAACAGAAAAATCCGGCGGGGAACTTTGTTTTATAGGACAGTATGTAAATATATACCTACCTTAAATAAAATTTATTTTAAAATATGTAAGTATAGCGCGGCACAAGAACACCCGCCAACATTTCTTCCTCACAAAAATTCTAAAATTCAAAGCACAGCCAAAAATAAAAACGTAACCAAATCTTCAGGAGCACATTTCTTCAAAAACACTTGGATCTATTTTTGAATTCCGGTCCTATTCACAAGGAGCGTTCCTTCACATTGCGGTCACGTAAAGTTGGGACGTCGGTAACATCTGTCACTGAGGGCCGCTTAAAACTGATACCGCAGGAAAATTGTATACTAGTCAATACTGAACGTAGCATCTTTAAAGGAATGCACCCCTCCAAATAAAAATCGTGTCGGGTTACGCGTTATTACATGTTGGTGGATTTGTTAGGAGAAAGAGATTTGAGAGTGATACTTTTAGTTTTGAATTTGTAAGAACCTGGGAATTCAGCGACAATAACACACCGCAAAGAGGTTAATAATTACGCGGATATAAGTTTAGTTCAATTCTCATGTGCTGGAGATATAAAATCATTAATATGGCGTGACTTTACATTAGTTAACGAAACTTTAATACTATACTATATGCACAAAACTAAGCAGCTATCCTTGAAGAACCCTTTTGAAACTCTCAAAAAAAAATCGACTACTCCATACTAAGGCTATTAACCGTTCGAGTTGTATAGAAGGGCGAATTTTTTTTATTAGTTTGACCTGTGTTCTTCAGGGAAAGTTGGTCGTTTAAGTGGAATTATTAACATTCTGAAACGCTTAATAATTTAAGTCGCCTAATATACAAAACGCTCCTTCTTTTGTCGCAAGAAAAGGTTAAAGCAAAACACGCAATCAACTAAAAAGCAGTTTTGTAATACCGAAATCCAGTTATCAAAACCACTAAGTCAAGACCACACCTATAGAAAAGAATCTGATACAGTTTTAAAAAACAAGTAGCTTGAATCATTTCATGGGCCACTTCACATAAAACTATTTAGTAGCGACATTTCACCGACAATCCGGTCGTTTAGCCGATAAAACAACAAAGCACATGTTCCTATTACATCGGTTTAAGAGCAATCATCAAATCCTACAAAAAGCTAATGGTTATCAAAACCAGGCCCACCCAAGTCGGCTTATTTTGGAACGTGAGTTTTATGTAACACGTATCTTGTATCTAAGGCCAATCCCTTCTAACTTTTTCGCAGAAAACCATTGCATACCGTTCAAAGACGTTTTTTATATGAAAACGTACTAAGTATTGCACACAGAATTTTTTCCTCGAACACAGAATTCAAATTCTTTTAACTACTTACACACTCGCGTGTGGTCTAATTATGAATACGGCAAAATAGCATTAACTTTTTTGTTGAAAAGTGAAAAAGGTTTAACGTTTCCGTGGAAAATGGAATAAAGTGTAATGGATAAGGGAAAACTTCTAGGCCTGCTAAGTGGCGATAGGTAGCCTACTTTACCCACTTTGCATTTTACGTTGGTCTTGTTTGTTTTACCTACTTATAAAGTCTGTACTTTATTTTAATTTTAAAATAACTGGTTTCTGCGAGGTAAGAAGTAAATTAGTCCAGAACTTTTAACGAACAAAGAATTAAACCGCATTTACTTGTAACATTTCTAATGGTGGAAATTATATTTTAAAAATATATCTAACAAATTTTATAGATGTAATATTTTAGATGTTTTCCTATAAATACAGGCAACTTTAACTATTATGTTAAATTATTTTCCAAGCATTAAATAACAAAGTATTTCCAACAGTGTTTTTTTTTATAATCTATAACTATCATGTTTTCATTTTAATTCTATATAAAAAAGACCGCAATAACTTAGGATATGTTTAATTATTTTACATAATTAAGTTTTATTTAAATGAACTCATCGATACATCCAAGATATTTTATGTATATTAAAAACTATTTGTAAAACAAAAAGAATGACCAAGATGCGCCAAAATTTTGCAACAAAACCAGTTGATCTAAAAACTCATAAAGATAAATTCGATAGATAAAGATAAAAATAACTATATAACACCCAATTAGAGGTATATTTGTTATTCTAATACCGTGTGAATGACTGAATAAGTACTGAAGTGATTTAAATCATAGACAAATACTGCCACGTGTTGGGTGAGATAGCTTTTTGTTTAATTTTAAGAATCGGTGACTTTATAGGCGTAAGTTAAGTTCTTTTTAACCGACTTCAAAAAAGGAGGAGGTTCCTCAATTCGACCGTATATATTTTTTTATGTATGTCCGCGGATAACTTCGTCGTTTATGAACCGATTTTGATTATTCTTTTTTTGTTGGAAAGAGAGTATCCCAAGGGTGGTCTCATGGTAAGGAAACTAGGATCTGATGGTGGAATCCCGAAGAAATTGAGGGAAACTCTCGAAAAATTTGTCTTTTTGGGATTGAAGTCGGTGACTCTTACGATTTGACGTGGAAAATTATAGATTAAGAGTGTATTTTAAGATTTTATTTTGTTGAATTCATTTTCAATTAGTTTAATAGAATCTATAAGACTTCCTGCTACCAACTCAGACATAGGTACTGTAGAAGCATGTTAGTGGGCCGTGAGGGTTTTGCTGTACTGTGGGCGAAATGCTGACAACCTACTGTCATCAGATGCTCCGAAGTTTCGTACATAGACTTACAGAACTATAGCGTCGACTTACTTCTGACTGAGGTGAAGGTTTTTTTTTATCATATACATCCCCCTGAGGGGACCAGGACTCCTTTTGAAACACGGAGGGGATTCAGGCCATAGTCCAATGCAGGTTGGTGGACCACGCGCCGACCGAAAACGAATTTTCTCAGACGTGCTGGTTTCATCACGATGTTATCCTTCACCGCTGAGCAAGTGATAATTAATGAAAAATCCGTACAAGACGAATTTAGTGGTACAAATCCGCACCAGGATTTGAACTTACAACCTTCCGGTTACAAGTCTGGCTCATTATAATCTGGGCTATCACAAATTTTACCTACTAGTTACCCAGAACCTGGAGCAGGTATTTTTGACGTCAGTATCCAAAGATTTTATTGCAATGAAATAGCACTACCAGCAGCTCAAGCACAACGTAAACACAACGTTGTCAAATGACAAAAAATTTTTGAACTGACCACGCCAGAGGGCGAGCAAGCCTTTGCGCGGTGCCCTCGCGCAATAAAAGTGAAGTTTCACCGTCATTGGAGTGGCCGTGCTAGCTGTGCTGGTTGATTCTGGAATATAAACGAGTAGTTTTTAATAAGTGGTATTTTTAATTAAATATCGTCATTCTCATTCTACGCTTGCAACTGGTGTTATACGGTTAATATTTAAATCAGTTTTTTCCCTTCACTTTATTCACCTTGTCATCGTAAATATTCTCGCTTGCTTTTACGACTTTTAAAATATATATAGACGGCATTATAAAATACTTAAAACATTCGACCTTTCTATGTTGGCGTTACTCAATAAAATATTTAAAGCTCTGCTAAGTATAATATCGAAGGGAGAACAATGAGTCATAAAATTGCGGCCGTATCAACATAATGCAATCCCAAAGCGATGAAATGAGGCTTTCTTTATTTCAATAACATCAACCTTAATACAAAGCAGCAATAATAATGTAGAAGTGTAGATTTACATCGGCTATTTTGATTGCGATTGCAGAAATCGACTGTTTAAATATTTTATGTGGAGCTAAAAGCTTTAGGTCGCTCCATTTGCGTTAACCCAATCGACCGTAAAACTATTATAGAAATCAAATACAATTTACAATAATAAAAAATGCTAAAAGCACTGAACAATAAAGTAGCTAAGATTGAGAAAACTGTTGAATGTAAAGTCGATGTAACAGGAGGCGGTAAGAAAGTAAAGGCAAGGAAACATGTAATAGAGTGTAAAAAAATATGAATAACTTCACGCTGCATCCCCGTCGGTTGCCGTCACGGAAGTGTTCAATTATTAACTCAAAGAGGTACGCAAGAGGCACTTGTTACATGAATAATAAAATGCTAGAATACGCCGTAAAAACACTGAAGAAACTGCAAGGGTGCAACACAATGGTAATATAAAAGCAACACTGTATCTTTATATGCGTTGACAATGTGCATTGTGCCTTAGGACCCTACAGCGCGCTAGAAAAGAATTTTAATATTCCGAGTTGAGAGATACATCTAAGTTAATAGTCGAGCAGTTTGCACTACATGAATTCTTTTAAAATTCATGCGGTCATTCAACCCTGACACGCTAGGAAACTAGTGCACTGGGCTTTGTATTATACTCGGATTCTTTCTGCAGTTTGGAGAGACAGTTTCATTTTCTTTTTATGCAACTTGTGACTGGATGTGAATCACATTTCATTTTTCTTTAGTTGTGTGAGTGGTAAGGAAAACCTATTTTGTCTCGTCTCGTATGTGTTGGAACATACCTTTGTATCACATATCATGCTTACTATATTTTTACTAGTAAGTACACAATCATTTTGATAGTATACACGTAAGATTTACAGACCGATCGCGTTTTGATAATTTTTGGTTATGTTTAACTCTTCTCTCTATTCTTCGTCTTCTATTGACATAATAATAATCTGTAAAACCAAGAAATTGAAAGATATGTGTTAAAGAAAATCTTTCATTGGAAATATACATAATAATATATTACACGCTAAATGAACAATACGCTCAAATGCGGAATAGCTCTCGCTCAAAATTTCAAAAACAATAGTGACTGTGTTTAGAAAAAGGTACCTACAATTTTTGGGGTAGTCCATAAGGCCGATTTATAAAGCACATCAAGATAATTCTGAACCCTCAAAGATGAACCTTTTCATTTTCACAGTCACATTCAACAACGAGAAAGTTTTTGCTATATCGAGGATGGTCAAATCAAATGCTTGAAGTCAAGTTACGCTAGCTAGCAAAGTTTTGTGCCCACTTCAACAGAACCAATGTAATGTCAAAGACAATCCATAAAAATACACAGTATAAATCAATTGTACAGTAACGACACTTCTTACCACTCCGAAACGTCATCAAAATGTTTATCATAAACAAGGCGGCTAAACAATCAACACGGCGTAGGTGGACAAGCGTAGGTACATAATAGGGCTAGCCATGTTTCTGAAAAATAAAATAAAAAAACATGAATATATAGGTACATTAATAAATTCCCATGCCATTGTTTTGACCGATTATTTACTAAATGCATGTTTAGTAGAAAGTGTAAGTAATTAAATGAAAATTATTCAAAACATTTAAACCTATCATAAACTGAATAAGTTATTTTCTTAACCCATCAAAATCCAACTGATGTGTGATAAATATGATTTGTTGTGGTTTAATGGTCAATCCTTACTAATATTATAAACGCAAAAGTTGTATGTATGGATTGATGTATGGATGTTTGTTACTCTTTCACGCTTAAACGGCTGGACCGATTTTGATAAAATTTGGCATGGAGATAGCTGACCCCCATAGGTGTATATAGGGGGGGGCCGGGTGGGCCATGCTCACCCCAGTATGGTCTAGGGCCCACCCCAGAATATTGGGCTACCGATTCGAAATTCTATAATTGATGCCATAATACTGATAGCTTCACACAAAAATCATTAAAAAAAATATCTACAGCTGAGAAATCTACATACTTACTTATTGTTACATACTATAATACAGTATTAGTTACTTTTGAATACACAGCGTATTAAGCTAGAGTACATTTAATTTTCGCCAGGCCCACAGCCCCCCCTAGAATATAACCCTAGATACGCCAATGCTGACCCCTTGGATTAACACATAGGCTACTTAATTTTCCTTAATTCTCACGGGAACTAGGTCCCGGGCGGAAAGCTAGTTAAAAATACAGTGGTATTATAGAGGCTGTCCTATTCAAGACATTTCTAAATAATAAAAAATCAATAAATTAGTAGTAACCATTTGAAATTCTTGTCATCAATTTATATGAAGTATCAGCCCTATCCGTACATTTGTTATCGCATCTACAGCCGTGAATCAGCTATTTCGAACTAATTAAAGATAAACAACGTTTGAAGCGCGCGCATAAGTCTGCCGCCTGGAGGTCTAAGCATTAAATAGAGTGGGGAAAGATACTTTTAAAGTATTAGTTACTATGTGGTAAATATACTTTAAAGTTTTGCGTTTCATCCCCTGTGTTTCTGACATACTTCTTTTCATAAAAGGACTTCATTCAAAACGTACCAAAATTTAAAAGTGGCGGCCAAAAAAGTAAAGTTATTATTCTTAACGGACACATTTTTCTTAACAGCTGGACGACCTTTACGAATTTTCCTTTTTTAAGCTTAAATATCTAGATTTTCAAGCTCAAAATCTAGATTTCCAAGCTTAAATGCATTTTTAAATCTAGAATTTAAACCTTTTACCTAATACGAAAAATGTTTTGTATCACAATCTAATGAAACACTATTTTCTATGGCTGGAACATTTAAGATCCAGATTTATAAGTGTCAAGAACAAATCTAGTAATGGTCCTACAGCTTAGCTATTATACTAAATTTTTTTTTAGAATAATATGTTCTTTGGAAATAATAACTTTACCTTTTTTGGCCGCCACTTTAAAAATTTTGGTATTTTTTGTATGGGCCATGAATGATGTCCTTTGTTTCATTAATTCCGATCAAATCCGTTTATTTAAACAGCCTGGTCAAAGCTTATACATTCGTTATGAGTATCGCCACATCAGCTCAATACATTTAAATATGTTCCAAATAAAATGTTAAAATAAATAATTACAAAATAACAAATGTAATATTTATGATTTGCTTTATCAAATGTTTTCGGGGAAAAACCCGTAACATTTTAAAATTAAGAATTACTACAGTCGTTCCAATCAAAGTAGCTATTACATTTACTAGCTCCACAACGGCGAGAACAGCACTATAATTCGGTAAGATCAGATATTTTTTTTTAATAAATAATTAAGTGCGTGGAGAAAATTAACTTCTCTTTCAGTGACAGGGCGACAGGGGAATGACGTGACCAGTCATTAGACCATGGGTTTTGAGGTCCAGGTTTAGATCAGGGGTCACTGAACTAGCAGGTGGTGAAAGTAAAATTCATGTCAAGATTTGAATTGAAGATGTTGTTTTATCGAGAGCCCACAGTCCTTGAGTAATTGCTTCATTGTACTCAGTCGTTGATGTCAGAGCTATATGGATTATTAAATGTACAATGATTTTACAAATCATTATTTTAAGATATTAAACATACAGGAGAGTTCATCTCACGGTTTACTTTTATTCAATCAAAAGTCTCGATCTTGAAACGTCAGGTCAAGTTCATGTATGGTGTCTGTGTGATGTGTGGTTAGGTCTTCTAAATATGCCACTCTCTCTTTTAGGGTACCTACTGCTTAGTGCAAACATTTATAGTGGTTGAAATTCTGTTACTTTATACCTAGGCAATTACACCTACAAAATTACTAGGTACTAACTGAATTTTTACAATTGGATTAATTTGTGACGTCTGTCGAGCTAATATTTTATCTCGAACGTTTTCGGGCACTTTAAGCCGTCATCGTCAGGTCGTTTAAACTAAGTCAGAGGCCATTTCGTGGTCTGAAAACTGTGATACCAGGGTTAGCCAAGTTCCCCACGAACTTGATTATATTTACAGTATAAGAAAATACAGTAAAAAAACAAGAATTCGTTTTGGAAATACGATTTAAAGGCACAAATGAGGGTATTTGGAAATCTTAACTGCGGGAATAAAACAAGTCCTCGCGCCCAATGTCTGTGGTTTTGTAATGATTATGAATCATACATTAAAATGTATTTTAAGAACTCTGTTATTTGCTTTTATCTTAGACATCATCAAATAATAACAAAACAAATATTTGCATTTGAATTAAGGTTCGTGTAAATAAACAAAATGTTATAATCGCACTTATGGGACACTGGCCTACCTCGAAAGGACTGTAGATATTATTAAATTTACGTTTGTATTCTGTTTTCATTTGACACACACCCTTTCATACATAGGATTATGAAATGCGTAGAGCTCTGTACACAATACATATTTTTGTTTGTTCAAACTTCATTAGTTTTTTTATGGTAAAAATGTTAAACTCGCGATGAACTCTCGTCAGATCGTCAGATGTCACGTGACCCTGATCGAAAATGCGTAGGATAGAGTTGCCACCATTTTTGAAGTGAAAACTTCTTTAGCAGCGTTGTGTACTTTGAAACCCGGACTGATGGCAGCCCTATGGTAAAATTATCTCTGTGACAGATGTCAACGATGTCAACGATTATTCGCACGTAGTGCGCAAATACCGATAGACTATTTTATTGAAATGAAAGTAGACAGTTTGGTCGAGTGGAAATGTTTCCAGATTGTAAGCAACAGGTCGAAAGTTCGAATCCTGAGAAAATAACGGACTTTTTTTGTGTATTTTGTTTTATTTCCATATTAATGCACAATGTTAATGTTCAAATTTTCACTTCTGCCGTCACTCCCGGAGTACAACCCCTTGTTTTTTTAATTGACGAAACGAAAACAGAAGTATAGAATCCTAACCATACATGAACAATGCAAGAATACTTCTTAAAAGCCTTGAGAAACTAGGAAGATCCTGATTCCAGCAATATATGGCACTGACAAAATGAAGATTGTCTAGAGAAGTCGCTCGGATGGCAAAAGGCCTGATGGCCTTACTTTATTGCCATGGCAGAGGGGAAAGAGCCTGCTGTGGGATGCAATATGCGTCAGCACATTCGCAGCGTCTCACCTCTCACGCACCGTCAGAGCGGCTGGAGCAGCGACCGAACAGGCAGCCATAAGGAAGAGAGAAAAGTACTCAGTGCTCGCGCGGGAGTACTTGTTCGTCCCTGTTGCGGCTGAAACGACCGGGTGCTGGGGCTCTGAGGCAATCGAATTTATCCGGGAAATCGGCCGTCGATTGCGGGAAAAAGGCAGTGATCCTCGCTCCGGGTCGTTCCTGCTGCAAAGGTTATCCATCGCGATCCAGCGCGGAAACGCCGCAAGTGTGATGGGCACTTTTGCAGCGGGGATGACTCGGGGAGAATTTTTAAATTGTCATTGTTTATATAACCTCATTAATAATGTTGACCTTTGACGATGTTACGATTGTAATTATTCCTTATTTGCGAAAGAGACGGAAATATATTTGTTTATAATTGGTGAAAACATGTTATGACAACGTAGTATCTAGAGAATTAGTCAATAAAAACTCGCAACTTTAAATCTATAAAGCGACTCTACAACTTTTCTTGCTCTTTCCAACATAGCAGTTTAATAAAAGGGCGGGTACCACCCGTATGCTCATAGACAGCCACAGATAAGATCATAGACATAAACACGAGTAAAACCCACAATTGGCCGATACCCTTTCATACACCAATTCACTTTTATTGATCTCGAATACCGTGAAAACCGTCCTCCTAATAGAAATATTTAATTGAATTGAACGCAGGAAGGGTGACAGGAATTTAAATTAATTAAATTAAGCCTTTGTATGTGATGTTTCGTATCTTTTGAACTCATCTTTAAAATAAATATAGAGACAAGTAAACGTAGTAATAGCACCACCCGTAGATTGAAAAACCTAACTAGCTTGATTTGGCTGTTCCACATTGTAACTGGTAGGAACAAGTAGATAGAAAGACCAGAATAAAACAATGTGTGGGAGCTGCAAGTTAATGTGACCAGAGTAAGTCTGAGTTAGAGGAAATGTGAAACATAACAAAATAAAAAAATACTTGATTTGGTAAACGCTACACTTATACGTATAACACTTAATGAACTTTAACTAGATCTCAAGCTGTTTTTAAGAACTTAATTATTTCCAAATCTAACAAAACAAAAAGTAGGAAACCCAACACTACCAGCTCACACCTTAAAAAAATCCCAATTAATATATTCATGCCGTAAATAGTCCCAAAAAAACTTATCTCAACATGTGTTTTAGCAATCATTACCTTAAAAGCAAAACTACTCACAAAGGCTTTGTTTAAAAAACATCTATGAAAGTAGTAGGTATAGACTAGGGCGTTTATTGACCACTTCATCTGTTCGGGTGGCGAAAAAACCTCATACATTTGATGACAGCTACCTTGACTGGGCCGCTTCTGTCAACTGAATGTTTAGTTGCTAAATAGTTAGCAACTAAACGTACAGTTGGCGGTGGCGCTGCTGATCGGAGCCCCGATTCTGTAACTTCAGTTGTGTGTCGATGGAATGCTTGCCATTTTATCCATTCAGATGGCGAAATTGAGAACTATCCAAATTTCATACATCTAACGATTGCTGGTGTGACTGGTGGCGCCACCGCCAACTGAATTTTTAGTTGCCAGGTAGTTTGCAATTTCACCTTCGGTTGGCGGTGGCGCTGCTGGTCGAGGTGTTTGTCAGCAAGTATATGAAAATTAATAGTTCCCAATTTCGCCACCTGAACAGATAAAATTGCCTCCATTCCATCGACACACAACTAAAGTTACAGAATCGGGGCCCGGGGGCGGTTGTCATGAAGTATGTAGGTTTTCTATAGTTAAAATTTTTCTACCTGAACGAATGAAGTGGTCAACATTATCATTCCACCGCATTAAGACGCCAATGGTTAGTGGAATAGCCCTGTGCTAATGTATGTTTAGGTTCATTTATAAGGCATGTGGTTGGTTAGCGTAGTACCCCGCTGTGCCACAATCATTTATAGCAGCCGTTGAGACAAATTACCTGGCTCGGTGTGTGTGTCACTAACCGATAAGTTAATATAGATAGCCATCTCTTTATTAGCTGCCTTTATAATCTATGGTGTAGGTGGCCTTTATCAATCTTTGTGTAGGTGCTAAAATATTACAACATGAGCAAAAATCATTTAGAATATTTCCCGTAACAAATTCCCATACCGGTTGTCGATTTCTTATAGACAAGTAACTAAGAGGTTATCGCAGCCTTGAGTGCGTATTATAAATCACTTGATTAGAAATTGATAGTCAAAAAAACTCGGAATATCTTTGTGAAAAGCAAATTGCGGAAAAGAATTTTAAGTTTACATCAATCCCCTTTCCTTATCAAGTATATTCAAGTGTGTGGCGAACTTGACTAGCCCTGGTGTCAAAGTTTTCCAAAACGCCAATGACTTGGTTTAATGACTGTAGTTAATCGAAAACAACCAAGACTGCCGCCGGTTTAACTTGCCCTCGGAAGTACGGAAACGCCGGAGATAAATTGCCACTTTGGTCACCCGTCATGTACCCTGCCCCTGTGTACTTTGCTTTACCTTACTGATTGGTTCAAATCAGCCAGTAAATAAATTAGAATTTAGTACCACTAAATAGTGACAACTGTATTAATAAATCCTCCGAATCATGACAGATTTAAACGTTCTAATGTACCTAGGTTAGTTCTAAATATCTAATAATAAAAAGAGGAAAGATTTGATTCTTTGCAATGAATAGGCTCCGAAACTACTGGATCGATTTGAAAAATTATTTCATCATAAGAATACTACATCATCTCTGAGTAACATAGACTACATAATTTCCCAAATTCTCACGGAAACGAGGTCTTGAGCGGAAAACTATCATCAGTAAGGAAATTATTTAACTTAAACACATTTTATTGCACAAAAATAAAATATAGTAAAGCTTATACTACAACAACGACCACCGGTGGAAAGCTAGTTAACAATTACAGTCTCTAAAATATATACAAGTTCCCTTTCGCAATCTATATTAGACGAAATTGCTGTAACTGAACTCGAATAACATAATATACCCTTAAGTACAATTTCGCATTGTAAAGTTAGGGGTCCGCATTAAAGTAGTTAATCTTCCATAATTGCAGTTATAAGTCTATTTTATAATTTTGACCTTATTGCTATATTCCGCATTCTAGAGCCTAATAATTTATGTTTTAAACTATATTATTTAAATAGTACTTATAATTTTAAATTGAGTACAATCTACACTTATTTATAACTGTTATATTACCTTTAAATTCATTAAGGGGGAACTTTCTTTTTGAGCAAGCTTATAGACAAGTGAATTCTTCGCATTCTCACGAAGAGAGCTCAAATTTGGTTTTTGACCGACATCCAAAAAATTAAACTTAAAATACGTAAAGGAATATGAAACACATGTTACGTTACATTTATGTGTAAAACTGGTTGCCGGTATCCGAAACACCAGGATGCGTTTACAAACTAAGGTCACCGACGTATCTCACAAATCTGTCAACTTAAAGTGGGACTGGGCAGGGCACCTGACTAGAATACCTAACACTTTATGGGCTAAAATCTCTCTTTTTTTAAAAAAACGACTCCAAAAAGACCCTTTTAAATGTAAGGATACGCGGCGCGATGAGTTTGACTCTTTCTTCAAAAATTAAGGGGAAAAGGCTGAAGACCGTGGGTTATGGAAAAAGGAGACCTTTGCCCAGCAGTGGAATCTTGAAGGCTCGTTATAATAATATGCACATAACTGCCCGTGATTCCAAGGAAAATAGTCGGTTGAAACGTATTACTAGACGATGCCCGGAACTTCGTTCCTAAGGGAATTTCAAAAAGTCAAAGTCAAAGTCAAAGTCAAAGTCAAAAGTGTTTATTTCATTGAACATATAAAATGATACTTGAACACGTCAATATTATGAATTACATTAGCACTTTTGGCTTTGCGCCTATTCGCAAAGGTGCAGTCTTCCTCAGGAGAAGAATAGGCAAGAAACTCCGAGGGTCGCTCTTTTTAAGTCAATCATATAAATTTTCTTACTGTTAATTTTAATTGACTTAATATCTGAATAACTCTGGAGCTGAGCAATTTATTCCCATGGTTGCTTGTCTAACAGATAATCCGAAATTCTATAATAGCCCTTTTTACAAAGTTTTTGTTTAATTATCGTCTTAAATTTTTCTAAAGGTAGGTTTTGAATACACATGGGAATCTTATTGTAGAAGCGTATACATTGACCCATAAAAGAGTTTGTTACTTTGTAGAGACGGCTGTCTAGTATATCCAAGTTATGTTTGCTTCTAGTGTTTACATTGTGCCTATCACAATTTTTCTTAAACAATTGTTCATTTTTCTTTACATACAAAAGATTATTAAATATATACTGGGACGCAAATGTCAAAATATCTATTTCCTTAAATCTATTTCTAAGAGACATTCTAGGTCTCATTTGATAAATCGCGCGAACAGTCCTTTTCTGCAGGACAAATATCTTATTAATGTCGGCAGCATTACCCCACAGCAAAATGCCATATGACATTAGGCTGTGGAAGTAACTGAAATATACGGTTCTCGCGGTTTCTACGTCCGATAATTGACGGATTTTTTTAACCGCGTAAGCTGCTGAACTGAGTCTGTTCGCTAACTTATCAATATGAGGACCCCATTGAAGCTTTGTGTCAATAGTGATACCTAAGAATACAGTAGATTCTACAACTTCCAGTTTTTCATTTTTAACCTGTACATTGGTATTAAACTGTTTAACGTTAGGCAAGGTAAATTTAACACATTTGGTTTTTTTCTCGTTCAAGAGTAGGTTATTTGCAGTGAACCATTCAACTACCTTTGAGATCGCAATATTCACGTCGTCATAATTAGTGTCATATCTTTTCACTTTAAATAAAAGTGATGTGTCATCTGCAAATAATACGATCTCATGGGCCTCTTTAACAAGAAAAGGCAAATCATTAATGTACAGGAGAAACAAGAATGGTCCTAAAATTGAACCCTGCGGGACGCCCATACAGACTGTGGACCCAGGTGATCTAGTGCCGTTAACCTCAACCTTCTGGATCCTATTACACAAATAAGATTCCAGAAGCCTAATTGCATTTCCTCTTATGCCATAGTGATCTAATTTTCTGATTAGAGTCTCATAGTGAACACAGTCAAAAGCCTTGGACAAATCACAGAAGACTCCAAGAGCATCATGTGAATCCTCCCAGGCCTCAAAAATGTGACGAATAAGTTCAACACCGGCATCGGTTGTTGAACGACCCCGTGTGAATCCAAATTGATTAATATTCATAAGTTTATTAGCATAGAAGTGAGTAGTTATTTGACTAAGGATAATTTTTTCAAAAATTTTGCTAAGTACTGGTAGTATTGAAATAGGTCTAAAGTTGGTGGGGTCAGATGTACTACCAGCTTTAAACAGAGGAATTACTTTACTATGTTTCATCAAATCAGGAAACACACCACCATCGACACAACTATTGAAAATAAACACTAAATGTGGAGCAATACAATCTATTATACAATTTATTACTTTTACTGAAAGACCATCAAGGTCCGCAGTCTTTTTCATGTTTAACATTTTAAAAGTTTTAAGAATGTCAACAATTCTTATGTGTGAAAAACTGAAATGAACCTTACTTTCGTCTACATTTTGCTTGAGTAGCGATTCAGCGAGAGCGGAAAAATTCTTCCATAATCCTTGCTAGCATTATAACAGAAACCTGTATGCTAAAATTCGGCTTTCTTAGCCCAAGGGTTTGGGCTGGGCGTTGATTAATCACTGAGTGACTCAGAACCCTGCATTTTTTTGTTTTAAGAAGATTTGCATTCCAAAAAGGCTTTAAATTCACTCCATAAACAATTGCTCCGAAAAGGTCAGATATCGTAATGGTTCCTATTACTAAAACCATCGTCAACTTACAATCGTTCAATGGAATTTGATTGATAGTGATAGGTAAATACTGAATCGGAATACATTATACTCCAATCTCAATAACTTCCCGAGTCATGATGAGCAATAAAAAGATTCATTAAAAAGCCAATGCGAGAGCCATTCTGCAGTGCATTATAATTTAATTAACACTTTGGCTGTTTACAACCGGTCTATTGTCAAAACCGTCTACCCGCATTGTCGGACATGTCAGATGTCGATTATGTGTCATATATGACGTTTGGTAAGACGCGTCTCACAGGAATGTCGGTTCGATGTCAAATAACATACGTTACGAATTTAAAAACATTTAAGTTGAGACAGTGAGATGAATTGGTAGCCTGAATTAAATGAATGACAATTTATTGGCAGAGAGAGGTTTTTGAGAAATGGATTTGAGTGTTTTTTGATTTTCAAAGAAAGAGAGAAAATGGGTGGTATCCTTACCACAGTTAGTGAGACGACATCAGAATCTAAAAGTAAAGAGTTCTATCCCAGGGGTACCACCATTAAACACTGTCACACGAATGTGGAAACAAATTATTAAAATGTTTAAGGGCTGATTTTATTTTTAGCGTTTTTAAATAAATTAGTATTTTTTTTTATTGATGTATAACTAAAGTCTGAATTTAACTTGTGACATGAAACCACGACAGATTCATCAAAATTTGGACATCTCATTTTATCCCTTCAATCTTTCGTTTACCTTTTTCAAAATCGAGTTAATTGAATATAACTCTTGACCCCACAGTCAAAGAGTCATCACAAAAGGGTGCGTGCAACTTACTGCAACCAGTATAAAGAAACTTTGATATCGAAACTGCGAAATAGAGCCTTAATAGTTCTACATAAAAGTGGATTTTGATTGATAGTGATTTGACAGCGAAACGACGTGTTTGTTTAGCGAAATCCAATTTTCTGCTGACATCTCATCTGTCAAAAAGTAAACGTTGGGGTGCAAAGTGTCTAAGCGATATAACGAATCACGATGCGCGATAGTTTCCTTTAGTTATGTTTACGGTGAAAGACGGTATGACCACGGTATGACAAACTCTGCCTGTAATGTAATAACCGCAAAATTTATTTGAAGGCTAGTTTGGTCGAGTGGTAGTGAGTCTACCTCTTGATCGACGAGACCTGGCTTCGACTCCCAGTCAGTTCCCAATCAGGTCTTGGGTGTTCGTGTTGGTATGTGTTCCAAGGGACCCACGACACAAGGGACATTAGTGTGGGCCTTTCAGTGTGTAGTGTTTATTTTATTTTTTACATTTTCAATAAGCCAATCAGCTGCTAAACAATTACACAAGTTTAACTAGATGTCGTTACTTTTAGTAAATAACAAAATAGCATAAGATTTTTACCCTATATGAACGAAAAAATGAAAAAATATATATACTTTTTATTCATGTTTCTTGAATAAAGTTGTTCAGTTTAGTTACCGAGTACTCTCTCATTAAGGGTTTTATTTTGATCAGGTCATAGATGGGGTAGTTAACTAAGAATAACTAACTAAGAATAACTTAATTTTCTAAACATTAAAATACAAATTACATAGACTTTCTGTATCCCGTGATAGTTTTTAAACTGTGTTATACGATACAGTGTCTTCCCATATAGTCGTACATACATGTTGAGAGTGCTTAGTAGTATTTTAACACCTAACTAATATGTAATATTAGTTAAGTTTCAAAACATTGTTCTTTCCCAAGTCAACGTACAACAGCCCGCTAACAACGTTTCGAATATTTGTTTCCTTAATGAGTTCGCATAGTGATTTATATGGTGTTCGTACATGAGCTCTATATTACAATCCATGGGTCTCCCGGGATGTCTTTGGTCGACCACATAACTTAATGAAGACGGGTCAATTTCCCTACCCATATTACAGGCTGAGGGTACGAAACAAAAACATTCGAAATGCTACGAAAGATGAGTACATAAGCATTGTTTAGTACAGAGTTCACGAACAGTATTTAATTTGAGTGTATGGTGTTACAAATATTATAAATAGCAAATCCTACTAATATTATAAATGCGAAAGAACTCTGTCTGTCTGTCTGTTACGCTTCCACACCTAAACTACTAACCTATTTTGATGAAATTTGGTACAGAGATAGATTAGACGTTAGGAAAGGACATAGGCTACATTTTATCCTACTGCTGGGCACGATATAACCTGTAGTCCAAGCGGGCGCAGCAGCGGGCGGAAAGCTAGTAATTTAATCTATAAATGGCAACAAAAGTGCATTTTGACCGCGTATTTTACGATTTTGAAAAAGTTTCAAACATGTCGTATAAGTGTGCTACTTTATACTTACATCACTAACCTTTGCATTGCGGAGATTTGCTTATGGAATTGTTTTTAAATTAGTTTTTGCGTACTAGGTAAGCAAGCAAAATAACCCACAAAGCCACTACATTTGCAAGAACAATACATATATTACATGGATGGACACGAAGCACGCCTTTGTGTACTTGAAAAGCGTAGAACCTGTAGAGCTACTGATTTCTAAATTCTCATTTTATGATAATGGGTTCGATACCCAGCAAAATGCGTTCCGTCTCGTAAACTCCAAAAGATCCGCATACCAATTCCAAATACCCACAAACGGGTATTCAGAGAACGAGTAATTACAGTGCTTATCCAATTTGGCAGGGCAGAAAAACGCGACCCCCCTTGTACAGGAAATTTGTTTTAAATTTCGACAACAATGGGGAGATTGCAACAAGGATAATTGCGTATGGAAACCGTCCGTGACGTATAAATCCCCAGCAATGAACGCGTAATGATAGCTTGCTCAGGTTAAACAGGGCTCTTCACTCTGCGTGGACCTCTATCTGTGGATCGAACTCATAACTTTATACCGAATCTTCTTCCGTCGAAAAATTATTTGCAGAGAACAACTTTGTTGAAATGAGTTGCTTATAAAATTATACTTATATGTGCATGTAACTTTTTTGCCGATAGAGAAAATTAACTGAGTTATGTTCAATTGAAGCCAGATAAATAGTGACACGTTTTATATTTTTTTGAGACTCGTTGCTGACACGGCCTGCCCATTTTTTTTTTAAATTCATGATTTAATGAAAAGAAATGTTGTACAACCTTTGACCGAAATTTTTTTTTGTATGTTTCCAAAATTTATTACCTTTTCAACGTCTCAGGCAATGAATTTCATGAATATGGGTCTCGAATTATGTTGAAAAGCACTAATACCTACTTAATTTCAAGTAAATTTGACGATATTTGTTTTTAGATATATTTTTTCATGCTTTGGCAACGTTTGGAAATACGGGTCTATTAAACTGTGATTTAGAAGCATGTAAAATATTACCAGTTATTAATAAGTCACCTGTATAATAAAATGGCTTCGTGATGCTCTTCCAGATTATCTTTACGTTTGAGTTGTATTTTTTTAAAGCATTTACTAAAATTGATATCAATCAATTTATGAAGAGTAAGCCGTGAAAGCCCAGTTGGTGCAGACAGACTTCCTGGTGCAGGCCTGTACCACTAAATTCGTCTTTCTGGATTTATTTACGGATTTGTAATTAATTATCATTTACTCAGCAGTGTAGGAAAACATCGTTATGAATCTTGCACGTCTAAGAAAATTCATTTTCGAAAAACGAGAGGTTACACCAACCTGCAATGGGTCAGCGTGGTGGACTGTGGCCTAAATCCCCTTCGTTTTTCTAAGGGAGGCCCGTGCCCCTCGGTCAGGACGTATATGGGCTGGTAAGGTATATAGGTAGTTTGAGACACACAACACGCGCCTGCAAACCTCTCGAATGCTTTACTGCACTTTTCGAAAACATTCAGCTTCTCTAATTGATATGCAAGCATACGTCTCTGTTGTATTGTATGTTCAGAAGTTGTTTCCAGACACTAGGCATATATTCTGGAAGCCTACGACCGACATTGGACCGATACTTGCCTTTACCTGTCTCTGTCAGCTGCTTAGCGTAAGAAAGAGAAGTAATGACATCCGATGCTCCGAATTATTGGTCGTAGATTTATAGATACACAGTTTTCAAACTCTATTTTCGTAATTTTCAAACATATTTTCGGCAAACACAGATACACAGTTTTCAAACTCTATTTTCTCGTTTTCAAACATATTTTCGGCAAACAGTGTCTGTCTCATTCTTGTTATTTGAAAATCAACTCATTTTTGAAATATGAAATTTGCCGAACCACAATAAGAAAGAAGCATTTCCTTAAAATAATTTTTACCTTAATACCTATCTCTCACACGGTTAAGCGTTTTAAAAATATTTTTTAAGGAATAAAAAATGACGTCGCGAACATTTTTTTTTCTCCTAAAAATTATTTGTGAATATCCCTTATGCGGGTAAGCGCTTTAAAAATACTAAATTTAAAATCATTTTAAAAATAGGTACCTAAATAAGAAGCATTGTGATTGGTAAGATACACAAAAGCTACTAGCACAAAAACCATTCCAATGTTCCATCCTCTACCGCTAAACTTAATGTGTCAAATAGAAACTAAAGTTTCTAAAAACACAATTCTTTGCAAATAACTGAGGCATCCGCAGAAAACATAAATTTTACAATGTCAATAAATCATAAAGATTGTAAATCATTTTTACAACTCAAAGCTGATTCGAGAACTATCGTAAATCGTGCACGAAGGGCGATCGACTGCGTCCCTTGAATCGCATTACAAATATCCTGTTTGTTTAAAAATACCTAGATGATGATTATTTTTATTCTTTCGATTCTATTTATTCCAGTATTCGATTTTAATTTTCAACATCCAAAAAGTTTGCTTACGTTGGGTTGGACGAATGTTATTTCCTTAGTCACATCAAGAATGATACCAAACCGGTTGCATTTAAAATGAGTGAAATATCTGAAATATCTGTCAAACTATTAGGTATTAAAGTTAAATCTTACCTAACACGGTTTGAAGTGCTTAATCAAAAGTGTCAGGGTTTCTCACATCATATGATGAAAAACGAAGAGCACCAAAGCATTTCAACAACAATATCCCATTCACAATACGTGACTAAGAACTCGCCAAGAGACACACAAAGCTCCAAGACATTTCCCAAACACGGAGTAATACTAATGGAAATCTTAATTAATGCCCAAACTTGGACTCAAAATCGCTGGTTGGAGACCACTACTCTTCATTAATACGTTTTGTTACTATGACACAGTCGTATAAATAAATTATCTGTGACGGTACTCAAGAGACTTTAATAACTGGTAGTACAATGCGCATTACAATAACAATTGGGACAGGAAGCCTTGTAAACCGATTATGTTGATCGCTCGTCAGTCAATATGACATGGGCACAATCGATATCACCGGATTTATAAACAAGATATCTCTGTACAGATTTTTATCTAACTGTACTTTTGATATGTCGTGTGAATTGATCGGCGCACGCGTTTCGTTTGGAGGATTTAATATATCGAAGAATGTCAAGCAAAAAAATAAAGTGTTGGTAATGGTAAGCAAATATATGAATCGTTGTCTTACCATTAAGTTGTGCAAAAATAAGCTTGCTCCTACATGCTTTCGTATGAAATGTTAGTTTATTTGGGCGAAAACCTAGTACTTGCGGATAAATTACTCTTTTACCTAAATCACCCACCACAGCGCTGGTTAAAAATAGAAGCTTTATTAAACCCGTAGTCAAACGAAATTGTGTTGCTTAAGTACATTGGAATTTCATTATAATGAAGTTCGCGACCACCCTCCTACCGAAGTCCGACGCCAAACAGCTTGCTGTGTTCCGTCGGTGCGTGGGAGTACCAGTGCCTTTATAGGCATTTTCTGGGTTAACTCGCTCCATCGTCGACCTCATCTTTGACCTTATGGTCAAGATTGAGGTCAAGAGTTAACCCATCTTATAAAAAAAAGTTATAGTTTTGATATCATTCGCTTGGTGTTTTTTTTTAATAATAAAACGCTCAAAGTAAAAAATACACTTCCGAGTATTCTCAAAAGTTATATTTATAAATATGTTTTGCCAAATTAAAAACTGCAGCTTACAACTCTAACGATTCACCTAAACTATACGAGTGGGTGGCAGGAATTCCTCATAAACATATGGCGAAATCAATACAAAGGAATGCGAATAAAATTTACAATCGCACAGTCACAAGGCAATAATGCGGAGCACAATAAACCCATGGAGCGAGTCAACGACTAGTTTACTAAAGATATTGCTGGAAAGATTACAGTGATGCGTCAATTCCGTGAGATAATTTTCAATAGTAAAATAAGACGATCAAATAAAGGCGGATAAATTGCGGTCCTGGATGTTGCAGAGCGATCGAGCGGCCCCGATAAAACGCAAAGCGAGACTGCAACAATAACCGATGCACTTCCTTTGACAATAGTCGCAGGCGCATCGACCGGACCTGTAATTTACAGGCTGTCTATAAAATACAAGGCGTTAAGGACAAGGTTTTCTCTTCACTTTGTGACGCGAATGTGAAAGTAATAATGTAAAGATTTAAATTTTTGTTTCAAAAATATTAATAAGTAGTCCTACTAATATTACAAATGCGAAAGTTTGTGAGGATCTCTGGACGGGTGCTTATAAACCCTTCAATCAAAAACTACTAGACGGATTTAATGAAACTCTGCAGTAATATAACTGAGACATCAGAATAATACATAGACTACATAATTTTCACGGAAACTGTTATCTCAAAATGTAAGATTTGCACAAAGATTTGAGAATACTCGGAAGGGCAATTAACCCTAAACTCAAAATTCGTGAGTAAATTCTAACACACGAAGAGTTGTATTACAAAAAACAAAAACCTATTTGCAGGTTAATGAATTGATTAATAACAAGTCAGCCGTTGTAATAATATCACACACATCTACCTTAACTACAAGAAAATGGGAAATGCTTTATCCCGTGTGGTGATCGGTTGAGAATAACACCACCCCATCTCTTTCCGTGGGTGTCGTAAAAGGCGACTAAGGAAACACAAATGAGACCTGCCTCCTATTAATCCATCCCAGGCAACGACACTTCATTTTTTTCTGAATCTGAGGTGTCGTCCTATGGTCTCATGCGGTGTGGTAGGCTCTGGTTCGCAACCACCCTCCTTTCGAAGTCCGACGCCAAACAGCTTGCTGTGTGTCGGTGCGTGGGAGTACCAGTGCCTTTATAGGCATTTTCTGGGTTAACTCGCTCCATCGTCGACCTCACCTTTGACCTTTATGGTCAAGATTGAGGTCAAGAGTTAATCCATCTTATAATTTAAAAAAATTAAGTAACAAACCTAAACAATTTTGATACAAAATCAAGAATACGCTATTGCACACAGACAAATAAATAAAAATACAATACATAGTGCAAAGAGACGGTCTTATTACTGGGTAAATAAAGGTTAAGATTCAAAATGTACATAAAAATAGAAGTGGTTCCTTCAAATCATAACACTGCCTACCCTTAAACTTGATACTTTATATACATACACCCTGTACTCGATGCCCTGAGATTGCAACGATACTGCTTACTAAATCGATCAATAATCTTAGGAAGTGATAAGGAATAGCAAGTATCAAATTGAAACGTCAGCAGTGTATAATCAACGATGGACGATTTATTGGTGGGAGGCAGTCCAAGTCATATTTTATCTTAGATCTGTGAGGACATCCGGGCTAATTCGTTAAATATAATTAAGTAGTCATCACTTTTTTTTGTGTATAATACTGATTAAAAAATACGTTTTTATACTGATTAAAATGTCCCTTTGAAAAGAAATGCCCTCAGTTTTGCTTATTCGCTTTTATTTGAGGTTCATCAACCACACACTTACGTCTGTAATGCCTTACTTTTGAGGTCTTCCCAAAAAAATTATTTTCAAAAAATCATTAACGTTCGTACATCTTCATCAATTTCTTCGGATACAAACTTCTTTTCACAAGAAACTAAATGAAATCCTTATTATTAATTATGGCTGGGCATTTTCATTATTTTTGTTACAACTTCAATCTTAGCCTTTTTTCTGATAAAAAAAACTGATTCACTAGCTCAAATTTATTCTTCTAACTAACATCACCTTTGTATATATACGCAACGCGGTCTAGGGATATTGCACGATTTTTCATACAAAAGAGGTCTGTTTGAGAAGCTACAAAAGCTTACTCGAGATACATAGAGGGCTATAATTTTGAGACGAGCAAGTGCTAAACCTGAATTTTCAATTTTAATCAATTAATTTTGTTTTTCTTAAAATTTGTGAAAACGTGACGAAAACGAAAAAAAAATTGCGTAAATTCGACTATT
The DNA here is from genome assembly GCA_949987775.1 of Aproaerema taeniolella. Taxonomy (NCBI): domain Eukaryota; kingdom Metazoa; phylum Arthropoda; class Insecta; order Lepidoptera; family Gelechiidae; genus Aproaerema; species Aproaerema taeniolella. Next base: position 13,049,750 of record OX465256.1, read on the forward strand.
TTCATACAAAACGCAGGCTAAAGTGCATTTTCGTTTTATTTACCGTCACGTTTTCACAAATTTCAAGTTTAACTAAATTTATTGACTAGAATTGAAAATTCAGGTTTAGCACTTGCTTGTTTGAAAATTATAGCCCTCCATGTATCTCGACTATGCTTTTATAGCTTCTCAAACAGACCTCTTTTGTATGAAAAATCGTGCAATATCCCTAGACCGCTTTGATGTGTATATCAAAGTAGCCGTATAAATGTATGTGACTATTTCCGGAAATAAAAGCTTCCTTTTACTTTTTTCAAAAGCTCATAATATTCTTGCGGATTCCTACGTAGTCAGAGGCTCAGTCTTAGTAACTGTAATTGCTTTGCCTGTGTCTACACAGCTCCGGTGGTCCTAGTTCGCTCTTCCTTTCCACTGTCCCAAGAAAGGAGTTAAAGTTCTAGATCGGGAAAGGATTTTATTAAAGGGCTCTTTGAGGTAGCTTGTGTTATTGCTGCGATGGGAATTGAGCTGTATCGAAATGACTCAAAAAAAAACTGGCCAAGTCCGAGTCGGACTCGCGCACCGCGGGTTTCCTACATACCTGCTGAAAAGTATTATATAAGTAGACCTGAGTATTTGATATGAATTTCAATTGAACGCGTTCATGAGGAAAGGGGTAGTAAGTTAATAATTATTAAAAATATTTTTATTATATAATGTAACTAAAAATTTAAGGTTTTCGCAATTTTTCCTTTATCTGTGCTACGAGTATAAGACGTTGCTTCGTACCAAATTTCAAGATTATGAGTACCGGTTTTGAATCCCTTGCGAGTGTCGAACATTTGCGGAAATTTGCGACATAAACGGCTGTATTTTTTGATTTCATTGGCTTAGAAGTTAGATTTTTTCACAGCTCTAAGTGACAGTAGACTTAAGTATTTGATATAAATTCCAGCTTGATACCTTCACGCGTTCCTGAGAAAAAGGGTCTTGACAGACAGACGGACAACAAAGTGATCCTATAAGGGTTCCGTTTTTTCCTTTTGAGGTACGGAACCTTAAAAATATTATTTTTTTAGCCTATGGGCAAAGGCCTCCTCCATATCCTTCAATTTCTTGCTGCGATCTTGTGCAAGTTCCAGCCACCTGGAATTAAGACATTTTGCCTATGGTCTATGGGATTCTGTGGCAACCCAAAATATTACTGTTGTTTAGTTCCTATTTTTTTAGTCAAGAACCAGGCCTGAGTTAATTTGGTTTGTGTTTGTTTGTGTAAGAAGACACGGAAAACTTTAGTGTACCTTTAAGCTAGTATATTGTGTATAGATTCATATATAAGAAGAATTGAAATGAGAAGAATTCTGAAAGAAAAATCTTAAACTTCAAAAACTTTTAAAATATTGTCTGATCCACTCTTAATTTCAGATAAAAATTAAAGATATAGAACAACATCAAAAACTAAAAGGTACAATCAGGCACATTTAAAATCAAAGAAAATTTTCTTTGCACCATCCAGCAAACCTTATACTAGACGACTAACAATATGACTGGCACTCTACGGACGTGGCCGAGAACAAGACATGGCACGCACACTTTGTTCACAAACAGTCCAACAAACACAAATATTGGTCGAACAAGCAGCCAGACGAATAGCAAATCACCCCGTATTTGTATAAGAAGCGTACTTCGGAGCGGGTTTATCTGTAAACAGAGCAGTGAAATCTTCAATACAGTTAACTGTCAATGCAAAGGAATGTCGCTAACTAAATTACTTGTTCCATCAAGAAGTGAAATGAACATTTGGTTTATTTTGCAGTTTATTTCGCTTAGAATACTAAGAGAAATACGAAAAGTAGGAATTTCAGCAGTAATTTTTGGATATTTTATCCTTACCGCTAAAACGGTAAGGTATGATAAATTAAGTTGCTTACTTTACTAATTTGTATGCAAAGTAAAATAAATTGCCAAATTTATTTTGAAGAGACTCTATACGTATTAGGACATGTTTGTAACTCAGCAAGCAAGTATTTAATTATAATATTTATGTAATTCTGCATTTCTTAGAACTCATTTTCAACAAGGTTTGTACTTTTAAAGTCTTAAATTTGTTTTTGCTTCGCTTCAAACTGCAAGATATATTTATTGAGCTTTTTGTGTGTATTGAAAACAATATCTCATGGTGATAGCCTCAATAACTTAACATCTATGACTCTATTAATAAGATCGTTAAGTCACATGTGATGAAAATATTCACATGGTAACTTGGAGCTCAGTTAATGTAAAAAGTAGTCATTCGACGTCCTCCTTCTACCTGAGGCTCGCTTGGCAACTAAAAATTGCATTTTATTCATGGAAGAAACGTTAACATCGAGTTTATGTTAAATTTCGTAGTGTAATGGAAACAATGCATAATGCATCAAGCTTGCCTGACACAATGACATATGGAGTAACTTTTCTTTGACGTTTCTAAACCGGTATGTAGAAATATCAAAATACAAGAATAATAATAAATTTTTCATAGTTTTTCTCTGGACATCTTGTTAACATTTTCTTGTTGAAGGTTTTTGGTACGGATTTATTACGATAAAAGAGCATTGTTCGGTTTTAAGTGGACGTTGCGTTTGCGCATAATTGGGAAGGCTTTTTGCACATGAGTCGAATACGAAATGACCCACGCAACGATTCTGTTTCTTATGGAGATCTTCTTCGGCGTTTCTTACTTTGGGCACGGCTCAAATTCATGGTTCTGATTTAAGATGCAATGGTATTATCAACTTGCTTGGATACGTAATGTTGACTATCTCACGCTAAAAAAATACAAACCGCCAAATATTATTTTCCACTTTTCTGTTTCTCGGTTTGATTTCAATCAAACTTTAATACCTAAAACAATGTTGTCTTAAATTTATTTTGTACCTTCGTTCTACTTAATATTTGAAACTATTCCTGCAGTTTATTCTTCCTACCATGGCATACAAATACCTGCATTACCATCGATATAAATCATTAACATATCCAAAGAACTCTATTACGATCAGAATTCTTCAAATAGAACTTTTGAAGGATCAAAACTCATGACTAGAATTGTCGAAGGCTCAACTCCCTTGACAAAATGACTATCATAAACGACAAGCAAAAGAACATTGATTGATATCTAATAAAGAATTCAAAACAACGTTGTGATGTCGTCGATAGGAGGAAGAGTTGGAACAATATGTGAGACGAGGGCGTGACCTGCGCGTAGGCATAGCGTCGGTGGACAATGTTCAACAGATTACATTGATAGTGGGTTACAAGGAATGTAGAGTAGACAGAGTAAACAGTGACGCTGTAGAAATAAACTTTCTTGCACGCACATTAAGGCGACTACAGCACCCGATAAAAGCAGCACACATAGGAATAGTGCCATCTCCTTCTCTCAACAGGCCTGGGCCGGCAGTGCGAACAGTGTCGATACACGAAGTTTACGGTCATGAAAGCGTGCGTGCGTAAAAACATGTTCGAAAGTTAGAAAAATGAGATTTATGGAAAGGTAACAGCTTAAATCGAAAAATGCGTTAACTACTTATCGAGAGTGTTCAATCACGAACATTTTGATAGCAAATTCAAGTTCCTGTGTGCATTTTACTATCGTTTTTACAGCTTAAAAGATACACAATATTGGTATTTAGAGGTGACTTTGTGAGCTTTTTCTACCGAACCAAAAGTGCTGAATCATGTTTTCAGCAAACTACTTATCTAGTTTATGTCCTGAATATTACCGTAGTATTTTTTTCTTCGATTTAATGCAGTGCGTCATGCTTATCTACGCATCATAAAATCGTAATTTAGGTGCTGTAGTCGCCTTAAGTACACATAGCTTTAATTACAGGTTGGGTGTACAAAAAAAACGTTATCGTTTTCTCCCTAGATAGCTTTTGCTCGGGATTTCGTTCCCTTATGTAAATTATGAATACCAAATATCAGCTACCTCCATACCAAATTTTATCATAATTAGTCTAGGCGCGAGCGTGAAAGAGGAACAATCATCCATACATACAAATTTTCACATTTATAATATTAGTAAGGATTTTATATGGCTCATTTTAATGAATGAATCATAAATTTGAGGAAATAGTATTACACAAAGTCACACTAGAGAAACGAAACAGAGTGACTAAGAAAAAGATGTCCACAAAAAGTTTTCTAAAAAGCTTTGGTTCCAACTGTAAAAGTTTTCTCACTGTACATTCTCACACCACGCAGATATTAAACCAAAATATTGAGGCCGCGATGCTATCGTAATTATAATGTTCTTTTATTGGTATTTACTTAACCACACACGTGTGATAGTATCTGAAATTTGATCGGTATGCCGTTACGACTTTCTTTTGATAATAGATTGAAATATGAAGACCTTATAATCAAAATATTTGGTAAATATTATTATAAACAAATGGTGATTGATAGTTTCGGAGCTTTCTTTTTCAATTATTGTGAACGAATCGGCAACTAGCAACCTAGATGAGAATTCATTAATCAATATTAGAATTATCTCTTGTGGTTTGTTCGCAAGATCTATCACAGTTATAATCGAAATTGTGATAATAGTGTTTAAGTACGTTTCATAAACAGTGTTTTTCTTTGGATTACAGATAACTTAAAAAGGCATCCTTATTTTTTTGGTCAAGGTCTAAAAGATGATGACGGTACAGATGGTTCCATGAGACTTTGATAACACGGTTTCGATGTAAACACGTGAAAAGACTTTTAAAAATCATTCAATGGTTCAACAATCAAATCTTCTTATAATTTAGAAACTAAACCAATGCATACCCTTCTTAACATAAAGTGAAAACCAAGTAAAAGTAAAGAGAATTGCCCCGATTCTCACTGTCCACAGAAAAGGAAGCTAACAATTACAAATCCTCAGCAAAGTGGACTACAAAAGGCATATTCAAATTCACACGTGACATCACGATTTAGCAAAAGTTCAGAGTTCCATCTAATTAAACACAGCACGACAGTCCGTGTCAGCTTCACAAAGTGCAATACTGCTGCTTAGTCTCAAACGTTTAGCTTAAACTAGGCCTTTTGAATATGGGTTATTAAAACGCGGGACTGAAGCGGGACTTAAAAAGCTAGTATCGTGAAACAAATCATGGTATCTGTTTTAAGGCCCGTATCACAGAAGGAGACGCAAATCTTGATCTATACTTAAGTAATGATTGTCTCTTTCTCTCACTATCAAAGTGACAAAGACGACTGCTACTCCAGTATAGATCACACAGTCTGAGTCGCGTTCTGTAATCGACTGGTATTTTGTAGCATCAGATGTTTGGACGTCACTTTATTCTGTACGTCTTGACCGGTACTTTGTCACTGTCATCTGTACAGCGCTAGAGAAGAAAGTAATGACATACCATGCCCCGAAGTATTGGAGATAGATTTACAGAATAGATGTCCTGTATAACGCAGGATTCGAGAAATATCGGTCGTAGCTTTACAAAATACCTAAAAGCTTTCATGACATTTACTTAACATGGTAATCATTTGAAACGGAAACTGGAAATCGTTTTCGGATAATAAATGGCTAAAAATTATATGGAAAAAGTCTAAAATATGGATTAAATGATACACTTATCATTCTATACTTTCTAAGCGAAAATTTAAAAAAAGGATCAAAAAGTGTGACTACCTATATGACATATAACTCCTCGTCCCTTTTACACGTCTTCAAATTCGAGTATCAAGACGTCTGACCACGGATGTCCCGTATAAATCCCTACGCTTACAAGCACTAGTGTCTTGAGATCATGACATCATGCCGGAGAAAGCAAATGGGCCCTATTAGTACACGCCAGGAGAGAATCCAAGGACGAGCCTTCTTGTTACGCTTCCATATTAGAGCGGAATACTTGAGGTGCCTTATGATGAGTTCCTACTAAAGCTGATTATTCTTTTTGTCGTGAAAATTATATATATTTTTAATATGTTTAAACGCTTCCCGCGTAGGGTTATTTTGCTGTGAACTTTAAAGGGAAAGTTAATTGTTTGGCGCGAATGGGATTTGAACTCACAAACCTAGGTGCTCTAATCAACTTGAGTGATCAGGCCTTAAAGCCAAGCGGCAAAATTTTTTGTATTGTATCGGCAAAAGTTTGCGTATTGTATTTCTGTAATAAGACATTATTAGGTTATAATTTTTAAGTATTTATTTGCTCAAAACAGCTTCGCCTTGGTCTATTTTCAAAGAGATAGCCTTTCCTTCAATACTGACCCCAAATTAGCCGACACACCTAATTATGTCCACAATAAACATATTTGACGTACCTAACCAATGCACTAAGCAAACACAGCTGCTTTTTGCAAATTTTGTGTAATTATACCTACCGCGAGCAAGGTTTGAGAATACATTGAGTTTTTTTTGGGTAATTATCACTCGGGCACTAATTTTCCCGTATATGTATATGCGCCCTTATGGACAATGTTGCAATCCTGGCCACTTATTGTCCCCTTTAAAACTCTGAGACCCCATATTAGGTGCCTTCATGTAACAGGTTAATTCACGTTTTAGTTGGTCAGTGGTAATTTACAGCGTAACTAGAAAATAGAAGGTTAAAACTTGCGACAAGTATAAGTGTGTTTACAAAAATATACATAGAAATTTAATTTCATAAGCCTAGACCCAGGCGATTTTTTCTATTACATCTTAGTACTCTGTTATATTGACCTATATTATAATTATCTCAAACACCCAAAAAAAAGGATCGTTTTGGTTTTTAACAGCTGCTAAAATAAATGGGAATGGAATGATGACGAACTCAGTAATAAATATTCCAAGGACTTAATGGGTAAAAGTTTTCTTTTTTTTAAGAAATACCGAAAATAAAACTCAAAATTAATACGAAAACATTTTATTTTAAATAACAATATTTAATAAAACAATTTACTGCTAAACGCAATAATAACTTTTAAAAATACCTCGGACACCAACAACTGCAATTACGAAATGAAATATGGGAATTTAATATTTATACCAAAAACGGCAAAATAATCCACGTATAAAGTAGCGGAAAATACAACAACTTTTAATTTTACTGGCAAGTTTATGTAAATCGAAATTAAGAAGCAAATCTGATCCTTATCAGCGTGAATGTCATAATATTAATACTCTTTTTATTTTACGATGCATCACTGATACTTTTATGTGGAAATTTTGAGAGATGTCAATAATAAATACATAAAAATACATAATATAACAACTGGATACTGGTTGGTAGTTGGCCCACAATAATGGCTAAAAAAAATTACGTTAATATTAAGATTTGAAATAAAATCATCGAGTGTTATTTAAGCCTCTCATATTGTCAATACCATAAATGCGAAAGTTTGTATGGATGTTTGTTTCTCTTTCACGAAAAAACTACTGAATGGGTTTTAATTAAACTGTACAATAATATAGCTTATACATCAGATAGGCAACATAATTTTCAAAAATTCCTACGGGAACGAAGCTAGATCATTATAAATACAGGTACATCGTACCTAACTCAGATTTGTCTAAGCAACCACAATTCTTGTCTCAAAGATTTGCTTTCGCTAATAAAATCTGTAATCGGTTTCAAAGATCGTCTTACACGAATGTTCGTCATAAATTAGATCATAAATCATATTATATGGAGGACATCTTGCGCATAAATTGAAAATTATTATTAACTTTAATGCATAAAATGCCACTCTAGCTATTTCAAACACAGAATTTAATTAGTGAACAATTCACAGGGAAAATTAGAATTAATAATTAGAAATCCATAATAATCCTAAACTCAAAGAAAAGAAAATATGATTAATCCCTACTAATAATATTATAAATGCGAAAGTAACTCTGTCTGTCTGTTACGCTTTCACGGCTAAACTACTGAACCGATTTTGATGAAATTTGATACAGAGATAGATTAGAGCCTGGGAAAGGACATAGGCTACATTTTATCCCACAATTGGGCACGATATAACCCTGTAGTCCACGTGTGCGGAGCCGCGAGCGGAAAGCTAGTATCAAAATAAAGATTACCTAGAAATATGTGTTATTGTTGAATAGTAAGACACAAACGTTGACGCAGTTTTATTTATTTATTTATTGTACAAAACCAACAGCTTAATTACAAGACATGTAAAATTAGTAGCTAGCTTAGGTCTAATTGTAAAGCCAATTACAGGTTTTCTAGTTTAAACAGGAGGTGGAAAACATTTGCAAACCTAGTACAGTTACCAATGTGTATCTAGCAAAATTAAATTACCGTATAAATTATTACTATATAAAGTACGAGCAATGTCACTGGAGTGAGTTTCCTATCGGTATTTAGATTTTATATAGTAATGGATTGAAAGAGGAAAAAAGAAGGATCACCCAATGTAACCGCTCGAGACTCAATATAACGAGTTAAAGAAACAAAACAAAGGAAAAATTAAGCGAAAATGACCATATGAACCCTCTTATGTGAATATGTACGTGTGTGTGTGTGTGTGTATGTATGTATTTATTCTTCAATACACAATAACAATCATTTTAATTCAACCAAGTAGGTAACTATAAGCTCCAAAGCAATTGATGATGTTAAAATTGAACAAACAATTCTTCATTTAAGCAATTTGGATCCTCATTAAACAACCGAAAGCACAACCAACACAAATCACTAGAACCTAATCCCGTCCGTTGATCTAATAAAATATTTAAAGGGCTCTCTCCTAAAATTCAAGCAGCTATTAAATCGCTTCAGTTGCCTCATAACATATTCAGTAATTTGCCCATACGTCTTGTTATGGTCGTTCTCTAAGATTAAAACCCTAGCCAGCCTTCATAAATCGTACCCTGCACCTCAGTTACTTAATAATTCATTCACTGAAATACGGAAAAACGAATCCAAGTGCTGTTAAATTGACAATGTCCGTATATTTTCCATTACATAGGGGAAATGCAGCCGTGTTTTCGTAAAAGTTGGTAGTAAAAATGAAAATAAAAAATTTAGATGAATAAAAGACTTATCAAAAACGAATGACGAGCAATTCATAAGAGTAATGAATGATCAACTAACCAAATACACATAATAGAGTTATTATTTTTTTCGATTACATATTTCTTTTACAATTTTGGAAATAGCTAAAAACATCTCGATTATGTCAGCTTTCAAACGAAAATAAACCGCATCGAAATCGGTCCATTCGTTTAGGAGCTACAATGCCACAGGCAGACACAGCGGATACAAAGACTTACAGATACACACGTCAAACTTATAGCACCTCTCTTTTTTCTCGGGGGTAAAAAATAGCTTATTATAGTTATTACTATTATAAATACCTGTTGATGGCAGTTAAGTTACCAGTGCAGCTTCAAGGGCTCCCGTCTACAGCGTCAAGTCTATCTATTCCATTTTGGGTTCTAGCCTGTATGCATGTATGTCTCCACTAATACCTATGGCGGCAAATATCAAGATCTGATCTGTATCTTTAGGAAAAGCCAATATTATCCTTACTCCGTTGAATGCATAGGGCGTTTCTTTGCTCTGTGTCCGAGGCTATACAAACGTCCGTTACCGGTCTTTACTACATTTTTCAAAGCTAACCTCTAATAAAATGGATTCTATGCATATTAAAGTATCATCATATGGGCAGAATGGTGTTTTATTCGCCACAAGGGTCCCGTTTATGGGCTTTTACAGGGGAAGTGTCAATAGTAAAACCCCGATGAGGTCATTTCCACTCGTCCAGTAACAAATTCCGGATTGGAGTGGAGGGGGGGTTAACACCGTAAAACGGACAAACGCCATTCAACGTGCGTTCTGAAATTGCGGGATAAAAGTCTTTGTGCGAAATGCCAACCTGATTGAATTTTGTAGCTCAATTCTTGAACGGGTTTATTTTTTATCTTAATGGATAAAAGAAAAGGTCTGACTTACTCATTCACTTAATCCCTAGACCTAAAGGACCTAGAGGGAAAAAGTTCCTTTTACGGCTGGAATTTTCCCAACACCGTCAATGGAGTAACATACGTCTTGTCTTAGACCTGGATAAAATCCAATCGTGAATAAACAACCACAAGCAGAATTAAAAAATCCGTCAAAATGTTTACTCAAGTCCTGAACCTAATAATTGTCATCAATGTTTTATTCAATGTTTTATTGACAGACAAATAACTCTAAAATTAAAAAAATGCTATCACCCGAACATTCGATTCCTTGTAATTGTTAAACGGCTGAACCAATTTTGTTTAAATACAGCTAAGAACCATCTCGATTACGTCAACCTTCAAATAAAAAAACTGCATCGAAATCGGTCCGTATTTGGTGCCACAGACAGACAAACAGACACACATACATACAGTTACATAGACATATAGCATACGCGTCAGACATATAGCACTCCTATTTTTAAAAAAGATATGGTTTATGGTTTAAAAAGATTACCAAGCAATAATTTTAAAGAGACTCTAATAATTATACATTAGCTGCTAGAAAAAGAAATTTTCCCATGGTAACTTTCAATGTTTGCAGAAGTCATTGATTTGAGCTGTTTATCAAACATATTAATTGCCAGTAGGTCGGTTTACAAAGGTAATAAGCGTAAAGATATAACCTCGGATCAAACTAACTGCGGAAACGCTGTATTTATAATGCTGAGCCGGGAAACTCTTAATGCTTTAAATGGCTTACGTTATTATAAAATTAACATCTCCGAAGCATCGTAAAGCTTGCAAATTGACCTTAGGCAATAAATTTTAATTCAGAACAAAATCCCAACAAGTGGACTTAAAATGCGCGATAAAATTCAATCATGTTCGCAGGCGGTTCCGATTCTGTCCAACAATAATGTTTTATGGTGACGTTGCTCCCACGTCGACTCACAGATGTCTCAGTGCATTGTTTGGACAGTGCTGACATCGTCTTACTGAATCAGATACATTTAAACCCCGACAAAAAAGAGGGGTGTTATAAGTTTGACGTGTGTATCTGTGTATAGTGTGTTCGTGTGTCTATCTGTGGCATGGTAGCTTCTATACGAATATACCAACATTAACACGATTTTTTTTGAAAGTTGACGAAATAGAGATGGTTCTTAGCTTTATTTGGTCAAAATTTATTCAGCCGTTTAAAAGTTATAAGCAATCAAATTTCGGGGTTGATACAATTTTAAATTCTAGATTTACTTAAGCTAAGTGGTAAAGAATCTGAATAATTTTAAATACTGCGTGATATTTCCTCTGAAAAAATAAAGTCTGTGTTGCTGCTTACAGTCTGTGCAATATTGATCAATCTGGATAGGTAGAATTTATGAAGGCTCCGTTTGTCACTGTCAGATCAGTAAAGAAGCCCCTGGCGTGTTTTCTTCCAAATTTTAATCCAATGTCATAAGTAACTTCTTGTAATTAAATGCACACACGACAGCCACTTCAGACTATATGCATATATTTGATAAGTCGTCGCCTTTATCTATTTTTTAAAGGACACCGATTTTTTTGGCATATTATTAATATTTGTAATCTGATGTACGATTGTCTTTACTTCATAGGTACTGCTATCATCAATGTTTATCCCTCGCCTTCAAATAACATTAAGACATTCAATACAAGTGACTTCATATCATTACTGTATCTTATATTCGCCATGACAACGTGAATTCCGTTTAAAGACGAATGGGTTGAACTAAAATATCGAACGCTCCAAATGTCGGACGCAGCTTGAACAACGGTTCCTTCTCATATATTGGCAATACAATACTGTGGTGATAAGACGCACATGTATGAATAGTATAGTATGACATTACCCCCAATTTCCTGGAACAAAGATAAGCTGTGATCAGACTAATTCTTTCTTAGAAATTATAAATGTGACATAGGCGAAAGAAAGCAAGTAATCAAAGTATCCTCAACTCAAATAGCTTGAAAAAGTCGATTTTTTAAAGCAACAATCTGTAAAATCTTCTCTGGAACTCCACAACATCGAGTGGGCAACAGTATTTCTATAACTGTTTATAAATTTTTGGGGGTCAAAACTGTCTCGTTGCAAAAATTCAGGTCGATACGTTTCTCCATAACGACATGAAAGATAAATAAAGGAGTAAGAATACTCAGTAAATACGATGATTAAATAAATTTGCAAGTTGTCCTCTCTTCATATTTTGCAAATTAAACAAGTGTTTAGCAACCATAAATTGTAATAGCCGGGATAAGACCCGAAATAAAAGATAAAACCTAATTCTACTTTACAATTCATAGGAATTTGGTAAAATCCTTTCTGATTCCTTGTACGTATATACCTACACACCGTCATGGAAACTTTGTGCAAATTCTCAGCTATCTAGCTCCAAGACTTTCGAATTAGCCGTTGATGAATCAACGAGTAAGGAACTGACCCTACGTTTTATGTATTAAAATTTATCACCACTTTTAACCCTTTGGTATCATAAAGATTAGTCGGAGAAAACAAACAAAAGTCTTAATTAAGTCTTAACTCAAAACATCTGTCACTACACCTGCAATAATTATTGGATCGTGACTGGGTACAGTCGTGATGACTTCATACCCTTACAAATTAATTCACGAGATTATAACCCTTTTTTGAAGGGACTGTATAAATAAATAGTGATTTTCATATGGAGACTTCACATTATATGAGCAGTTTGATATAGATTCTTTGAATTCCTTGAAATTTAAACTTGAGCTGTTTCACCTTCACGAACCCCAACAGGCGTCTTGTGGTTCTATCATAGAACAACTTGATGTCTCATTTGACATACATTATCAGAGTTAATAGATAAAACATATTATAGTTGTGATAGGTCAGCCTTTCACCCACGATAACGCATAATCCTCGCGTCCCACTTACTGGCGTCTACAGTATGACTGGGAAGAGGTAGCAGCTGGAAAACTCTAAGTTTTTCTTTCTTTCTATAGTTTACGGTGTGGAGGTTCTACATATCTACAATCGGCAATGAGTGGCGATAGGAAGAAAAGAGTTAAAACAAAACTTTAACGTCGTACATTTTTTAATTGCTAAAAAACCAACGTCACAAAAACTGAACAAGCTGTGTGTAACCTTCCTAACTTGATAATCAGATTCATCAATCAAACTACCCTTAATGAATCGTCCGTTTGTCTGAAGGGTGAGCTTCGATAGCAAAGTGGTACAATGATAGAGTTACATAACACTAGGGACAAAATAGTATTAGGATGAGAGAGTATGGCAACTGCTGCGACGCGAACATAACCCATGAATCGCGCGACTCAGACGACGGTGAAACTGCACATATGACAATGATTGAACGTGAATTGTGAATTGCCTATCATGAGTTGTACGACTCGTGGGTTTTCCTTAAAATTATGATGGTAATGGTAAAAAAGTGTCGGAAATAGAAAACGTCACGGTGACTAAAGATTGGTCTACAACTTTGAGGTCGTATATGTATCTTTAATGTAATCACGAGCGATGATGCCCAGTTCGTAACGAGCAGCACTTGTAACCTGGAGATTTAATAAGTATTTTTAGATTAGTTAAAATTTCACTATTAATTATCATATCGAATATTATCATATTTTATGGTAAAATGTTCAGATAGATGACCAATTTTTCAACCCTTCAGAAAAACAAAAACTGTGCTAGAAAAAAAACATCTTATATAAATTGTATATTATGTATACTGCCAAGAATACTGCCAAGAATATTGCAATAAAATTCAGTTTAAGTCTCTGAAATATTTTAACACACGTTTCATACTGCATAGCACCTATATTGTGCTTTAGATGTCCATTTTTTATTACAACTAAACCGGAAACCTCTAACGTTAAGGGTTAACTTTTTTCCACGCCTCTGGGGAGCCTCTCATTTGTTTTAAGAATTCCATTACTTTTGGGTTAAAAAGAAGAATTAGTTTTATTACCATCGTAATTTTCAATCGATCGGGTTGATTTTGAACCGATTGGTACAATTTTTAACTGTTTAGTTTAAACTTGTTACCATTTGTTTTATTAGTTCTTAAATCTTTAAAAGGGAATGCGATAGGTTAACTAGTATGCTACAGAATAGTTATCCATTCATTGAGCTTTTTCAAGAAGTTCTCCAAGATACCTAGAGAAAAGTCCAAAACAATGGTTTGATGGTTACACTTTATAAAAAAATAACAACGGTTTTCACATATACTTATATATGTTTGCTCATATTCATATAGTATACTCACTTCAATCGGCTACAAATTACAATATTTCCAAACTCGTAAATAAAAGTCATTCAATTTATGTCAACTTGTTGCTGGCGTTGCTTTCGCAAAACTCTCAAAAAAATGCAATTTCCCTAAAAGCAAATCAGTTGATAACGCAAAAGAATGTGGAGGCGAAAATTTTCGTGGGCTGATTCACACCCTTAATGGGGTCGGGTGCTTGTATATACATCGGATTATTTGGGGGGGGGGGGAAGAAGCCATGATTACGTCATCATTTTATAACTTTAATGAACGTATAGCGAAATGAATAAATAAATTATATTTAAATATTTACGTCCAATTTTGAAGTCTATTATTGGTAACACTAACTATTAGATAGATGGAACGGGATTTCCTCTGCTATAGACAAACTGTGGAACAGTGTGACCAGATTCAGTTTTTTAATACTTTTTCGGCATATTTTATCGACTTCTCCAAGCATCAGTATTGCTAATACAGCAAAAATTTTAAACACGGACGGATTACGTAATCAAGGCGAGAGGGGGGGTTAAAAACAAAAGATTACGCTGTGATTAGATAGGGTGGGGGGGTTAAAAAAACGGCCAAAAATGATTACGTAATTGTTGAACGATCCCTTATTTAAAGCTACCCAATATTTGATCCTTACTAATATTGTAATCGCGAAAGTTTGTATGTATGGATGTTTGTTACTCTTTCACGCTCAAACGCCTGGACCAATTTTAATAAAATTTGGACACCCTGGATTAATACATAGGCTCCATAATTTTCCCAAATTTTCACGGGAACGAATTCCCGGGCGGAAAGCTAGTAGCAAATGAACTGAAGAGCCATTTAGCGCAAATGAGCCCCAATACCACTGTTGACCAGACTCCTCCCTACCAACTAACTATAATACCCGAAATGATAAATGAACCAAACCGATCTATATCGAAATCCATGTCCGTTATAATCTCATCCGCTCACAGTTAATATACCATTGTCATATTATATTTATAATAGATCCATATCAATTCATGTGAAAGATGGCTCCTATCACGCTTAAGTATTTAAATAGGTCAATAATATCGCTTTAGTTTCGGTTTTAGACGATTATGCTGGTCGAAGAACTTTATAGTACACAGGCCAGCATATCAGGCTATGTATATTGACATTGACGTCGCCCTTATCTCGCAAGAAATAGCGTCGGCTTTCGTAGTGCTAATGGATAACCTGACGTGCTGCTGTGTGTACAGAGGCCAGATCAGGTTACTCCATTTTTATTGCAAAGCCGCTCTTATCATAACAGCACAGAGTGAGTGCACGCGTGTGGTAACCTGAGTTGCGACCGTCCATACATCTTTATATGTATAGTTGGCACCCAAATGTTTATTTTGGTTTCCCAAGCTTTCACAGCTTTTCAGCTTGTGATTCAGTCACAAATATCCAAACTGACGATTGGAAGAATTTAGTGTCGTAGAAGTAGTGACGCTGCCTCAAAAATCCTACAGTCCAGCAGTCCAGACTTCTGAATCAACACAAGGAAAATAGACCCTACTAGCTGATGCCCGCAATTTCGTTTGCGTGTTATTTTTTTCTTTTGAACAGATTAGATTTAGTTTAAGATTTGGATTTTTACATACAAAAGTTTTTTCCCGCTAACTCCCGTTCCCGTGGGAATTTCGGGAATTCCTTTCTTAGTGCACCTCTACGGTACCTAAGCTACGTCCCTTCCAAATTTCAAGTGCCTACGTTTAGCCGTTTAGGCTGTGCGTTGATATGTCAGTCAGTCAGTCAGTCAGTTTCTCCTTTTATATATTTAGATAGATAGTGATTTAGAGAAGTTTTCATTTATCTTGCGTTTTGATTTAGACAAACTTCCTTCTAGCTATTTAAGATAAAGTGTCAACGTCAATTCAATGCAAAACAAATGCAACCTTCTTTTTATATTTTTAAGGTTATGTTTTCCTTGACAATTAATTGTCATGAGAGTCAAGTCTCATCGCTTATGCTAGGGCAGCTGGAGTCCACTAGGAATGTTCTTATAGATTTTTTTTTGTGAAAAACAAATATTTGTTTAAGAAAATTACAAACAGAGTTAAAACTTTAAATAAAAGTATATACCAAAAAATCGAAGGAAAGCATGTAGAGGAAGCGAAAGAGGTGTGTTTGGATCGTAGCAAGTGGCAATCTGTGGTGTCTGCCTACCCCTATAGGACAAATTCGATAGCTTATGTATGTATGTGTACCATAGATCATCTAATACTTTTGTATCTACACTACTGACACATGTAACTACCAACACATCAAACTTTCTAAAGATACGACTGCCTACACCACTTATAAATTAGTGTAATATCAATTTGGCGTAGATGAGTAATTACTTCGAATGAGTGGTCTTGACAAATGCGCAGTGAAATATGTACCGTATCAATCTGATTTGATCCGCTGTGCTCATGCGCATACAAACGTGAAGCTAAGAAATTGTAGACTCGGCATGTTTAAAATGAATAAATGTTGGTAGATCTTTTACTTTTTATCAGATTGTTAAAAATGATGTATGACACCCTTATTATCCGTAAAATTATATGTGTTTAGGGACCAATTAAATTGTGTACTAGAATATCCTTTCATAATCTTAATCATAATTCTTTCATTTTTATCGTAGTCATCTACAATATGACTTTGAAACTTTTCATAAAGAACCGCTACCTAAGGTATTTTTTTATATATACAGTATAAAATCTTATCTAAAAAAGACGAATATTCGATTCCAAACACTTAAAAAATGTAAGCACAATAGCATACAGAGGAATCCATTCAAATGAATTAATTAATTTATTAGTACTATTTTAATACTCATCCTTTTTTTTCTAACTTCACCATGCCTATTTGACCCCTTTACTATTACTATACAAGAATCTACCATACTCTTGTAATATTTTAATGCTTTTAACTTTTTTTTGTAAATCAAATATTAGTATGATACCATATACCGCATCCAAACATTTTCCTCCTTTATCAACTCTATCACATTCCAGCTACATGTGGGGCGTCCAAATCTTAGATCACGAGTGGTCCACTACAACACAATGTTGTATGATATAGCATAGCAAACATGAACTTACCCTGAGCGAGACTGTGTATTACTTTATTTTGTTGCAAAACCGCTTTCAATGCCATCAAATAGAGCTCTTGTATTATAAAGTAACTTGAAATGACTTTATATAACGAACGATTTCATAAGATATATTGGGTTTCCTTAAAGAAACCGTGCCGATGGAAGGAACAAATACCCACTGGAGGACTCCGGGATCACACTCCAAGAACAGATAGGAGTGTGTAGATTCGGAGAAAACCGAAAAAAGTGGGGTTTTTCAGTATTGACTAATGTATCTATGGATCTAGACAAATCATAGGGCACTTAATTTCCTGTCCCAACTGCCCTGCTTCATGTACACGAGGCCAACCAGATCGCAATTTTTGTGGCCGCATTTTGAGCCAAAACCATTTAATTATTAGCTTTTGACAAGATAAGAAGAAGAAGTTTTTATTATCAATAATTTTATTTTAAAAAGCCGCCAGTACTTTTCCATTTCCACGTACCCAAACAAATTTTGGCATTACAATACGTTATCAATCCTGTATTAAATTTATCGAGACACCAATCATAAGAGGCCGTCAAATATCATTATCATTAAATGATGGATGGCTAATTCTCAAACTGGATCTGATAGAGTGGAAAGATGCGTGGGACACTGCTTACAATGCGTCGTTTGAGTATCGATCCTAATGATGTTAAGATCCGAAACCTTTAAAGTTCATGGAGTGTCTTATAGTACAGTATATTATATGGTTATCAACTTACGTTCTAGTCTACCTATTATTAAAAGGGTTCATTGGTGTTTAAGCTAAAATATACAACATTACGTGATTTTTTCATGTTAGAATTCACCAACCCTTCACAACAGTAGGTAGTCAATCCTGACACCAAGACTATTCAAGTTTCCTGTATACTTGGTTATACGTACACGATTAAGACTCAAGGATTCAAGAATTCCCACAGTATTTTTGAAAGCCTCACGAATTTGTTCTTGTAAAGCCTAGGAATTACCATTACGTTTGTGGAGATAGAGATTATATTGAAAACAAAAACATGTTTATCTTATAATGTACATACAATGCAGCGGCCTTATTACTATAGAACCATTTCTTCCAGGCAACCGGGATACTTTCTTAGGAATCATATCAGTTTCCCTCCTTTCTTTCTTAATAATCAAATATTTGATTATTATAATCAAAAACGTGGCAAACTTGACTAATCTTAGTGTCAGAGTTTTAAAACTAACAAATTTTAATAGCTTCTGACTTGGTTTAACGACTAGGTTTTCTATACATCGGCTGATTTTTGCCTAACTTATTCATTTTTATTTCTTCTGCTCTTCATTATTATTTTGTTATTTGTCTAGCTAAGTTGTGTTTGCATTAAAACTGACAAATTTGGGTAAAAGAAGACATTCCCATTACTCCTTGAATTTCTAAAATAAAACACGTTTGCTTTTAACCTTTATGAGTTAAGAACC
Source organism: Aproaerema taeniolella (assembly GCA_949987775.1). Taxonomy (NCBI): domain Eukaryota; kingdom Metazoa; phylum Arthropoda; class Insecta; order Lepidoptera; family Gelechiidae; genus Aproaerema; species Aproaerema taeniolella. The sequence goes on from OX465256.1 coordinate 13,068,499, forward strand.
AACAAACAATGTAGACTGTCCACACAACGGCACGGCAAAAGCGGCTCTAAATTAAAATTAGCTTTAAAATGAAGAGCTAATAAAGTACCTCACGCACTGACAGGCCTGTCGGTCATAAACTCATAACTCGCCGATCACTAATGCCCAAACAAACCTGGAGCGAGCAAACAAATTTACCGAAATTGTTCACCGGCCGGCGAATAAAAATTACGACCGGTTTGTGCCCGCGGTGTGCGCGTGAGTCTGCCAGCGCAGCGCCTACGGAATACTCCTGCTTGACTTAGGAGAACAGAATTAAAGTTTTTTTTCTCTATTTTTTTCGTTCACCTAATGATTACACGAGAGACTGTTGAGTAATCATCAGTCGAGAAAGAAAAACATTTTATAAGATTAGTAACTAGGAAATTAAAGAGAAAACTTGACTAAACTATCGCGTTTTGATGTTCTTGTTTCATAAACTCTCCCTGACAAAGATTAAAACTGTAAGACGTATGAAAAAAAGTAAAGATTGCATTGTTCTAAATGTGTTAATATCGGTGTATGTACCAAATCAAAAAATACAATTTGACAGTGTGGTGTTATTTTTCTTCAAATACTCAAAAGCTCACTCACAGTTTTCTCTAGTTCTCTGGCTTCCTTGTGGTATACAAAAATACAGCCTGAATTAATAGCGAACACTTATTTCTCGAATGCTCGCCACCTCCAGACCTCAACAAATCCGGGTCCATTGAATTAAGAGACTGCTCTATCACAATTTATCATCTAAACGGTTTGACAGCCGGTTTGGTCGAGCGGTAGTGGCGCTGCCTCTTGATCGACGGGTCCTAGGTTCGAATCCCAGTCGGGGCAAATATTTGTGTAAGAATCAGATGTTTGTTCCCGGGTCATGGGTGTTTGTGTCTGTCTTTATGTGTGTTCCGAGGGACCCACGACACAAGGGAAAACCTTAATAATAAATAAATAAATCGTTTATTCACTCTCACAAAGTAATACAGAACAGTATATAGAATTAAGAACTAGGCAGCTGTTTCGATTTGGAGATTAATTCTTAGTGTGGGCCTTTGAGTGTATGGCGTTTTATTTTAATTATTTTATTATTATTTAAACTGTGATAAATAAAAATTTCCCAGGGGAAAAGTGAAAATGGGAATGTACCTCAGAGAGCGCGGCTGCCTCCTCCCATATTTATGTGCTCGTAAACTGAACACGCTCCGAACGGTCACAAGCGGACAAGACTATTGCTTTATTCTACTAAAGAGACGTAACAGATATTAGAATATTTTATTATTAATATCCATGCCCATCCATACACTCACACCCTTAATCCTTGACAGGGTAGGTAGAGCAACATATGGTTCACACGACGCTACGTTCGACATGCATTCTGGGGGTTTTTCGATGAAAATGAGCATAGCGGTGATAGGCTGTCAGCCTTTTGCTCACGATAAAGCTAAACCCTTTGTCCCAATTGCTGGCTTCTACAGTATGCCTGGGTAGAGTTACCAGCTGGCACTTTTTTTGTTTTTCTTTCACTCCCAGTCCAACATGGAAGGTTCCAGCATGGAGACATTATTAATATCTTCAACATAAATGGCCTCCTGATTAAGAAACTAACTTTCATTTATAGAATACTAGCTTTCCGCTCGTATCTCCGCCCGCGTGGACTACATGTTATATCGTGCCCAACTGTGGGATAAAATGTAGCATATGTCCTTTCCCAGGCTCTAATCTGTCTCTGTACCAAATTTCATCAAAATCGGTTCAGTAGTTAAGGCGTGAAAGACGGACAGACAGACAGACAGAGTTACTTTCGCATTTATAATATTATAGTAAGGAAGTAAGGATTGCTAGAGCCTACTTCTTCCTTGACCACGTATTCGTCCCTGAACTAGATTGTACTCAAGAGCAAACTTACTCTCTCTACAAAAAAAGTGAGGTGACTTTAAATTAGACAGCAAAATTTTAGGTGATTCTCCCCATAAAACTGAACAACTTTCCTCAAAGAAACTGTGTTTGTGAAATTTTTCAACAAAATTTTCCCTTCCATACAAATGCAAATCAATTTTTGCATTTGACCTATGTTTCTTGAGAAAACTGGTTCAGTTTAGTGGGCTGATTTATATTCTTAATTTTCTCTTATTAATTTTAAATCAACAAAAAGGGAATGAAGGCAGTTTCTGATCAGCAGAGAGTTTGTAGTTTAGTAATAGGGAATATGCATGATTTTTTTTATTTAAAAATTTAATCCTCATTCATGTAATAAAGAGTTTAAAACTATTTTTCGAATAACTATGAAATTAAAAAAGATATAAGCCATAGAAGATTTATTTCTATCTGTTTCTAGCAAAACGAAATTTAACAGGGAGTTTGTATGGACGTAGTGACATGTAACGTCACAGTCCATGTCGGATCTCTCTGTCTAATCGGTGCGTAATTAATAGTTTTAAATGCGTATATCGGCCGTATTTCTTGGCCGATTTTAATTTTAATTTCACTTTTTGTCAAATCAATCAACTACAGTATTTTCATATTTTTTTAATCAATGCGATAAAAAAAATTCATGCATATTCCCTATTGTTATAGCTGGTTCTATTACTTTGAAGTTAAACCTTTTAAAAGACGTCGTCGTATTTAAGGAACGTAATAGCAGTTACTCGTCTTCTTGAAAATTAGTAGAATATGTTCACATATCCGTGGCCCTTCGATCAAAAGCAATAGAATTAAAGTCTAAACTTGTATGTCCGATTTTGGAGAATTACTACAATTTACATATTTTTGGTGTAAAATTATAGTAAAAAATACTTTCGGAAATTGATTGAAATTGCTGTTTACTTACTTAATATTGATGTTTACTATATTTAGCGGATATTATTTTGGATAAGCATTTGATTGTCATTTAGCCTGTGATGTCTCAAGCAACGCAAAGAATTATAATCTCTAATTTAAAACAGTAATAAGTATGCAACACACACATTGACTCTACCTACACTATAAGAAGAAGAAATATGCAAAAATTCGCGATGCCAAATCAATTCGCTATGAATCTAAACCAGAATATACTATTCTACGTGTAACAAACCTTTGTAAAATAACCCAAGGAAACGATTGCAAAATAAAATTGTCTCTGTAGAAATACAGCGACCGAAGCCTTATTATTCGAAGCAGGACTGTAAATAACTATTTTTAAATGTATTTGAAAATAGTCCTATTGTAACATTTGAAACTTCGTCTAGGCTTGAGCAAAAAACCTTACAAAAATATCCACAGTTATTGCGTGAAACCACAAAAATGTATCAAATTTTGTTTGTGTTGTAAAGGTCGTCTTGTAAATTGAGCTTCCCCAGGCTGGCACTTACAACTTAATTTTTAGTTTAACTGTTAAAGTTATCAGGCTTTCGAGTTCCAGACAGTACAAAAACATGAAATACCTATTCATTAAAGAAGCTTTTATAATCATAATTACACAGGTACTAAACATGAGCTCATTTCCTTTAATAAATTAGCGTTCTTACGAAGGAAGATAGATAATATAACTTGGAGATAATATAAAATTGTTTCCGGATCAGAATATACACACTGTAGTTATAGCATTTCTCTAGAAAAGGAAGCTTGAGTCGTTGAGAACTATAGCATTTTTTTTGGAAACAAATATAAGTTTTATGTTTAATGAACGCCTTGATTCTGTTTCTGTCAATAGTCTTCAGATTGAAAGCTATAGATAACCATCGAAAATGGGATAGAAATACATTCGCAAATAACGATCGATTTTTATGTTGAAAGAGATTGAATACATACTAGAAGTCAGGATGTCTTACAAAAAGCTTAAGTAACTAAATAATATATGGGAGAATCCATTACATTTTGTAATCATACGTGATGTTTTATGTATATACACATGGCAACATATCAGGCTATACATATTGACCTTGACATCGGCCTTTTGTCGCTTGCAATAGCTTTAGTAATGCGAATGAGTATCCTGATATGCTGCTGTCTGTACATTTCAATAAATAAGATTTAATTTAAAATCTCATTTATTGAACCTTTTTAACTACCTATTCAGCAGAGCTGGTCATATCTGTCGTAGAACCGATGGCCGTTGGGGCAGAAAAGTTCTAGAATGGAGACCACGAATCGGCAAACGTAGCGTAGGGCGCCCTGTTACTAGGTGGGGTGACGATATTCGTAAAGTAGCGGGCAGTGGTTGGAGGAGAGCTGAAGATCGAGCTCAGTGGCGTGCCATAGGAGAGGCCTATGTCCAGCAGTGGACTGATACAGGCTGATGATGATGTTGAACTACCTATTGAAGTCAGAAGAGACCCAAACGAAATTAAATATCGCATAACGCAATAAAATTTTTGAAATTTAAATTCTAGCAATTAAGAACGTCGCGTCGTCTGTAGCTCCCTCACTTCGATATCTACGAAGATTTCCGATCAATTTGAAATTTTGTCGAACTTTATTCGTCATTTGACAACTTAATAGGACTTTCGGTGTTGCTCGGCTCAAGTAAGATAAATGAAAAGGTTGTTAATGAGATATTTTGTTAAATATTTTAATTTGAGCGTCTAACGTCCGCCACCCACGTTCGTTCACAGTTTTTGCAAAAGTCACGTCTGCTGCGTGCTATTTATGTTTTTATACATTTTATTTTAAGTTTATTCTGATATTATTAGAATAAAATCAATGTTTTTCGATCGTCGTTTCGTTAGGCAGGTTAGCACACGTCGTTAGCCAAAACAGTGGCTGTGGTTTTGTTGGTTTTGTTTAAAACTTAATTGATTTGATATACCTGTAAATAATGTTTTGATAAATCAAACATACTCTTTTCAGACAATAATTACAGGATTTTATATGATTTTGCACAAACACACATGCTATACATGACTAATAAAAATAATTAATTATTTTTTTAAAGAAAATTATATATATACTTACTTATACACAATACTAATAAAAAAGCCATTTTTGGACCCAAGCGTCCAGATTGTGCATTAGCATTCGTATATGGCGATTCTCCAAGGGCTGAAGATATCTCATAACTTGTATAAAGTTACGGTACCATATGTACCTAAAAATATTTACTTGTGATTTTTTTAAAGAAAACACAATATTTTTCTCACGCCATATTGACATAGAGTGATCTTTTTATTTTTGTTGCCAGTATTTTGTACAAAATTCATTAAGAGACGGACTGTTTTTTCACACAAAAATAATCTTTAGAAATAGTTCTGTGACAGCCGCCGAGCTCACATAGGACGCTACTTGAAATGAAACGTACTCGACAGCTTGTCTGCTGACTTGTTTGCCTGCTTGTCGGTCTGTCTGTCTTACCACAGATGTCACCGAGAGATAAAGTCGCGACGATATGATGAGTTAATTCGATACCTGGGCCATCTGAGCTTTATAAGTCTTGTGCACAGATAATAAAGGTCTGTAGATATTATAAAGGGCGAAATAAAAAAAATACGACAGTGATAAGTTAAATAAAGGCGATAATGCCGTTCCTGGCTTCTGTTCTGTAAGTTTAGGACGACAACAATGGTATGAAAATAGATAGTGATGAAGTCGCCAATAAACAGGAAAGATTTTTTGTTTGTTTGCATCGAATTGGCTCCGAAACTAGTGGACCGATTTGAAAAATTCTTTCACCATTAGCATCCTACATTATCCGGGATGGACATAGAGTACATGATTTTCCCGAATTCCCACGGGAATGAAGTCCCGCGCGAAAAGCTAGTGTCAAATAAAGAAACTTATTAAGGGTTCTAATACGTCAGAGCCTTGTCCGTTGATTAGGGTGCACCGCCAGAAGGTGAAGATGACGATTTTGGAGCACTGAGATGTTATGATGGTATGAGGGTACCTCGCCCGATATTCGGAGCGTCGCGTCGTCTGATGCCACACTCTCTTGCGCTCTACAAATGACAATAACTGATAGTGTCGGTCGTTTGTCGGACGTGGTCTACAGAATAGATGCTTTTGTCAACTGTTTAATTAAATTGCAATGATGCTTCCTCTTAATCGATTATTTCTGGCTCGACAAAAAAAGACATTTGACGATTTCAGATTCGATTCCCAGTCGGTGAGAACATTTGTGTAATAAGCAGATAATGCTTGAATAGAGTTTTTTTTTAAATCTAATTCTAACAAGATTTAAGTTTAAATGGTTTTCCAAGATCTGTTAATAAAAGTTTTTTTAAGATACCTTTCGACCAACTGTAAAATAAAATACGTAGCCCACTAACCAGTTGTGCATATCAGTTGGTCCATGAGGAAAACGTGCACAAAATAATTGATAATTTTATAAAAAGTAATGGTTTAATCGAATTGGTATCCAATGTCAATTATTTATGCGTTATTATTTATGGATGTCAGTTTGATATTAATGTAAAGTGACTTTCAGATGGTCTTAGTACTTTGTATATCGATTTTTTGTTAATTGGATTCTGTTTTTAGTAGCTTCGAAGAGGCTGCTACTTACTGTGATTTTTTCTTTTTTAAATTATTCACATGGTCTCCTGCTTAAGTTACTAACCAATGCGATCCTTTGAAGAATAGTGTAAGAAACATTTTTACCATTGACACTTGAAAAAGGGCCCGTGATTCTTCAAAAACAGTGAATAAAACGCTGTTTGTTTCACTGAGTGAATATAAAAATTTGAATTTGAAACATGCGCGAATATACGCATTTTAGTAAGAAAAAAAAAAAGAAAATGTGCAAAGAGGTTGCATACTCTCGTTATCGGTCACAGAGTAATTGTTTTCTCGTAGTCAATGATAAAAAGTAGAGTACCTAACACGTGAAAAAAAATCATCTCGGCTCTTGTATCCCTCGATCCGCTCAGGATTCTATTCTAGAATCCCTCGCTACACTCGGGATGCAACTTTAGAATGTTTCGCTCCTCTCGGGTTACAACTCAGAGCTTCAAAAAGAATTCACCTTTTTTCACTTGTTGGGTAATCTACAATTACTACTGAATTATTAATGACTCGATCATTCCTTCTTGACTATTACCTCTCCAATGCAGTCATACATTCGATCACCCATTTCTTTATTAAAGCCTGTTACCCCACACAAATACTTAGCCTTAAAGTCTCGTTTTTCAGCCATTAGTAATTTAATTCATGTAACCAAACTATTATCAACGTGTCAGGGGTGGGTTGAAAAGTTCTTATAGGCGAGTCTTCAGATCCTTCGTTACAACTCTTACTTCCAGGATACCCAGGAAATCCCAGGCAATCTGGAAGTCACTGAATCGGATTCAGGCAAAGGTTGCCAGTTGCAGGGCAAATCGGAAAAATTAAGCACTTATAATATCTGTTACAGCCGCTACTGACATGCTGATGATGTGGCAAAATACTAAGCCAAAAGAATAAAAAGGAATAATAAATAAAATGAAATTCATTTATTTCAGGCACAGTAAGTCCCATAGTTCACAGTCAAACTATCAAATAAATAGTTCACAAACAAAATTTTATTAATTGTTGAAAAAAATGTATTTTTTTATTTATGACCTTAATGACGTTTGTATAAAAGAAATACAGAATCCTTTATTCCACACAAAATATTGTTATAAACATACAAACAAAAAATTCCAAAGGCAGGGTGGAAAGGGTGTGGGCACAACAAGCTGATTTTAAGCCCTATCTGAGTCACAGAGAAGTGAACTAGAACTTGGATAAGGAAGTAGTTACACAAATTAAAAAAATTAAGTAAAAAATTATACATAAATGACAACATACATTACATAACAGAAGAATATCCTTTACCTGACACTGGCAGACAATTTTGCCGTGTGGTGATCGGTCGAGAATAACAACACCCCATTTCTTTCCGTGGGTGTCGTAACAGGCGACTTAGGAAACCCAAATGAGACCTGCCTCCTATTAATTCACCTGAATTTGTACTGAATCTGAGATGGCGTCCTATGGTCTCATGCGGTGTGGTATGCTCTGTGAAGGGTCGTCTGGTTCGGGACCACCCTCCTACCGAAGTCCGACGCCAAACAGCTTGCTGTGTTCCGTCGGTGCGTAGGAGTACCAGTGCCTTATAGGCATTTTCTGGGTTAACTCGCTCCATTGTCGACCTTATCTATGACCTATGTCAAGATTGAGGTCAAGAATTAACCCATCTTATAATACAAACTGTAAATCTGCAAGGTTGCCATATTCACAGGAGCAAATATACAGCTGATATAGAGTTGAAATCAATAATAATATAAAAACCTTAAATTTTGACAATTTAATTTTTTTATATCGACAACTCGCGTGCACATCATTAATTCATCGAATTTATATGCACATCACTAAAATAACATGGCACAGATGCGAGAATGTTGGGGTATTCTCAGTGCTAGGTGGGTTATTATCTAAAGCTCAAAAACAAATCTTGTTTTTTTTCGTTATAGTTAAATGTTCCGTTTTTGGTATTATCGAATAAAGTTGGTACCATACCGTACTATTCCATCATTGAATATGGCAACCTTGCAGATTTACACCCTGTATAAAAAAATAGTTGAACCTCTTGCTATAACCATCAAGAAGAAATGTGAAGAAGATCCTTGTCTCCTGCTCAGTGGAGGATCATAGTAAAGCAAATAGGAGCTGGCGTAGAGCTAAATATATACTGATCCAGTCTGTTTTAATTTTAGCATCGAAAATAAAAAAGAAGATTTAGTTAAAGCCAGCAAATCAATTTAAAAGAGAACAGAACGCTTATAAGTTCTTAATGATATAACCACCCAACTGATTGTTAAACCTGTTCGGAATCCGCACCTTATTTAGTTTTGAATATCTCCCGAATAATTCGAAATGTCACGTTACTAAAAGAGATATTATTGATTACATGCCATATGGAAACCGACGCTAAATCCTCTCAGACAAATACACGGTGTAAGGGACAGCTTACCGAAAATTGAAACTCTGAATTTCAATCCATCTTTCAAAATGTTTTTCTAATGGCATTTCTCTTGTGATACATTTTCAAACCTTTTTTCGTAGTTTTATTTATAAGCAATTTTTTATAATAGGATTATTCAATCCTTACTTCCTTACTTTTTACTAATATTATAAATGCGGAAGTAACTCTGTCTGTCTGTCCGTCTTTCACGCCTAAACTACTGAACCGATTTTGATGAAATTTGATACAGATATAGATTAGAGCCTGGGAAAGGACAGAGGTTACATTTTATCTCACAGTTGGGCACGACATAACCTGTAGTCCACGCTGGCGGAGCCACGGGCGGAAAACTAGTTTTTTAATAAAAAAAACAATAACGACACAGTGAACAAAAACCAGCAATGTAAGTCACATTTCACAATGCGAGTACACTTTTTTTTCTCTTTTACAGTGTCGCAAACATGGCGTTTACTTTATTCGTTTACTTCAAATTACCTGTAGCTGATCTTTGTTATGAGTAGATTCTATCATTCAAGTAATTGCTAAGCTGTCCCTTACATCTATATAAGGTTTATTTCAAGCCTACCGCTTATCGATGGGGGTCCTCAAATAATTGCATTTGCAATTTTTATCGATACTTCATATCGATGTACAGTTAAATTTCTGTCTTACGATTAAATTTATTGCCTACTTATTTAAAGTCGCCATTTGCATTGTCATTGCAATCAGTGATACTTCTTGTTTGCATTTTAGTGGCCGTGTAATTGCATGCTTATAAGTATGCGACAACTTCGAATAAAGAAATAAAAGTGAAGAAACAATATACTTGTATGTTTTTGCAGACGCAGTTGGCCCCGATTCTGTAACTTCAATTGTGTGTCGATGAAATGGAGGACCATTTTATCTGTTCAGGTGGCGAAATTGAGAACTATTTAATTTTCATATACTTGCTGACAACCACCCCGACCAGCAGCGCCACCGCCACCCGAACGTGAAGTTGTAAACTACCTAGCAACTGAAATTCAGCTGACGGTGGCGCCACCAGTCAAAGAAGCTGTCATTAGATATATGAAATTTGGATAGTTCTCAATTTCGCCACCTGAACAGATAAATTGGCAACCATTTCATCGAGACACAACTGAAGTTACAGAATCGGGTCCCTGCTGCCCTAAAGTGCCCTAGCATACATTGTAGCTAGGAACATATTTTTGTAGGTTTCTCATAGATTGTATTAATTACGACTGACCTCTTAAAATTCTATTACGCTTAGGCAGTAAACACACTAACCAGGCAGTAGTGACTCTAGATTTACTGTACTTAATATTAATTTATAAACTTAAATTGACATGAACCTCAGAAACCTCAGAATGAATCTCAAATGCAGTGTTAAATTGTTCCGAAACTACATGACGTACTGGTACTGCCTACTCCGAAAAGGTTTACAAGCGTGAACTAACATGAAAACATATTAACTTTCTCGTTTCTCGTAACACTTCAGTGATTTTCACTGATATTTGTAATGTGTAAGTTGCCGCGCTCAGACGTACCACTAGCTCGATAACGTGCCCTCCGAAGCACGGGAACGCTCGTGATAAATTTCTACTTCAGTTACCTATCAGGTTCCCTGCCTCTGTGTACGTAGCTTGATCATTGATCGGATCGACTATGAGTGCTATTTTAGCGAATTAACATTAAAAAAATACATGTCAGATTAAATTTTAAAGTATATATTAGTAAGTATATATTCATATATTCACACCTACCTTTAGCCGTAACAGATGCACTACCAACAGTAAATTCTTTATACTTCCTTGTCTCATCAACAATAATTCACTACCGCTATTCATAACGTGAAGCTAATAACCATCATCTAAAATACTTGGGCGAATCTCACCGCACAAGATTGTGATTAATAACACTATTTAGTTAACGGTACTGGCGAGATAAAACTGAAAGTCTATGTGGATGAGCATAGACTAGACTAGACCATGTATTATTATTTACATACTCATTATCGTTATCTTAGTCTTCATGAGCCTGTGACAGACCATTTAGTTAACGTACTTGTTGATAAATTGGTGTTCGTGAGTCTGTACAGTTTGAAACGATTTTTCCTTTTTAACCCCCGAGAAAAAAGAGGGGTGTTGTAAGTTTGACTGTGTATCTGTGTGCCTGTGTATCTGTGTGTCTGTCTGTGGTATCATAGCTCATAAACCATTAGATCAATTTCGATGCGGTTTTTGTTGTTGTTTGAAAGCTGTCATAATCGAGATAGTTCTTAGCTACATTTGATCAAAATTGGTTCAGCCGTTTATAATTATAAGTTATATTATAAGCAATCGGATGTTTTAATTTAAATTTTTAATTTTGTTTATTACACATGAATATTGATTTATATCTTGTATTACTTAATGACTCTAATTAGCAATAATTAAGAATGTAAATCAGCCCACAAAACTGAACAACTTTCCCCAAGAAACATTGCCATAACAACTTATGTTTTTGTGTGCAATAAAGAGTATCACCTGATTGGCCTTTTAATGATTAGTTGATTTTTTTGTGAATTTCATATAAAAGTTTCTTGAGGAATTCAATTTCATGGAGAGAATCGCCCTCTTAAAGTTCACTAACTGATTTGAAGCCAACCCATTTTTTTTACTAGCCCATATACGTCCCCACCGAGGGGCACGGGCCTTCCATCCTTCCTTGGACCGCTCGTCTTTCGAAAATTTTCTTGGACGTGCGGGTTTCATCACGATGTTTTCCTTCATCGTTCAGCAAGTGAAATTTAGAAATCCGTACCGTACCTAAATCCGAAAAGACGAATTTAGTGGTACAGACCCGAACCAGGATTTGAACCCACGACCTTTGGATTACAAGTCTGGCTCATTACCAACTGGGCTATCACCGCTCCTAAGCCTACCCATATAACTAACAATTAAGTTTATCACTTACTTAATAAGGAAGGAAGGGACTCAATTTGTTTATTTTTATTTTACCAAGACCATCCGATAACAATTGGTTCTTGAGACGAAAAAAATACTAGATGTAATACAAATAATGATAAAGTGAGTGGCTATATGATCAGTAAACTCATTTATTGCGTCTATATTCATCATAATAAAAAAGTAACCGTTACAATCAACCGTATCATAAATCACAACTGCGTTTATTTCACATGATTCGACGAATTCGGCTACAGTATAGCTGTAATAAAAATTATTAAAAAATAGAAAGTAAAGTTTACGAGTAAACTACCTACTACTAGCAACGATAGTATGTAATCATCAGTGACTAACATAACTAAAGTTTGTGAACAAAAAATCAATAAAGCAGATAAAAACTAAATAGGAACCGCAGACCAGAAATAAATGGTCATTGATATCGACAATACGTGCCTTTTAAAGTGAACAATGTCGAAGAGGATAAATGAAAACAGATCATTCTATTCTGAGAAACAAAACCGCAGAATTCGTTAATAGAATTTCGAAGAAAAGACCTTAACAATTGATTAAGAAGCTGTTACGGTTTTGATAATACAAACATCGACGGCAGGTGCCTGTTGTCTTACGTAAATGACTAACCAGAATGAGTTGTTGAATACAGGCTGTTTTATCTCAGTTGATCTATTAATTACTCCAAATGTATTGATACGATGTTCCCTACGTAGAACGTCTTTTTCTTGTTTCTGATTGTAATTTGTTTAGTACTGTTGCGTTGTAGGTTTTATCTATTGTCTTATGTATGAGTATAGTTTCTATGTTTTAAGTATATGCTCTTAAAATATATAAATAGACAGATCCGTCAGGTCCGCCTTTGTACCTTAAATGTAATCTAACTTTAAGTACCATATTTTGCTCCAGTAAGAATATTTATTGTACAATAAAGGATTTACATACATACATACATTTGTATACTTAGCATATCGCACGAAGTTACGTTAGGTTGATAATATGGAGAAAAAATACATAATCAATAAAAATTAAGTATCGATTAAAATTATTTTGCCACTGTACTTCTTGCTGTCACAGGCCACTGTTTTAAATTAATTTTAGCATATAATTAAACCTTCATTACAAAAAGAAGAATCCAAGCCATTTTTAAAAGCCCAAGACAACAATTACAGTCAATTTCATGACATTGTGGTTATGATTTCTAATTATATTGAATCAAGGGCACCGTGGTCGGCACAAACCATACTTGCTGAGAGTAGTGATAGGTCTGCTGCTCGGCATTTCCAGTAATTACTGTAAGTCGCTCCTCATAAGCAAGGAAGCGTGTGTTTGCTCAGAACGTGAACATGTGAACTGGTATTAAATGCTTGCCTTACAATTAACAGTAGTGAATCGATTAGCGAACAGGCTTTGCCGGAAAAGCGAAAAGATTTGCAATATTAACGTGTGGTAACCATAACTGATGTATTTTTTTTTCAAACAGCTAGTTAAACATATTGCATTGTGTGACTATATTGACACGATTAAAGACAGGTCATACAAGTATTCTTTCATTTGAATACTAAAACGCTGAGAAGAAGCTAAAAACTACCAATGAAATAATTATATTTCCAGCACAGACGATTAAATTTCAGCAATTCTTAATCTCAATAACTTTGGTGAATGATAGCCTTAAAGAAAACATGACCCTTTGTATAATAGAGATGCAAATGAAACTGACCATAATTATTTAATTAGGACTATATCATCCAAACCTATGGTCACTGCAAATCCGTCTGGGGATAAGTAAGTTTACTTTACCACGGTAATAACGGTAGAATAAATTAAATCGCAAGTGAGCTCGCCTGTCGCGACTGTCCTTTCCAGGTAGTTACACACGTACATGAAACCGAGTGGCTACTTGATTCGAAATTACCATTCAGAGCCGAAGTAGGGGCTTGCGAAATTTGTCTAATCTATTATCCTTATCAGAACTAACGTAATGTATATATTTGTTTGTCTATTCAGGTTCAATAGATTTTTGCGATGCGATTACGTAGGATGTTTCTAAGCATTGAGAACTTTTATTAAATATCAGATGTCTGATACAAAAAAAAAGGAAAAATGGTTTATTGTTACAAACTAGTGATGTGTGTCCTGTGTGTCCTATGTGACTAAACCATACAAAATAAACCACTAAGGTTTGGGCAAGTGGTTTCTACCGTCTGGAGTTAAATAAATTAAAATTTGATAGTCAAATTAACATTTTATAAAGGATTTTATATTGTTCTCGTCAATTTCGTTATTACAGTTACATTCTAAAGTTTTACATCTAGGCATTTTACCAAAACCTAAGATCAAAGCTAGTTACTTATTTGACGACATCGCAACGCCATGCCTGATTTGTAGACCAATTGGTAACTTGCAAATGTTATCAGTATAATACAAGTCCGATTGGACAGCTCTTTGCAGGTTATTTACTGGCCCTACATTTCTCTTGTCATGTATTTCGTAAGTGTTTAATCCAAGTAAGGGAATTTAAGGCAATATATATTAAAATGGAATAGTTTTATTGCCATAGATACTAAGAAATTATTAAATGAAGCGTAACTTTGGAATACAAGTTATATTATGAATGCCATCAACAAAGCTTTCAGTAAATAAAAGTTGTGATATGCCATCAACACAATAGAAGAAGACATTATGACCAAAATTTCATTCAGATTTTTAAAATTCGAACGAAATTTCCTGTATTACCATTGCCCCCTATGTTCACTACGAACATAGAAGTGCCGTTCTATTCCGTTCGAGTTACAAAAAAGCTCATTCTTAATTTACGTTTTTACATTAATTGACATCTCAGAAACGACTGAAATGTAATCCGATCATATAAATTTCTCAACATTGAGTAAACTAGTAAAAACTACACATTTTGCATTCTTTACATTTACTGGAGTAATTCAATGATTAATTCAACTCATTTAAGTAAATAAAAATACCGATCGAGGAATATTCATAGTACTGTAATTGTTAATAGTACCAGTTTTACAGAAATAAAGGATGTTTCAAGGACATATACATGCAACATACTTGTGCTAATTACCTCATATGGTGTACATCTCGACATGATCTTGTAAAAACTGGCGACTATACAACAATTAATTACATTCAGTTGAGAATTTTTTTCTCCAGTCTGGCGCTATCACGGAATTAAAAATATTATTTCATTAGTTTCCTAAACTTCGTAAGAATGAATTCAACTAATAGGCACTTTGCTATTTGACCAATGCTGATTAGTATAACCACATTTTCCAATTTTTTATGTGTGTTGATCGACACAAGCACCATACTGGGTGAAATTTGTTAGCAAAATTGAGGATATGAATTAACCCACTAAGCTGAACGACTTTCCCTAAGGAACATAGGTACTGTAGCACCTGTTCTGGGGGAAAGAGTGAAAGACGTAGCTCTTCTACAGGTGCTATATTTTTAAATGATTACTGGCACTTTTATTAAACTTGTTGTTTATTGTAAACGTATACACAGATACTTGTAATTATATAACGCTTAGGAAAGTGGTATTTGCACGCCTATGAACGCATACAAGAACTTATTCCGCGAGTTCTCTACAATGAATGGCGCAAGACCAGATCTTCAATCATTTTGAATGTTGACATCGAATACCATTTCAAACCTTTTAAAGTGATATTCGAATTATCTTCTTCGAAATGACCGAATGAGAAAGAAGTTGCGCTATGTCAGATCCTCCATGAAGGTCTGCATACCACAGTACACTAAAAAAATTCGCCTTTTCATACACCTACAGCGATCAGTTTGCCCTAGCATGAACGCATAAGTTTTGTGTACGTTCCTTAGGATAAGTTATTCAGTTTCATAGGAAGATTTACTTCTAAAAATTCGCTAATTTAAGGTCACCCCATACACCTATACAGCCTTTAAAGGAACTCACACCAAAAGTGCAAGCTTTTTATGCTGCTCTTTGTACAAACCCAGTCTACTGATTTCTTATTTACTGTACGGAAATGTCATTTTCATTCATTATAGTTATTAGACGTTGCAGGTTAAGGCATAGTCTAAAGTAAAAGTATAAAGCTCTACATCTGAAAAAAATATATTTTACAATCAGCAATCCTTAATAGACTGATAAGTGACTCTAATATAGTCTTTAAACACTTGCAGTTTTGGGGTTTTTACTCCACCAAACCTAACTACAACTCTGTTCCCCATATTATAGTAAGCCTAGACTTGTAATCTTTGAATTATCCAAGCAAACAGTCGACTCGCTGACACCCAAGCGCGTATCAGAAACGTATAAAGATGGTAATCTTCGCCCCAAGGAAATAACTAGCATTACTCACACATTTCCAACTGTATCCGCGGAACTTTGCAATTTTCTTTCAAATTAATGAGTTTTTAATTTATTTCAGCACTCACTGTGACATTTATCTCTCCGTAATCGTTCTTATTATAAACACGTTAGCGTACTGCTTCTGTTTTATGTTTGTCGCTTTTAATAAAATTGGAGCATTTTTTTATCCTTTAAACGACTTTTAATTTTATCCTTTGACGTTAAAAAAAATAACATGGTTTGTTTTTAGAGACAAGTCTTTGGAACAAGTCATTGTAACCGTTCAATTCAATTTCTTTATAAGATGGTGCCTCGATGGTCGTATACGAAACAATTTGCAAAAATTTAAGTAAACTCTTAAAATACATTTGAAATATAAAAGACGAGAATATCTAAAGATATTTTTTTTATTAAGAATGGGTTCGCTCTTGACCACAATCTAGCTCAGGGCAAAGAACGACTCAAGAGAGGATCAAGGAGGATATGAAAAATCAATTGAAACAATTTGGAACATGACGTTTATAACGATACTCCTATGGCCATTTTACATCCTGTACAACTTTGTGCTTGAATCTAATTTCAAATTTTAAATCATTTTTTCTAACAGTTCAAAACAATTAAAATGGAACGTACTTCTTTATGAGAACTATAGGCCTTTAAGTAAATCAGACAAGTGTATCAATAGTGTTTGCTCTAAAATAAAAAAAATCTAACATAAACTGTTTGCTCTAAAATAAAAAAAATCTAATCTTAAAATGTATTGGTTTTGTCTCTACGTTACTATGATTCCAGGAACGCTGTCTATCCTCAGATTTAAACTTGAAATGCCAGTAACGACATTTGACGTTCCTGCCGTTAGCATCACAATCAATTTTGACAGTAAAATTATTCCGTCGTTTTTTGTAGTCCATCGGACGGCAACTTTTTTCCTTGTCTTTTTTATAAGGACAGGGGTTCCCAAAGCAGGTGACGTCGCTTCTGTTGTTATTGTTTTTAAAATCAAAATTAAAGTAACACAACAGTGTTATTGTTTTTAAAATAGCTGATGTATATGGGGGGTGACTTTAAATTAAATAAGCGAAACTTAACGGGTTGAATATTCCCATGAAAACAAACAACTTTCCTCAAGGAACTTTTAATAAATTCTAAAAAAACCTATGACTTTCCATACAAAAGCAAATCAGCTGATGTGCACATGTTATACATGTAGAGAGGTGACTTTTTTTTTCATATTTGACCTATGTTTCTTAGGGAAAGTTGTTCAGTTTCTTGACCTGATTTACATCTTTAATTTTTGCTTATTTAAAGCCACCCAATAAGGGCTGATAAAAACTAAAAAAACTATGGAATACCTAGCTGACCTTTTTGCAAATATTTAGGATAATAGCATTAGAATTCAACCACCAAATGTAAAATTTGAGTTATCGTAATACTAAATTTAGATTTTGATGATGAAATTTTCACTGAATGTACCTTGTTTTAGAAAAGTTTATCAAGTTTTGATACGAGTATCTAATCTAAAGTTTATATTTTCTTCTCTTTACATGCAAGTCTTACTATAATAAATTATACACTGCGTATAACAGGCATAAACAGGTTTTTGGTCGTTATAAGCTTGTACTACGCAATGTGTATTGTTAGTAAGGCCGTTACTGTTTGCTATTTTCTTAATTTTGCAAATTAAAAAAGTTAAAAAAAACTTTTATTTTATAATATACATTAAACTATACAATGTTGCTTGTGCAATTACACATTGTACTAGGGGTGGCAACAGACTCTATGTACCTGTTGTACGTATTCTGTCTGGGAAAAACCGTCTAGAGACTGGTCAAATAACATAATATTGTTAATATGTCATAGCTAGCAATTGCGCACCTTTTGCTTGGGATGATGGCACGTTGTTTTTGGGCCATATTTCAAAGTTTGAGAACCATGCCTACATTCGAAGCGTAACCCGGTGAGTGTCGCATGACGTTCCCTCGGGATTCCATCTCGTACCGTCCACTCGACCGTTCCTGTATTTAATTGATCTCAATGCTCGTATCGAATCAGACTGCCACGGAAACATTTTTTTTTCTTTTTTATTTTGACGCTGACTCATTGGTGTCAGGGTAGAGACATTGTTTTGCTGAGCGGATGGAATGTCAGGTCAAGTTCAAGCTTCTTGAGGGATCACTATCTGAGCATCTTTCAAATGAACTTTGTGTTCCAATTTTCTACTCTGGGAAATGTAAAAACTTTCCTACATTATTTTCTCATGTTTATGTCGACGTTTATTTGAATACATTTTAATGTTTTCCTGATTTCGCATATTTATTGTATGTCCCGGTTTTTGTGCTTCTTTTTTGTACGAGTAGGTCCGTCTAACGTTAAAAAACGAGTTAATTACCTAGTCAAGTAAGACAGGCGCTAGTGAGATTCGGAACTATTTCAAAGACAACTTTAGTCAACGCAGTTAAAAAATAGAACTAAATATACGTACGTTTCAACGAGAAACGAAATAGGCAAGAACAAACTTCTCAGAACAAACCACGTAAAAAAACAACCATTTTTATAATGAGTCTGCAACTTTGTTAACTCCCGCTCGATTCCAATGACCGCAAAGTGTGAAAAAAGACAAAGATTGCGAATGAATCGTGTTACATAGCTCGATAAATTGACAGTAAGGCTATAAGTTTTACACAGAAGATTCATCGAATAATTGTATGGCCAATAGCAATCCTTTATTTTGTGAGCTGGTGTGAAGTAGCCAATGGCATTTTAATGTGACAATGGAACACATAACCGCACTTAATTTTGTCCTAATGCGTCTGCTTGCACATAAGAATCTGCTTTCAGTTTGCCCTGTTTTACGTGTATGTGCTTTATAGAGTCAGGCTAAACCTTAAAGGAGAGAGACTCGAGTTTTTGTACAATACAATACAATACAATATACTTTATTGCACAATTTGAAAAGAAATACAATGATGAGACAATTACAAGTAACTTTACAAAAGGTACAATATAGGCGACCTTATCGCTTCAAGCGATTTCTTCCAGGTAACCTTTGGGTATGAAAAGTCGCATAGTGAAATCAAGAGCGGGCGCAATATATAAACCTAAACAATATATATTAAACAAAATATAAACATATATTTAATATAAATACATATATATAATATAACACAGTTTAACATAAATACAGTTTTATATGTAATTATTCGATATATAAGACACACACACACACACATAGTTAAAGAGGAGATGGAAACAGGAAAAAAAAACAACTAAGTAGGTAAAAAGAATACGGAAAACAAGAGAGGAAAAGTAATTAAAAAGTAAAAAATAAAATTAGGAAAGGACACCATTTATTTATAGCCACACTGGGCTTCAAAGTAGCACTTGAGATGCTTCCTGAAAGTATCCGCTGTATTAGCTATCCTTACATCTGGAGGCAAGGAGTTCCACAGGCGCACTGCCTGCACAGTAAATGACTTGCTATAAAAGTCGGTGCTGTGGGAGGGACAGTCCAGCATCATAGCTGTACATGTGCGAGGTTCTCGCCCACTGGCTTGAGCTCGCACGTGAAACCTCTCCTTAAGATAGGTGGGAGTCAATGGGTTATGGAGAATATTGAAGAGGAAAGAGAGGATATGAAGATTACGCCGAAGCCTGACAGGGAGCCATTTCAGTTGAGCCCGAAACTCTGAAACATGATCAAATTTCTTTAATCCGAAGATAAAGCGTATCGCTACATTTTGTTGGCGATCTAGTTTATTAAGCTGCTCAACAGTCAGGTCAAGATAACAGGTGTCGGCGTAATCAAGGATAGGAAGAAGGAGAGAATTGGCCAAGGCAATTTTGGTTTGGATAGGCAAGAAGTTCTTCAATCGTCTGAGCGAACTCATAGACGCAAAGATCTTCCGACTAACCTCACCTATTTGACGAGACCAGGAAAGGTTAGTGTCGAAGAAGATACCTAAATTTTTCACAGAGGAGCAGTAGGGAATAGAAGTATTAAGGAAGGTAACAGGGGGAAGCTGAGTCATGTCGATACATGCCAGCTGTCGAGAACTGCCAATCAGAATGGACTGAGATTTCGCGGGGTTGACAGCTAGTCCAAAGGCTGCTGTCAACCCCGTTGTACATACCTTTCTTTGTTTTTTTTTTTACAGTGATGAGCTTATCGTAGACATAGCGTAAGCATTGTTCATTGCATTGTGTATGGCGTCACGCCTTAGCATAGCTTTCTGGTTTATAATTTGGCATGTTTAATTTACAAAATTTTTAAATTATGTACCAAATTCTAGGGGGGTGTAATGTAGGGGTATAGCTATATATAGTACGTAAGCTAGTCGTAACAGCGCGGCGCTCGGCTCTCCTCCAGTCGTTCCCCGCGCGCCTTGCCCACCACACATCTGTATAAATCAACACATGTGAAAACTTAATAAACGCGTAATATTCGTGAACCGCATTGAATCTTTCATTGGAACATTTTCCTGTAGTATAAACTTTAGAGTCAGTCAAATAATTAATTCTACATGGACCTAACCTTCTGAGTAACTAAATTAATGACAATCTACATAGTGGAACACAACCTACCCCACACAACATTAAATCTTTTAAACATTTTTGATTTTATTTTATGTGTATTGTACTGGCATTGGAGATTGTTTCTCATCCATTTTTCGCGGATCTCTGATTTTTTTTATCTGGTGCCGGTGTCTATGACTAGGGTATGGTGTTAATGTCTTTTAATCTTTTTTAATAGTAAAAATTATTATATCGGTGTAATTCTTGTAAGCGTTATTTACCGCATGTCTAAAATACAAAATTTCTAATTTGTTGAATGGGACAAATGTCACATAATCAGGGCATTTGTAAGTTAACGATCGGTGTTTGACCTATACTTGACACTATTTGTCACTGTCATCCCTATAGCATAAGAAAGAGATGTACTGACATTCGATGCTTTGAAGTAACGTTTGTTAACTTACAGTAGTCCAGTGCTGGTAAAGTTTCTAGCAGAATCGACCGACTGAAATATTTACTTACCTTCCTTTCCATCATTTTTGATTAGCACACCTACTAACATTTCATTTATATAAACCAGTGATCTTATTGATTTCGCAACCTCTTTGGATGTTGAAAATTTATGGTGACCCCCTAAGACCCCCTAGGCAAAATCTACGACCTACGGTGAACGAACTATAAAGAGTTTGTCGCGTGGTAGACGTGGAAGGTGGAAAGCATCATTATACAGATACAGCCTTTTCACTGAAACTGTAGTTTCTTACAAATCATTGCTTTTTTTTTTATCCACGGCCCCCCGAGTAAGGCTCCACGATCTTTCCGGACAACGCAACGTACAGTTTGAAAGACACTGCTATATGCTGCCTTTCACAAGAAACAATCACACACTGAGTGCGTCTAACAAATAGCTTAGGACTGCTATTACTCCATTTTAATAAGACAATATATTTGACTCCTCGTTCCTTTGATGTCAAGATCGCGTCTAATCTCCAATACATCTGAAGGCATTCTAAGCTTCCTCTCGTTCAAGATAATTTCAATTCCTCAGTCCAGGACCGAGTATCTGTGAACAGAATCACCGATGAGCCAGATAAGGGGTGTTTGTTTAAATATGCAAAGTGCAAACTTTGTGGCTGCCTTCCGACAGGATACTGAATAATTTTACACGGTTTTAATGCTTGCGTGTCGCCTTATTCAATCGTTTTGGTGCTGACACAGATAGGTTTTTAATTAACGAGCTTAAAAAGTGTTCGCGACTTTTAAATTATTTATTGCTGCGTGAAAGAATTTTAAGCGCAGTGTAGTGTAAATGGTCGTTGTTGTGTTGTAATCGATCGTGATGAACTTTGGATAAATGATGATAAAGCATATTGTGCGTAATTGTATTCTGTGTTATTGTTCTATTTGTCACTCGATATTAAATGACAAAGTCAATATGACAATAAATAAAATCATATTGATTTAAGAGACATATTAAGAGACATAAGAGATAATCATATTAGGGTACATAATTTTCCCGAATTCCCACGGGAACGAAGTCCCGCGCGGGAAGCTAGTAATATATATTTAAGTAGGATTTCTTGCTTGATTTGTATTAAAAGGCAGAAGTAGTCCATAAAGTAGTAATCCCCTCTCTTCCTAGCTTTGAATATAGAATAAATGGATGTTGTACCCCAAATCATCTTTGATTTTTACCAAAAGTTACTGAATTCTAAATCTATATCTACATCTTTACATATTATAAAGAGGAAAGATTTGATTGTTTGTTTGCTTGTTTGCATTGAATAGGCTCCGAAACTCCTGGACCAATTTGAAAAATTCTTTCACCGTTAGAATGCTAAATTGTCCCTGAGTAACATAGGCTAAATAATTTTCCCGAATTCCCACGAGAACGAAGTCCCGGGCGGAAAGCTAGTAATATATGTTTTGCGAAAACTGTCACACTGTTTAAAAGGCTGTTTAGATTATGTACTTAAATACCAGTAGGTATACAGAGAAAGCTAAAGTAAATACAGATGACATGAATAGATAAGACTGTTTTGCCAAGAATTCTGTAACCCTTTCTGTAACACATAAATAAGGAACAGTTAAACAATTAACTACTAAACAGTTACCAATTGAAGAGGCATTGTACGGTCGGCAATAAAATCCATAGACATGTCTCTTAGATAACGAACTGGGATGTTCCCAGGGAATCTTAGCTTAGCTCTTTGTCAAGTGTTGCGAACACTTGGCCAACATAATTTAGCACCAACATCCAACCGCGGTATTTTTCCAAAGACAATACAAGCCTCCGATCCAAAGGAATATTCAGAGTGCCTCAAGAATTCTCATTCTCGCACCCGCTAATGAATAGCTATTCTTTGAGCATTTTAACTATGGCTTTCGGAATGGCATTCGAGTGTACAGGTTCTTAAAAGGTCCCTCGATATGCGACGGGCCCTTTCCGCTTGCCTTAATTTATGGACACATTTTTTTTTACTTTATTTGTATTAATTATCGACTGAACTAAAGCTTAACATTTCGCGTGCGGTTTGACTCCGGAATGCTCGCTCCTTACTCCGATTCGATAGCGATATCGTATCGAATTGAAACAATAACTCATGATGTCACATCTCCAAAAATTGAATTTTATTGTTCTTTAATAGAAAACAATCATAAAGGCAATAAATTCAGTATTAGCCACGCCTGTCCGTCCACCTCCATTACTTTGACGTGATGTATACTCGATTTTTTAGTTCTAGAGTTTGTTGCTAATTTACATTCAAAATATGTCGGCTCACTATTATAGTGAGTGTTTTGGATGAGTTTTTATTTTACTTTTTAAATAGATTCCGAGGCGAGGCGTCGGTGTCACCTCCGTGTCCAGAATATATTAATGTTAATTAGGTTTTTGTGTATATGTAATTATTTGGAGTGTCAAAGTGTTCAGGTGTTAGGGGATTGAGAGGACGTGTTGAGAAGACCTGTGACTCCCGCCACTGGATTTTACTACACAAAAGAACGTTATTTTTGGCTAAAGAACAATATGTCGGAACACAGCCCCTTCAAAACGAGTAACGATAAGTCATCTTCAAAAAATGTAAATATGAAACCCAAAAAGTTTCAACTTGAGTCGTGCATAAAAACGTGTATTAATTTTCGACATTTTCATATTTATACGCGGTCCCAGATAAGGTTTCTCATGAAGTTTAACAAACCATTATATTGGATATTTAAATGATCATGCAACAATGTGCCGTAAAGCTTTTGCCGAGCAAACACAATGTAATCTCTTCCAGGAATACTGAAACATGATTTATTAAAGTATTCCCAATCGAAATTCGTCTTTTATAACTGTACTCTGAATTATCACTACTTAACCATCTTTGAATGTTAAAAACTTTATTGCTCGTTAAAAATGTTTTACTTTACGAACCAATTGTGAAATAATTGAAAGAAACAAGCCAAAGGGATTTTAAATATGCTATTACTTAAATTAAAAAATAATTAATTACCTTAAACAGGTGTTTTCAACCCTAAACGCAAAAAAATGTTTAAAATTTCAATTTCCTAATGTAATAATAAGTATAAACCCATAAACTTCTTTAGGGATACTCGTAACTTTCAATATAATAAATAAATTAATAATAAAATACAAAACGAATGCAATGACTATATATTATAATTTTATTGCAAAACAATAATCGTGTGGGTATAAATGTATTCGCCTTGGACGTACATACAAGATTTACAAGCCAGGGAAATATTAATAGGCGTACCTAGTGGAATGAGTTAAATAGAATATTCATCAACATAAATTATTCAAGTCTTAAATTCTTCTTTTGTAACAGTTATAATATATTTCAAAGAACATGATGCATGAAAACGAAAATTAAAAATGCACACCATGACCATTGACTGTAAGAAAGCTTTAAAATGATTAAAACAGAAGTAGTACTATGCGTAACAAAACTGGTAATTTTTTTATTTATTTTTATTATAAGATGGGTTAATTCTTGACCTCAATCTTGACCATAAGGTCAAAGATGAGGTCGACGATGGAGCGAGTTAACCCAGAAAATGCTTATAAAGGCACTGGTACTCCTACGCACCGACGGAACATAACAAGCTGTTTGGCGTCGGACTTCGGTAGGAGGGTGGTCGCGAACCAGACGGCCCTTTACAGAGCCTACCACACCGCATGAGACCATAGGACGACAACTCTGATCCAGAAAAAAATGAAGTGTCGTTGCCTGGGATGGATTACTAGGAGGCAGGTCTCATTTGTGTTTCCTTAGTCGCCTCTTACGACACCCACGGAAAGAGATGGGGTGGTGTTATTCTCAACCGATCACCACACGGTTTGACGATAATTCTTTGACGACAACGGACTTTGGTTCGTATATCTTCAAATACAGTATAAATTGATTTTTATAAAATCTCTCATTTCTCATATATCGAATTTAAAGGTTAATTTTAAAACGTTATTTGATTTTAAGCGTGAATAATGGTGGTCATCCTTCCTGGTAAAACAATAACACTCAGCTGTAGAAATGGTCATAAAATTTAGAGCCACTTTAAAATATCATACTGTCATTTTTTGTTTTGTTGACGTAAATAAGGACGGCATGACATTTAAAGAAGCTTCAACTTTAATGAACGTTTCTGCAATTAAGAGTAAGTATTGATTTCAGATGATCAACTGATAGGACAAATCTGCCGAATGCCCATAATACTACACACAAAAAAGGTAGTACCAAACAGCAATTTAGTTCTGGTAAGTAACTAGAGCTGTGATAGCCCAGTTGGTAATGAGCCAGACTTGTAATCCGAAGGTCGCGGGTTCAAATCCTGGTGCGGGCCTGTACCACTAAATTCGTCTTTTCGGATTTATGTACGGATTTCTAATTATCACTTGCTCAACGGTGAAGGAAAACATCGTGATGAAACCCGTCCGTCCAAGAAAATTCATTTTCGAAAGACGAGCGGTCCACCAACCCGCATTGGGCCAGCGTGGTGGACTATGGCCTAAATCCCCTTCGTGTTTCGAATGGAGGCCCGTGCCCCTCGGTGGGGACGTATATGGGCTGGAAAAAAAAGTAACTAGAAATTGACTCTACATTAACCCACATTTATAAAGCAGTCTTTGCTGCCGCTAAGACGAACAGTTAAAACATAAAAACAACTCAATATTAAAAACTTTTGTGTCACCCCTGACATTCGATTGCTTATCACATTTAAACGGATAAACCAATTATGATCAAACCATCTCGATTACGTAAGCTATTAAACAAAAAAACCGCATCAAAATCGATCCATTCGTTCAGGAGCTACGATGCCACAGACAGATACACTCATCAAACTTATGACACCCGTCTTTTTTGTCGGGGGTTGAAAATATAATAGACTATGCAATTTCGTATTCGATTGTTTCTTCTGTCACAACAACAGAAACCATTCCGATAAAACCGGATGCATTTACCAAAAATTTAAAACAGGATAGTGGACATTTAAAAGCCAACAAATAACTCTATGGAATATAATTTATAAACAATCGCGCCGGCTCACTATATCAATATGCAGAACATGGTTCCCTCTCTTTATATGCAAGAAACACCTCATTAAACGTTTGTCGTACAATTTTCTATCTGCATTTTACAGGCTATACAATGGGATAAAAAATATACAAAGGTTGCCGCGTGGCTTCAAATGAACAAGGACGGGAGATAAGATTATTTTACTCTTAAAAGGAGTCTGTATTTTCGATATTTATATTGCTGCTTCAATTTTTTTTACTAGCCCATATAGGTCCTCAACAAGGGGCACGCGGGCCTCCCTTTGAAACACGAAGGGGATTTAGGCCATAGTCCACTATGCTGGCCCAATGCGGGTTGGTGGACCGCTTGTCTTTCAAAAATGAACTTTCTTAGACGGGCGAGTCTCATCAGGATGTTTTCCTTCACCGTTGAGCAAGTGATAATTAGATTACACAATCCGAAAAGACGTATGGATAACATAAATCCGAAAAGACGAATTTAGTTGTACAGGCCCGCACCAGGATTTGAACCAGCAACCTTCCGATTACAAGTCTGGCTCATTACCAACTATCACCGCTGTGTTTCAATATAGCGCTTACGTATTTAAGAATACATGAGGGCTTCCTTGGTGAATGGCCATTGCTACCGCGGTCCCTATATTGTATGACAGTTCCTTAATTACGATCATTTGTATTTGTCTGTGCATTGTACGCTCTATAATTGCTACTAATTATTTATATTTTATGACTAGTAGGGAGTTTTAAATTCTGATTTCTGGTAAGATAGATGTTTTTGACAATTGTATGGAAATTTTATATTCTAGAGTTTACATTAACATGCTTTATTGTTTCTCGATTAGAAACATAAACGTAACTTTGTATAAATCATTTTGGACCAACTCTCGGAGTACGCCTTTAAATTGATTAAAAAGTATTTTTAAAACGTTTACCCACTTTTTTTTCTATTATAAAATGGGGTAACTCTTGACCTCAATCTTGACTATAAGGTCAAAGATGAGGTCGACGATGGAGCGAGTTAACCCAGAAAATGCCTATAAAGGCACTTGAGGGATATTCACAAATAATTTTAGGGAACCAACACACATGACGTAATGAGCTTAGTAAAAAATAAGATATTTCGCCGCTTGACTAGAAGGCACGATAGCTCGGTTGGTTAGAGCACCAAGAGATCTTATTCTGAGGTCGTGGTTTCACGTCCCATTCGCGCCGGACACTTTTCTTTCCCTATTTGTTTTTGAAGTGTTATTTCATCACTATTTTTAATAAGACAATTTTTTTTAACCAAAATATCTTATTATGTCCAAAACTCTTAATGTTTTTAATCAAAACATGCCGCACACAGCTTATCACCACTTAATATTGTACAACGTGGTTCAATCCTTTGCCGGTCTGACAATAGCGTTCAGAGGACTTGTAATCCGGATTGAGTATTACGAACCCTTCGTTAGCTAGGATTGGGCTATGTATTCTCTCTTTAACCCGCCCAGATTAAGTTTGACCTAGAATTTAGGTATATAGGAACTTATAATGAATAATTTCAAAACAACTAATTCGAAAGAAATCTCCGGCTATATTTTACTCGATAAATTTTGAGTTACCAAACCCTTGAAAATGTTTAATCTGCTTTATTAGGTTGTGTGCTATAGAATCTAATTAACTCATTTTAATCTTCATTGTCATTGTTTTTAATAAGTAATCTATGCTCTAAGATATAAAGATCTAGCGAGAACAAATCGTTTTGAAAATTAACTTGATGTTTCATTCAAAGGCTTAACCTAAACAACGATATTTGTATAAATGAGATTAAAATGCTCTCATTAATAAATCTCCTTACTGGCAAATAGTATCAACATCAAATTATTGTGCTCCTACACGAAAAACTAAATTATTTTCACCTGTGTGTACTCCTTATTGGTTTCATAAAGAACCGGAAATATATGTATGTCTAAGTCTGTTCTTTATGATGAATGAATAAATCGTTTATTTCTGCACACATAAAGCTTACATTATTATATTAAATCAAATTTCAGATTTAAAAATTAAAATTACAAATTATAAATAAGAAAAAAAACAAGCATTAAATAATAATAATAAAAAATTGGGCTTACATAAATAAAGAAAAAATGGAGAAATGTGCTGCAGAAACAGGCCGTAGCTCAGTGACAATTTTGCCGCTGGATGCGACAAAGCACTGATTTTCAGCTACCACCTGCGAGGTGTGCCGAGTGCGAGTGTGTTCGGTGTTGTGTATTGTGTTGTGAAAGTGATAATGTATTGTATAAATAATTGTTAAATTAATAAAATTAGAATGTCAATAATAATAATAAATAATGGATTTACTAATATTATTATTTTTTATTAATGAAGGGTTCGCTCTTGACCACAATCTAGCCCAAGGGCAAAGATGCGGTCGAGGATGTAGCAAGCTCACCCAGAAGGAGCCTATTCACTCGAACTTTAATGAGATTCGGGTTATATGAACTCATTAATGTAATTATCAAATTAGTTAAAAATGGATACGCTTTTGGAAACTAGTGATCAAATTCACAGTAAGTACTGGAAGAGAGAGTGGTATGACCACGTTACTGGAACGAAATTAGATTCATTATAAAATACTTGAACACAAATTGAGAACTATCTCTCTGTGTATTACAACCTAAACTGTGATGGTCAGTGATTAGAGACGAACACGTTGAACGTTCACAATTTGTCAACTAACTGTCCATCTCGTCTATCCATCTCGTCTTACATATATAGCGGACAATCTGTGACATCTAATTACTCGCCGAATTAACTAACAGCTATGAGCCTTTCTTTAAAAATTGAACACATGAAGAAATTTAAAAAATTACTTGCCATTTTCTCTTAAGCTTTTCCCCATCTTTTCTGCTGCTTAGAAGAGATCGTGTTTTGGGGCCGCTTTTGCACATATCTAAATAAAACATGCATAATTATTTGCATTTATTGTTCAGCGTTTAGCTAAAATTGGTACGTCTGTCGAAATAGTTAAAATCTGTATCTAAAATAGGTAAACTTGGTACTAAAGATTTGCACATTTTTACAAAAAAAAGGTTTACAGTTAAAATTTGTCTGTCTATCTAAACAGCGAAAATTGTACTATAAAGAAATTTGAAAACCCTATGGCAGATAATAATAGGTGCTAAAAAGTTGCAATGCTTATTTATACAGGGCTTTAGGTAAATCTCTTTCAACCTCTCGGGTGGTTAATCAGTCCATGAAACTGAACAACTTTCCCGCAATAATATGTCAAAATACGATAAAAGTTTTGATCTCCCATACAAAATGCGCTATATGCTGATGTACGAAATTTTTTTTTTCCTATTTTGACCTATTATTAGGGGAAAGTTGTTCAGTTGCATGGACTGATTAGGTTGAAAGAGATTTACCTAAAGCCCTGTATATATTTTTTTTAAAGTCGTCTCAAGAAACGGTCGCTTTCATAGATTGAAATCAAGCTAACGTATTCGGGTTACCAAATGACACGGAAAGCATAAAAAAGTTAAACTTTGACAACTATACGGACGTCGTGTCTGACCTTAAAACTTTGACTCACCATCGGTCAAATAAAGGCTCAACCGCTCTACTAAGCCGATCGACAAATAACTACACTCCCTTATAAGGGGCACGAGCAGACGGAAACATTTTGTATAACTGTCAGCTGACACTTATCTAATCGGAAAATCTTAGTAAGCTGTTCATGAATTCGAAAATTAAGCTTACCGTTTGATATCAAATTGGTGTTGCATAGAGTCAATTGGCTGTGACCTCTATCTGAGTAAAGAATTAGAGTTTGGAGTGGTTTAGGTGGATTGTAAAAATTATTGTAAAAGTTGCTAGACTGGTCTTTTCTCAGAGTTATGGGACTATTCCCAGTCTTTGGTTTTCAAAAAATCATTAATAGCGCATCGGCGCATAACCATATCTAACGACATTTTGTTACAAAATATTTAAAAAAAATTTTTATTATAAATAAATAAAAAATTATTATAAATAAATAAATAAATAAATAGATCAAATGGATTATGACAAGTAGCAATCTGTAGTCTTTTAAGAAGCCAAAACACTCGTGAATCGCTTAAATTTGTATGTATGGCTGTATGTATGTATATCTACACAATTCCTCTTCTCAGCACGTTTAGCTAGAATTAATGACTACTAAAGACGAATAAAAGGACAAACAGAACCCTTATCTCTACACTGGCGTTGTTCTCTAATTGGCTAATTGGCATACTCTGAGATAGATCAAGGCGATCGCCAAGGGATATCACAACGTTTGGCGATCGTTTCCGTGCAGATAAGTAGTTGAGCTGATGAAATGCTACCGATCTTTATCAAACGCCCATTGAAATGTGCTTCTTACACGTTAATTGTTAATTATTACACCGGTTTTTGTATAACAAGGTTAGAGCGATGAACTGTGACGTTTTGCGTTATCTAAACTTTTATTATAAAAAGGATGGTTTGTTTTTTCGTAGACGGTTATCTTTGGAACTACATATAGATTTTAAAACTCTTTCAACAATGGAAATAAAAGCTACACAAAGTCGTAGGCAAAGTTAGTTAAGCTACTTATTTTATATTTCAATTGAATAGGTACCACAGTGACATAGATTTACCAATAAGAATAAAGTGGATTTCAAATATTATTTGATTAGATCCAACTGGCAATAAACTCTTTCCAAAATAAATCAAACCCGGAAATATGATATCAAAGTTTGAAACTTTGATAAGAAACTTTCGTGCGCACGATTTATGTTTAGCACCCTAAAGAGGGTATTTTTAGAAAGCGACAAACCAAAAATATCTATCGGCAGACAGACAGGGTGCAATATTTTGTCGTCTTGAATAATTTCTTTGCCGAATCGCCACGTCACGTCCCTCTCCAAATACATTTTTAAAACGGCGAGCACATAAAAGGGAATACCAGAGTTATTCGAAAGTGCGGAAATGCGTCCCATAGATCAAGCGAGGAAAATAGAAAAAACAGCGAGATAAAATGTGAGTACATCGCCGTGAAATGTTGCTACAATTTCGAAAGAGACAAATAGCCCTTTGACAGGCTCGCATTTTGTATGCATACGCCTGTTATTTACCCTTTATTCAAACTGCAACAAGGAAGGCGGATGGCGTATTCCCCGAACTCTTTCAGTTGGAACTCTAGTGGGAGTTCGCGTTTCAAAGTGCTTTTTAAAGTTTTCAAAACAAAAATGAATATAGCTGAGAAAAATGGGCAAATACCGTGATGTCGTCACACAATTTAGTAAATGTTTTGAGCTAAAAAAATAAGAAAAATATTTTAGAAGTAATACGAACAAATCTTACTCCGCTGGCGCAGCGATTCTTAATTATTTTCTGTCTCGTGCTAAGTTTGACCAGGACACGTCTCATTCTTTCAGATCTTTGGTTTAAAAATTTCACTATTTTAATGAAGTATTTATTTATAAAAAAAAAATGATCTTCTACAAAAGATGCGACATTTAATCAACAAATAAGCTAAGTTTTATATGATGGTTTTCGTGAAATGAATTCATTCTCTGAAGTAGATTTGCATTGAAATAAAAACTTAATACAGTGACAGTGCCAAAGTACTCAAAGAAATAAAGCACCTACTTTTATTATAAACAAGTTGTCATAACTGAATTGCTGATGTGTTGTTGCAACATGATTATTTCATTCCTTTCTAAGGAAATACAATAGTCATGTCTAGCAACAGCAAGTTTACATAATGGTTAGTATCCCGCCGGTATCGGGTCAGCACTTCAGTGCTCGCTTCTAGGGAATATAAACATTTTCACAGTATTTTCATACAATACTTGTTCTACAAATAGCACTGCAAATAGAAACCCATAATAGAGTATCGTGTTATGAACAAATGCTCTCATATTTTATTATTAGAAAACAAACTTGATGATATTTGATCGATTAAGGACGAGAAACAGCCACACCCTCTAAACTGGACAACTTGCCTTATTGAACATATGTCGAAATATGCAGAAAAAAAAATTCGCCTCTCCATACAAATTGTTTTATCTTGAAAAGACGTTTCTATCCTCAAAGAAAGTTGTTTAGTTTCATGAGAATAATTACCGGGCTTATATTTGTTGGTATCTTATTTAAAATCACCCCTGTTTGTTCTTTATTTTAAATTAATGTTGGATTATTTATATTATGAGTTTGGTTGCGCAATATCCATTTTACTCGTTTCATGACTTTCCAGTTGCTTCTATAAGCTAAAAATGGCTCTACATCCTTATTACTCGGCTTTCCTTAAAGTACAAAGTTTTCTCGGTTTCAATGGAGGTCTCAGGATGACATTTCACTCGCCTCCACGATATCTTTCCACGTCCCACTAGCTTCAGATGCCATCAATCTTTATCATCTAGCTATTCAATTCCATCAATATTTTCTGTACTTTGATGTATGTTACCCTACTTCTACAGTACCGTTTGCTTATATTTACATTACAATATGTTGAGGGTTAATAAATATTTCAAAATACCTAAACAAGAATCTTATTGGAACTGTTAAAATGTCTTGTTGTTCATGACCCATACCACTATTTTGTGACGATTTTCGTATAGCCCTTGTATTACAATATGATGAAATTCACTTAGTTCGTTTATTCATACACTGACGCCTATAATTCCTAACGGATCAGAACATCATGTGGTTCTATAACCAAATACTCGTATAAAGATTATATGTATATTAATAAAACATAAATAACATGAAGTTAATACACAAAAATAAAACACTATTCCGTAAATTTATTTATTTTTTTATAAACGAGCATCTACTAAATCTGTTAAATCTGTAAATCTAAATCTGTTACCCAAAAACTATAATTAATACTTAACACCTTTCAGTCTAATTATACTAAATACTCTCTGACAGTTCACTCAGAGCAACTCTAAAGTGCTGCATGTCTAATTACAAATGCACTTACCCTCACGAGTCATTTATTTTAAGACACAAAAAAAAACTTTTTAAAAACGTATTTTCAAACAATTTAAGCTGTGCATGTGCACTATGCAGTAAATAACACTCCTAATGCATTCTGAGCCTCACAGAAGCTATATTGTGAGAAAAAAATTAAGAAAACTGTTAATTCTCAAATGTCCTAGCTAGAATTTATTAACGATTCATTACATTATTAATCTTATGTCACTTTGAAATCATATTGGATCCAGTGAGTTCTCTTATTAGCAACGTTAACAATTTAATATTTGTATGTTTACGCATATACCTATATACATTTGTCTTGTAAGTTCTCACTGTTTTCTGCGCCAAGGTTTCACTGGTCAATATTATCTAGTTTAGATGAAACGAACACTTATTTTCATCTTTTGAGAAAACGATAGACTTAAGTTGCCTTGTAATCTCGTTAGATTCGAGGCCTTTTTTAGGGTTCCATACCCAAAGGGAAAAACCGGGACCCTATTACTAAGGCTTCGCTCTCCGTCCGTCCGTCTATCACCAGGCTGTATCTCATGGACCGTGATAATTAGACAGTTGAAATTTTCGCAGATGACGTATTTCTATGTGCCTAAAACAATAAGTACTAAAAACCAGAATAAAATTAATATTAAAGGGGGCTCAACCCCCCTTTAATATTAAAACGTATATTTTTATTTATATACAAAAAACGTGATTTTTTTGCTTGTTTTTATAGAAAGTTAGTCCGAGGTTGTATCTTATGAACCGTGATAGTTAGACAGTTGAAATTTTTCACAGATGATTTATTTCTATTAGTCCTATAACAACAAATACTAAAAAGTATAATAAATTAAATATTTAAGGGGGCTCCCATACAACAATCGTGATTTTTTTGCCGCTTTTATAGGTAATGGTACGGAACCCTTCGTGCGCGAGTCCAACTCGCACTTGCCCGTTTTATTTACCGATTATAGCGATTTTTTAAGTGATTTTAACTATATTTACAATAGTTTCAATATTACAAAGAATCAAAATAACTAAAACAATTTTTTTGTACTTGCCATTTTGTTTTTGTGCCTAATAGTGTAAAGCATTACTATAATTATACATTTTGGTGAAACAAAAATAATTTCCTCAAATATTCACTTATTTCGCAATGAAATAAACAGGCCATTGCCAAATCGTGGCTATAATCCACCCACAGTAATATTCGTGAACAAATACTATAATTATAAATGTATTGGCCGTAATAAATCGCGCTTCAATACCAAAAGAGAACACCATATGAATGTATTGAACAATTGGAATTTCTAAATATTATGATAGCCTCTGGGTTCTAAAGCTAGTCATGGAGCTATGTGGACGATATAATTACGGTAAATGTTACTCTAATTTGAATCTCACTATAAATTCCAACTCCTAAAGTTTAATAACACTAATTGAAAACATAAACAAATGATAAAAAAAGTTTAAAAAAGTTTCTAAATTGTGTAAAATACCAAAAAGTCAGATTTCAAAATGTGAATAAACATCAAATTCAAGAGGGTTTCGAAAAATTAAAATTATTTAGAAGGTATGTGCTAATAATCGAAATGGACTAGTTGGAAATGTTGTTAAAAATTTTCACAAAGGTTAGTTTTAATGATTTATAAGCGAGAACGCAATTTCTTAAAAGAAATCACTTTCATTTGAACTGGATATTGTAGAATGTGCCAGAAGAAAAGATTAAAAGACATAATTGTAAATAAAACATATTTAATATAAGCACATACAATTTACATTGTTCTGAAGAAAGTCTAGAATCGTTTTTATTTTTTTGTTAATTAACTTACCAGCTCGAGGGGTAGAGCTGAATTTTTCACAGTGATTCTCTCTTCGGTAAATTTTCTCTCCTCACTAAAGTCCATGCGGCTACATGCCTATCCAATAGAAGCTAATAAATTGAGCAACATTCGGATTGTTCGTAGTCGGCGAGTATTACCCAACAGCACAACATACAATTACTGCATACAATCGTATACATATAGACATAGACAATACAACTCTCAAGGTCAGCGAAACTAGCGAAAGTAAAGTTCCTTTCATTGCCACCTACTGACCAACAGTTGGCTTATCAAGTCTTACAAGCCTTCTAATTGTGATTGAGTGAATAGATTGGGTGGGAAAACATAAGTCAATTAATTGGCATGATTGTATGATGCAAGGATTGTTGTAAGGCGAACGAGACTTCAAACTGGTGAGGTATCGATTGCAAACGATTTGTTTAAAGGTGAGTCAATGGTCTTGGAATTTCAGTTTACTCAACAGTACTTAGTATTAGAATTAATATCATACAAAAATTCCAAAATATTTTTAAAGAGGAAGTAAGCCTGTGACGAGGCTGAGCTTGTGTCTCGTTCTCAATCTTCTCGGCATTTTTAGTTTTGCGGTGCTTATTCGGATTCTCATTTCAAGTTAAAAATTATCGACATTCTAGCCGTTATTTCAAAGGTGACAAACTCTTAATCCTACTTCTGAGCTGGTGGTCGTTTTTAATTTAATTGACTAATACAATGTGTAATTTAATAAAGAATGTTAACCGTAATGTAATACTGTTAGATTTCCTAAATAAATAAAATAAATTAGATAAGATATGAATATGTTATGTACTTATGGGGTGTCTTTGGATAAATATCTAAATCTAAAGTATTTTAATATGTAAAGATAAAATATTTAGATAAGTATTAAATCTTACTTACAAAAATTAAATAAGATTTCCCTTAAAAACAGTGTTTTTGCATCATGCCAGATAATTCTTGAGTTATAAGTCACAAGGCTTACTTCTACGGCTACTCCAAAACAAATACTTCTTTAAGAAAGTTTTCTTTGGGTGACTCATTACTTTATTGCTATGGACATATTCTCATGAACCATACCTATCGAAAAGCTATACATATAACAATTAGCAACCATATCTTTATGGGTTTAGCTATCTTTAATTATAAATAAAGCAAAGTCGGGTTTGTTCGAAGACTTATGTCTTATAACTCGAGAACAGCTGGAGCGATTTTCATGGTTTTTGATTTGTTGTATTTTCTCCGTCCCGAATAGCAGAATAACTATTAAAAACATTGGAAAATTGACAAAAAATTTCCCACGGGAACGAAGTCCCGGGCGAAAACCTAGTGTGAAATAAAATTTGATACAGGAGGTGTCTGGCTGTGGCCGCGTTTCCTCTTCCTTCCGCGGTCAGATATTCCGTCCGAGCTGTCATTTAAACTGGATCATTATGTTGTGCGGTGGGCCGCACATCAGGTTACCCCACGCGTGCACTCTGTGCTGTTGTGATAAGAGCGGTTTTGCAACAAAATGGAGTAACCTGATGCGCTGTACGTTTACTTATACAGGGTGAAGGAAAACGCTTCCGAAAACTAAGATAGCTTTTTATACTAATGATTCTCAATAACAAAAACTTAAACTTTACAGCTTAAAGGTACAGCGCAGCTAGAAACATGTTAAGTTACCGTAATAGAAGTACAATATATTGCTACGATAGGTAGATCTATCGTAGCAATATATTGGGTATGCTTATATTTCTGACGG
The DNA here is from genome assembly GCA_949987775.1 of Aproaerema taeniolella. Lineage (NCBI taxonomy): Eukaryota > Metazoa > Arthropoda > Insecta > Lepidoptera > Gelechiidae > Aproaerema > Aproaerema taeniolella. Next base: position 13,105,293 of record OX465256.1, read on the forward strand.
CAAGGCACAGAACGGCAAAATTTGCATTACCATTGTCCTCTATGTTCCCAGCTTCTAGTATCACTAGAAAATGAGCAGCAATGGTAATACAGTTTTGCCGTGCCATTTTTGAATTATAAAAAGGCCCATTCAGTTCAGTCTGATCTGTTTCCACAATGCTCTTAACTCACTCAACGAAAAACCATGTCATCTACAAGGTTCAGCCTCCAATAAAAGCCAATATACATATAAAGTTCTTAAATTATTTGCATTGTGAAATCAACACATAATAAATCTCCAGATAATGTACTAAAATTGAGTCTGTCCTCATCTCCCGAAGACGGCACGACATAATACAATATGGCTTTATGGATTAACAACACGCAAAGGATGAGTCACTTCAATTTTGCATACTCCGACGCGCCCGCGCACCTCTCAAGTTACGGAGCCGCTACCGTGCTTAATAACTTAAATTTATAATAAGATTTGCCATCTCAGCTTACGTCCTCCGTGACATACTGTAACGGGACCAGGTATTTTGTGAATTTGATAGTTTATATCGTGTTTTTGCTACCTTCTTAATTTGCCTTCCTGACTCTACATGTGTAAAGCTATCCAGTCAACAATGTTGCTGCAGAGAGAAAAGTACGATTCATGTACGATATAAATAAGAGTGTGAGGGTTTCGGCATCACAGGCCTTCTAGTCTATGGCACACTATGTAGTCTATTGCACACAGTTGGGATATAAGCAGCAAGAACTGATTGTAGTTAAAAAGAATAAGGTTTGATTATCTTTTAAAAGATCATAAGTCTGAAGATAGCTCAGTTTTATGTCGAACTAAGTTTCAAACAACTAAGATATAAATGTATAAATCTTGATTAATACTTTAAGACAGATGAATATATAATTAACAGCAACAGACGCATTTGAAATAACCGAAATCCCAAGTAATTCAAAGAAGTAATTAAAAAGTTTTCAATTTATAGAAAATTCATTTTTTTTATCAATCCTTATACGATATCCGTCCCCGCTGAAGGGAATTGTCATTTAAAATGTTAAGTTCATAATAGCATGTTAAATACAACACTAATTACTCGGTTGTTTATTAAATGACTTTTCGATTTAATTTCAGTCGTTAAATGCATTTAAAGTTCTCATTATGGTATTTTAACGTTTCATGTCATTTCCCATCTGGCTGAGTAACTTTTAAAGACATCCCACTGGTAAATTGAACTCCGATTGCAATTAACTAAATATGGTCTCATCCTGCATATTTTTATGAAGTATAATTCAGTTTTTTTTGTATCTGACTGCGTTTTAATATACACAAATACATATGTAAGCATTAACACAAGTCTGCATATCTGACAATAATTCAATGAAAGACGAATCATATACCCTATATGTAAAAAATTAGCGAAACATTAGGGGCGGAGATTCATACATGATACTAAACAATTGTCAAAAAAAACTACTTCTTACACTGAGGCAATCAGCTGATCGTTGAAGATATATTGAGAGACGGTTCTTTTTTTCATATTTTGTCTTATGTTCATTGGAGAAAGTTATTCAGTTTAGAAGGCTAGTTATCTCACTCTTCCATATCGTTAGGTTAACAATCACCCGATATATACTTTGCCGCACATCAAATAAAAATATTTTCTTCTTCTTAGAGTTGCTTTCTTGATTATAATTTAAAAACTCATAATAAAACCTTTTACCAAATTGAAATAGTTACACATTTAAAAATCGAATACATATTTTATAACCTAACAGACATACTCAATTTCGGCTTACATTATCAGTAAGAATAAAACATCGAACCAATAAAGTTCAGAAATAATATTGGACGTTTACAAAATAAAAAGCTAAAAAGCATGAAAGATATTAAGTTCTTTTTAAACGTCAGTGCCCGTACTTATGATATTTATTTTATTGCGGTTGCCTTTTTAAAACAAGGGTCAGCCAAATCGATACATTTATTGCTCTCTACAACATGTTACATAAAGCTTGTCAAATAAATCACTACCTTAATAACCCCCAAAAAAGATAATGTTAGTTTATTCAAAAATGATTAAGAACGAAGCGCCATTCGATAAAATTAATTTATGCATTATTCCAATATCGTTCTAATGAACTAAATTAATTTTATAAAAGATGATAAATAATATTTAATTTCTAGCTAAATAATGTGATTTGCAGAATATTCTAATTTGTTCATTGAATACCGATTTTGTAATGTAATTAAGAGCCTTGATAGTGTTTCTCAGGCTTCTCAAATTTCATTTGTATCCCGAAATATACATTCTCAGAATCTATCTCGTTTCATGTTTTGTTGTGACTCTAATTTCTAACATTATGTCTCTCTTTGGCACCTTATCCTTTAAGTCATTTTAAAAGTAAAAAAAATCCAACTGTTTTTCAAAAGAGGGAGCTAACTACCTACGGGATTGAATATGGGTGTAAAACATTATTCTTTAAAAAATTACTTCAAACTTGGTTAGTCATCTTTTGAATTTTATTATCACAATGCGCATTCTTTCTCTCACTTAGCAGATACCTACGAAAGGCGATTTGAATGCTAAAACGTTTCGAAGACCAATTGTCAAGTTTGTGCGAAATTCGGACCACACCGGCAGACTAAAAGGCTTAAAATGATACTTATCGATGCTTATTAGTGTCTCGGATTGAATTACACGCAATTTAAAACGTTAATATACTCAAAAGGTTTTTATTAACATGTGAAAGTCGCAAAAAAGACCCCTAGTGCGTTACAAAATTGTAAGAGATTAGAGAAAGCAAAAGTAATGGCCTAAGTAAATAAAAAGATAAAGTTATGGAATTACGAACAATTAACAACTAAAAGCAAGTTATCAAAGGCGAGTCTAAAAGCTTAAACAGACGAACAAAAGGAGACAAAGGATTAAAAGTGGCTTTACCGTCTCCAAAATTTGACAAATTTAAATTGGAAACGTAAATGTGTCACTCTTTATAACAAGGTATGAATTTACGTGCTAAGCTCTTGAACGATATTCGCACCTTTATAAAAACTGCAAAAAGCCGTACTTCAACTGAATAGAAAACAAAAATTAATTCTTTTACCAGTACAAAAGTTGCAATTTAAAATTAAGTTTTCGTCAAATCTTCTCGCAGTTCGTCTTATTACAGTTTTGTGCCTTATTCATGAGGATTTAGATGTTATTTTTATGGGACGGAAGTTAATTCGAAGAGGATACGACATATTTATTTTACGAAATCCAATTTTCTGCTGACATCTCATCTGTCGACTTTAAGCGTTCGGGACTGTGCGACTGTCTACTCAGTTTCACGCTTATATCTTACATACAATCTTTAGTTTATAATTCTCATATAAATTGAAATATTCGCTTTTAAATTATATTGTCAAATGTCTTACAGATTTGATACGACCACTTTTGTTTGATTAATTTTTGTATTGCTATCTTAAAAGGTCATCTTCGTACATTTCCAAGTTTGTCGGACGAAGTAAGATGAATGTCTTAGGTGCATTATTAGAATATACAGTCATATTTTATGTCAAAATGAAGAAGCTTAAAAATGTTATAGAAATCGAACAAAACATGGAATCTTATAAACAGTTTAGCGAATCCATTACGTGTCCCACGACTGATGACGTATGTAGGTGTGACAACGGTACATTTATTTATTGCGCCATAACTCACATAAAACTCTAAGCTCCCGGTATAACGATAGTATCTTAAATTCCTACTGGCCGGCGCGGGCGCACGTGTGGTGACAACTCTAGCAAGCTCATGGGAGATTTCGATTAATTTAAAACTGAATAGGAAGTAGTAATAATGTGAATTACCTGTATATTTTCAACCGACTTCAAAAAAGGAGGAGGTTCTCAATTCGACTGTATTTTTATTTTATTTTATTTGTTACGCGATTACTCCGGCAACTGTTGTCCGATTTTCAAAATTCTTTATTTGTTCGAAAGAGTATACTCCTGAAGAGGTCCCATATAAATTTTATCGAAAATGATTCAGCGCTTTTAAAAAAAATCAACAAAAACAAAATATACTACAAACTAGAACATCATCTAAATAAATGAATGACATTTCTGTTTGTAGTTATTTGCTAATAGGCATTGTAGTCCGCAAAAAACTAGATATCTACTTTGTGCGAACTGTTGTTGGGATTGAAGTCGGTGACTCATACGTTTTTAACGTGGAAAATGATTTATTATTATTTTAGCTTAACTTAAACAATTACTCCTACTGTAGCGTTGTTCCAGAGTTTTAAAACCATAGGTTCACCTCTGACTTCATTCAACTTGATTTTCCTACTTCTAAGTTAAAGCCATAATTCCATTCTATTAAACGAGATAATCTTGTATATTTATTTATTCATATTTTTTGGAAACTATTTTGATTATATTCTAGTTTTTTGGTCAAAAAGGAGTATTTTTTAGGTTACGAATATCTTGGGTCAAAAATTCTATTTATTATACTTTTATTGAAAAAAAATTTAATTCATGCATTTTTGATAAAAATAAGAAAATATAAGTTCCAGAAAACAATAAGAATTGGTGATTCTGACAGAAGCCGACCTTCAGATTGATCGCCCAGGTACTTGTGGTAATATAAGAAGTACAACTCGCGTTAAATATCCAAAAACTAATTCTAATTTACAGTGATTTTCTAAATGAAAAACCCGAGATTACATACAGAAATCGCTCACAATGCGTTTCAGATTGTCAGCTGGACTTGCCAGAGCTACTCATACGGTGCATATTCCCAGCTTTGGTGCCGCCATACAAAACAGTCATTCCCCAACATTTGAGGAATCTAAGCGGCTTAGCTTTAAAGGTTAACGAGTCTGTTTTGATTGCTCGCATGGCTCGAATTAATATTCAAATGAGTGCATTAAAATTTATTCCTATTGCTATTCGAAGTTTTTCTTCTTTGAGCGAGTTACTAATGTTCGGCAGTACTGCAACACTTACCTACACCCGTGTACATATTGAACACAACTACACATTACACACTTACCCATACTTACACACACACACACACACAAACTCACAATTATTTGTTATTTTTCATATTATTTGTTTCCCTAATGTCTGGTACCGCTTGGACGCGGTCGCTCACGGGTGCTGACGGAAGAACAGCGCTGTCCAGTGGCAGCACACGCTGAGTCAGCACCCTTTTATATACAGTGTTCCTTTGTTTTGTCTTAATTATTAGTTGTATTTAGTTTTGTTTTTTTGTTATTAGTTTGTCCATTTAACTGTGTGTAAATAAAGATTTTATCTATCTATCTACTAGCTTTCTACCCGGGACTTCGTTCCCGTGGGAATTTAGCAAAATCCAGATTGGTATCAGCTACCTCCATGCCAACTTTTATTAAAATTGCTCCAGCCGTTTGAGCGTGAAAAAGTAACAAACATCCATACTTCCTCATTAACTTTCGCGTTTACAACATTAATAGCATTTTGAGACGACAAGTTCTACAGGGCTTTAGGTAAATCTCCTTCAACCTCTCGGGTGGTTAATCAGTCCATGAAACTGATCAACTTCCCCAAGGAATATAGGTCGAAATACGAAAAAAATTTTTTGATCTCCTATACAAAATGCGCTATATGCTGATGAAGTTTGTATGGTAACTAAAATTATTTTTTTTCGTATTTTGACCTATGTTCCTTGGTGAAGTTGTTCAGTTTCATGGACTGATTAACCACCCGAGATGTTGAAAGAGATTTACCTAAAGCCCCGTATAGTTTTAACTGATGAAATCTTACAAGGGGAAATCTTAAAAATGCCTCGTTTCAAAGTTACTTGAGTAATTATTTAATTGGGTTGTGGAGTGAGAAAGGGTCTTTATTCGAGCTACGTTGCTGCTTCTATCAAACTGCATTTGTTACCCAAAAGTTTAACATAGAGGTCAGAGATTCTAAATTGGTATACATAGCTATCACCACTCGGTTGCAGTCTACTACTAGCCCGAAATGCACGGAAACAATGTAAAGAACTTTACGGTCCCTGATTGTTGGCTGCGGAATTTGATACCGGCTGAAATGGGTCACCTAAACTAACTCGAACTATTTTCGCAGTCGATAAACTAGTGAGTTATGGCAACAATGGTAGCACGTAATGAACAGTGAGGCAAATTTACTGTAGGAGAATTTGCAAAATTTATCTATTTCATTAAAATACTTATTTTTCCAAAAATAAAAACAGCGATTGTTACTAATAGGTTAATACAGCGTGGTTTATAAATCTAAACTAATATTATAAAGAGAAAAGATTTGTATTTTTGTATGTAACGAATTAACATAAAAACTACTGGACCGATATCAAAAATTATTTCACCATTAGGATGCTACATTATCCCTAAGTAACATAGATTACAAAATTTTCCCAAATTTCCAAGTCCCGAGCGGAATGCTACTACCCAATAAAAAGAAAATACAAAATTAATAAAAAAATAGATAAATGCGCACCTCTACTTCAATTATCTCCAGCATGCCACGATAACTACACGAATCTTCCATTTTTTTTTTAAATATTATTATAAGATGGGTTAACTCTTAACCTCAATCTTGACCATAAAGGTTAAAGATGAGGTCGACGATGGAGCGAGTTAACCCAGAAAATGCCTATAAAGGCACTGGTACTCCCACGCACCGACGGAACACAGCAAGCTGTTTGGCGTCGGACTTCGGTAGGAGGGTGGTCGCGAACCAGACGGCCCTTTACAGAGCCTACCACACCGCATGAGACCATAGAACGACACCTCAGATTCAGAAAAAAATGAAGTGTCGTTGCCTGGGATGGATTACTAGTATAGGAGGCAGGTCTCATTTGTGTTCCCTTAGTCGCCTCTTACGACACCCACGGAAAGAGATGGGGTGGTGTTATTCTCAACCGATCACCACACGGCTAACGACTTTGAAAGATGCCAAACCATACAACTCTGATTACTAGAATTGGGATTATTTCACTTTTGAATTTAAAGGATTTTCTTTTTATGGGATATTTATGAAACACTTTGCATATTGTCTATTCGTGAAAAAAGCGAATTTATTTTTATTTTCCTATTTTTATATTTAAGACCTAGGGTCTATTCATTCTCACAAATTACATTTCTCTTTAGACACTAAATACTTCCTAGGTCATCAACCTCCCAGACCATGAATGATAGGAAATCAACACAGCACCGAAATCCGAGTTAACGAAGGTACCCGAGCCGTCAATCAAATGCACCTATTTGGAATTGTCGCTCATAGCTTCTCGCCTAAGCCGAATAGCCCCATTGACAAAGCACATAGAGTGGATACTATGGACATTGGACAAGGTTCATGAAGAACTAAAAATATACGCTTGTTGTCAACTTTTAGTTTCTTACATTTTTGTCCAACTTGATTCGTCCCACTGCTGGGCAAAGGCCTTTCCCTATTTTACCCATTCGTCCCGGTTGCTTGCACACTCTCAATAGTTCTTTCGGTATCCGGTGAGGTCATCCTGCCACCTCTTTCATGGTCTTCCCCAACTAAGGCCTTTAGTTATCCTTCCCATCGGTCAGAGTGCTTACGGTAGTCCCATTTCTGGCTGGTTTCATGCCTACGGCAGCAATGCCGACTTTTGAGCGCAGCATAATTACACCCGGGAAATAGTGTTAGTTAGTTTTATTTTATTTTGTTAAATTATAATTCAAATGTATGTTAGTCTGTAAGGTATTTATCTATGGGCCTTAAATGCCTGATAATAAATGATTTTATTATTTATTTTTAATATTATTTACGTGAAGGAGTAACCACAACTTCCATCCATCCATCCTCATAAACTTTTGCATTTATAATATTAGTAAAATAGTAGGTTACATACCTATTTCATTTCAAATCGACCATATCCACAAAATAAATGAAGCACAAACGCAAAACCTATCTTTTAAAGAACACCACTTCAATTACATCCAAAGATTTACAGATGGAAAGTTTTCTATAACAAACCTTATCTTTTATAAGAACACCACTCAATTACATCCAAAGATTTACAGATGGAATTTTTTTTAACAAACCGTTATCTAAAAAATCATCAACTAGCCAACTTGACTAGTGATAGAATTTTCAAACTGAATTTCTTCTATCTTAAAACATCTTCAAAACCTATAGTCGAAAGACAGCAGCTACCACGCGCCGGAACTAATGCAATGGTGTGTCGTGCTCATAAAAGCACGAAAACTTCTATATATGTCTATACTATGTGATCTAAGAACACCATCCGAACGGCCCCTTTGACGTTCAATTACAATGTTCTTATTAGTGTAGCACCGGATTAGGCTAAAAGGCTGTTATGTGGACACGGCCTAGCGTCACTGTCAATGTTGATTGGTTAAGCCGAAACTGGATTAAATGGAGATGCAGTCTTTATAATTATTTTAATGCTGCTATTAAGAACCTTGAAAATGTGAAGAGAAATCTTGATGATGAGGATGATTCTTATGACAAATTAGAGAATGCCTGGCACTTTTTTCTCGCGAGGATTTCGTAAAATCCTTATACAAGTTATAGAACAAATCTTTTTTCCAAATTTTGGCTTTCTTAGGTCTAAGGGTTTGGGCTAACCGTTGATGAATCAGTGAAATCATCATCATATAGTATACTAGCATTCCGCCCGGGACTTCGTTCCCGTGGCAATTCGGGAAAATTATGTAGCCTATAAGCATCGGGGATAATGTAGCTTTCTAATGGTGAAAGAATTTTTCAAATCGGTCCAGTAGTTTCGGAGCCTATTCAATGCAAACAAACAAACAATCAAATCTTTCCTCTTTATAATATGTATATAGATATAGATAATATAATATAAATTAGAGAATGCCTGGCACTTTTTTGTGAAAGTATAAATTAAATTTAATGAAATAAAATTTGAAAAATTTGGTAAAAATAGAAAAACGCAGACAGAATATTAGTAGTGGTTAACTATAGCGAAATTTATTAAGTGGGCCCAGCAGCCATATTTACGTAGATTAGGAACGACCTATAACAAAATTAAATTCAATAAATAACAAAATTAAATTCTGCACACATTCGACAAAGACCTAAAAACGAAATATATCTCATAGCATAAAATAATAACATGTTTGATGTAACTATCTTGATACAAAATTTATCAAATTATAATTTCAAAGGCGACCCTAACAAAAAACTTAGTAAATTCGGAGAACCGCTAACCAATTTTTTGTTTCCGCTTTTCCCAAAACTTGCCAAAGTTAACGATATCAAACCGAAACGCACTCTGCTCAAGTTCCCCCACAGTTTAAAAACTTGGAAGGAACAGATGACGCTAAAACCTACTCGGCATACGAATCCGACATAAAAATACAATAATGCATGTTGGATGTGTAAATACAGTTATAGCGGAGGCAGGAGGCGGCTGAAGGGTTCTTCTCGCTTAGTCTACACTAATATTATAAAGAGGAAAGATTTGATTTTTTGTTTTTTTGTTTGCATTGAATAGGCTCCGAAACTACATGACCAATTGAAAAATTTTTTCACCATTTAGAATTCTATATTATTCCTGAGTGACATAGGCTACATAATTTTCCAGAATTCCCACGGGAATAAAGTCCCAGGCGGAATGCTACTAAGTTATGACGATTTTTAGCAAAAGATGATAGAATTCTTTTTGTGAGTTCAAAGATCGACATTGAAGCTGAATACGTTCAAACTTTGAACACTTGATGCACACCATTTCAATGAAATTATTTGTCCCATGAAATACTAAACAAGAAATTATGAGAAATATTGAGATGGGGTTCAAAGATAAAGCACTTTTGCTGGTTCTGAAGGAAAAAATATCTGTTGTCTATTTTATTTAGAATGTCTAATCTTAACATACAAAATACAAAGTCCTGACTCACTCACCGACTCATCAACGCCTAGCCCATACCCTTAGAACAAGAAAGCTGAAGTTAGGCATAAGGGTTCCTTTTATTACACAAGCAAGTAATATGGAAGGATTTTACGAAATTTCTACTGAAACAAAGTCCGGACCATTCTATAGTATTTCATAAATCTTGCCTACCACAAAATGGTGGTAAGCAGAAGAGCCCACCAAACAGTGTGTATCGCGTCCTATCGGTAATGGCACATCCCGTAGGAAACGCGTGACGGGAATGGAGACACTCAGATTCCCGGGAATAAGGCAGGAGATGTGTCGAGCATAATACTCCTACACAGAGTTATAAATATAGAATAGCAGACATAGAAGAGCTGATATGGGTTACGAAAAATCGGTCCTTGCAAATGACTAGTACCAGTTAGTTTTAATAATATGAATATAATTCTAATACTCAAACCTAAACATACAACCGGTGAAAAAATCAACTGAATGCAAAAACTGATCAATTTCACTAAAATTGATAACAAAATGGACCTTTCGAATGGATTGTAAACTTGCGATTATGTTGTAACTAGGTAAATTTTAGTTCACAGTGCCTGTTCGCAAACAAATTTCGGTTTTTTGCTGAACCCGTCATAAAATTATTGAATTTTTAACCGACTTCAAAAAAAAGGAGGTTCTCAGTTTGACCTGTATGTATGTATCTATGTATGTATGTATGTTTGTCCGCGATTATTTCGCGTTTGGCTGAACCGATTTTGATGCGGTTTTCAGAAAAATATTTGTTACATTTAAGAGAAGGTTTTAGTATTTAAACCGACTTCAAAAAAGGGGTTTCTCAGTTTAAACTGTATGTATGTAAAATAAACATCGAAAATTCGCTTATTTCAAAGCTAACACTTGGTTTTATTAACCGACTTCAAAAAGTGAAGAGGTTATAATTTGCACTAAAAATTTAAAAAAATATACAAACTTTTTAAAAAAATAAGACCAACTTCAAAAAAGCGAAAAATAAATACAATATCATTTGATGTGCTTTGTAGTACCTACCTGCTGAGCTGTTTGAAGTCGGTGCGAAGGTGGCCTATCAAACTTAATTTTCTTGGCACCGACTTCAAACAGCTCAGTAGGTAGGTACTACATAGCACATCAAATGATATTGTATTTATTTTTCGCTTTTTTGAAGTTGGTTAGAGTAGTCTTTGAAATTCACGATCCCAAATATTAGTAGCTTTCTGTGCGTTATCATTTTATGGAGCGCGTCTGTTATCGATATTCTACAAGTTCTGAGAAAACCTCGTAAATATATTTGAATGTAAGTATTTTGGTTATATCATGAGCCTATAATTCATCTCGTAATTATTAAAACTAATACGTATACCTGTGCTTTCCTAAACACCATATTTATTGTTTCTGATTTTTGTTTTCTTTATTCTTTATTGTACACACACATATAATTACAAATATAGAGAGTTTGCTTCCAGCTAACCTATTTAGGCTTTGTTGTAAGTAAAAAGGAATTTCATCGAACCCAAAGAGATACAGTTTCTTTGCTATTAACTTATTAACTTTTACCTATAAAATAGTTACATTGCTATTACCAACATTCCGAAAGGAAGTCGATAAATTCTGTCTCCACTCTAATAAATAAAATTAAAGCAACCCTTATTAAACATTAACAAACGATTATCCTCATATTACTAGTACAGGGAACGCAATAAATAACGCTACTTGCAACGCATAATTACGCGGGTAATACAAATAAAAGTACATTGAAAAGCACGTACCACGATCCAATACATAAAAGAGGAGGCAGTAGGGGAAACTATATTAGATTTAACTGAAGAGTTTCAAAAATATCAACATCCAAATCCAAGTTTTGATTTCCTTATTCGAAAGAGATCCTAAGATCAATAACTCTAGGTCCTAGAAAAATAAAATTATTGGCTGTGGTATAAGATGCACAACACTGAACTCTTCAGATATCATATCAATGAAGAAATACTTCTTAATATAGCATTATTTGTTTTAATAACATAACTAGAAATCAAACATGGTAATTAAAAAATATGTATTCTGATAAACTATGTACTTATGTGAAACAAGGCAGAGGATGATTTTGCAAAAAAAATTTCATAGAAAATTAATATCTCGTATTTTTCATCTTTTATAGAGAAAAGGCAAACTTTTCATACTGCTGGCAATTCCCTGTAATGTCAAAGTCTACGGACGATTATTTATTGCCGCTTTATCTCAGTGCAACCGTCCGCGATAAAAGAAAAGAAATGTCAGGGTCCCCGTGATCGCGATTATCGCACCGCGATCATTGAGCCACCTCTGCATACCCCGGGATGGGACCAACTCGAACTTTTATTCAGGGTTGCTTTACATTGCCGGTTTTGCACAGTTTTCTTTCCTGATTGCGTTTTTCTATTGACCGAAGGTTTATTGTTAAGATACACTTGTATAGAGATATAAACGGTGGTACGTTTGAGACAGCAATGTCGCTAATGTAATTTTCCGTTAAACTTGTTTTCTTTATTGGTAGAGTTAACTTTGGAATTTAGTATGAAAGAAATTTATTTATATTTTTTCAATCATGTTAATTATTACGTTTAACTTAGACAATGACACGCATTTATTCTGTAACGCTGTTATTACTGGGCATTTCTATAATTCCAACGAAATGGAGCAGAGCACGCCAAATTGTATTACCAACGCTCCCTATGTTCCTAGTGACACTATTGACATTAGGAATACAAAATGGTACTTAATTCAAAATGTCACTACTTTCGCTATGAACATAGAGGCCAATTATAATACAAAGCCGTGCCCAGAAATTCCATTCAAATTATAAAAAGGCTCACTGAATACATAATTTCATTAGATACCTTAACGAATAAACATCAAAGATTAAGACATAAGATGATAATAACAACGCCATAACGTCTACAACAAATCCAAAGGACCCAAAAGAAAAGAAATGGAAACAAAGTGAACTGAAAACAACAGATCTTAACAGAGTACAGGGCCGTAAGACAAAATCCGCATTGAAAAGACTGTATTGGTAGTCACTCAATGGGTGGAAGAAAGGCTCGCTCGCATGCCGAGCCATGTTCCTCGTGGACAGTCCACGATCATTGTCTGTGGACTAGTCTACACGACGTCCATTTAATTAGCACATGTACAGCAAGATTATCAACTGCCCCTGTCAACAACCGACAACTGAATAATGACAATCTAGACCTATTTAAATAATGTCGCTATAATTACGCTTAAAGTCACGTATTTGCATATTTTTTTGCTGGATAATGAGGATTTTTCTCAAGATTGTAAGGGATCGTGAGATGGGATTTTTAGTGTGCTTAGTTTCTTCATGGTACAGCTCTTTCCTTCGAAAAACGTATGTTGCTCTACGTTCAAGTAGGATTCACGCAATGAGGGTTTCGTACACACGGCAGCACGGCCTTGACGATACCCTTTTTATCTCGCTGGTAATAACATCGGCTTTCGTAGTGCAAATGGATAACCTGACGTGCTGCTGTACATTGAAAAGATACAAATACATTCAAATCATCATCAACTTATATAGCTAGGTACTATAGGTACTTACATAACATATTTCTTCAATTCACAAACAGAAAATCTTGTGCGTTTTACTAGGGTTTATGTATTTCGACAAATCTACTATGTAACAGCTCTCATCTATCACAATTCATCTCGGTCTCCCTTAATCATGAAAAGATGAGTTGGACTTACGAACATGACTACTAAACCTCAAACCTCAGTCAAAAGAATTCTATACCTGAAACGAATTCTGCATTGCTTCAAACTCCCTTAAACAGTTTACATTGGCCAAAAAATCAAAGCCCTTTTTTTCATTAAGCGCTTCGTGCATTATACGGGATAAGTTAATTTAAAAATTAGCCATTCAGTCAACTCCCCATAACGCCAGATGCCGTGAGTTTATTTGGCTGTCACTGTCACTGGACAACTTGGCCGGATATATCAAAACCCTCGTGTCCCGTTAACTGGCTTCTACAGTATGCCTGGGAAGACTTAACAGCTGGCACATTCTAAGTTTTTCTTTTACTCCCAGTCCAGCATGAAATTGCGCTTCAAACTCGCTCAAATAGGTTCCGTTGTTTAAATACTAGACTAGACTACCCGTGACCACGGCGTGTGCAACTGCGTCGAAACGTCGGGAACAAAAGTAAAATAATGATCGAGTGCGGTAGTGACGCTGCCTCTTGATCGGCGGGTCCTGGGTTCGATCCCCAGTCGGGGCAAACATTTGTGTAAAAAGCAGATGTATGTTCTCGGGTCATGGGTGTATGTGTCTGTCTTTGTGTATTCCAAGAGACCCACGACACATGGGAAAACCTTAGTGTGGGCCTTTGAGTGTGTAGCGTTTAATGATATTTACGCGAATTTAGACCCGTTTTAGTATTAAATTATGTGTTCATATCGGTTTGTTACTTCTTCTCCACACCCAAAGGTTGCCGATAAGATATTGCTTCTTAGCAATGGGGCCGCCTTTTGTACCCTGACATAACTTTTTGTATAAAATGTAACTGTACCTTATCTGTGTTGGAGTGCAATAAAGTATATTGTATTGTATTGTATTGTAAAGTGTTAGGTTCCGTTGGCCTAAAAATCAGAGCACTTTTTTTTCATTAAGCGCATCGTGCATTACACGAGATAAGTTAATTTAAAACTTGGCTGCAATATTCAGTCCACTCGGTCCAATAACGCCAGGTGCCGTGAGTTTATTTGGCTGTCACTGGACAATTTGGCCGCGACTCCTGGCCTAAATTATGTTGGCAGTATACTGTATGCTGGTGCATTGCGTGGAGGCTTTGGTTCACTTATTTTAAATTTTGGAACTGCATCCGTGATATTTCATATTAGACTTTATAGATTTCTGCTTATTTACAATGGGCCAATCGATTTTCAGAGTTGTGTCAGATATTTTAATGTGTCCAACTGCCTTCATTAATTTTAAGTTCAATTTTTAAATCGGGGTTTCTCTGTGGTTTAACTTGAGATTAGGTAATAGTGTTCTTCAACACAACTTGTAAGACCCGTATTTCTGCGTTTCTAAAACTACATCCCCTAAGACGTTAAAAAGAGTAAACAAATATCGGAAAACTTCAAAAACAAAATGTCATTGTTTTATAATGATACGAATACCGAAAGAATACGCATATGGCCCGTGATTAAAAATTACCTGTATTTTATTTATTAACGTAAATCGATAGAAAATATTTAATGATAATTAGTCACATTTTACAGGGCCCACATAAAAATACATCATTCGTCCTAACATGATATAATGCCAAATGAATTGAATTTATTTGCCCTTGTGAGCTACCATAATTACTCGTATGTATAAGTTTACAGCCGACATACGACCGATACCTTGTCACTATCTGTCACTGTAATCAATATAGCGCTAAAGGGACATAGTGACATCCGATACTACTAATTTTTAAAATGCGAAAGTTTGTGAGGATGTATGGATGTATGTATGTTTGAATGTTTGTTACTCTTTCACGCTCAAACGGCTGAACCATTTTTGATAAAATTTGGAATGGAGGTAGCTGACACCCTGAATTAGCACAAAGGCAACATAATTTTTCCAAATTTTCACGGGAACTAAGTCCCGGGTGCAAAGCTTCCATAGTATCGGTCACAGATTTACAGAAAAAATGCAAGTCAACTCTTCGCAGTACATAACTATAGCAAAAGACTTCACCAAAAAACAAAAATTCATGGGAACGTGGCTTTTAAAGATCATGTTTATGAAATATGAAATCTAGTTGTATCAGCAAAGGGAATCAGTACCGAGAGAGACATTACGCTAGCAGGTGCGCCTGCGCCGGGCACCCACACGGCCAGTCTTTCGAAACAATTATCATTCCGTGCTTGCGAAACATGCTCGTCACTATCTGTCTACACATCATCACGACTCACCGATTTACATATAATGACTATCCAACAATATACAACAAAATGCAAGAGTTATAATTTAAAAAGTATGTCTGAATAGATGACAACATTGTTGTCGAGATTGTGTTTCAACTGCGCTTTTCTAAAGCATGTTAATTTAGTTAATTTAGTTCGTGTTTAAATGTTTATAATTTATTATTTTATCTTTCACCTCGGATGAGGTGTGCACCTACCACTCATTCTCACCAATCACCCTAAGGTTGACTGGTAGATAATGCCATTGGGCATTAAGTCCGCCCTTGTACTTTTAGTGCATTAAGTTAAATAAATAAATAAATAAAATAAAAACTCGTAGCGCAGTGGCACTCAGTTTTCGTAATCGGTTAGTGAGGTGATGGTGTGATTGGCTAGCGACACTTTAGGGGGTGTTTCTCTCCATGAAACTGAACAACATTATACAAGGAACCTATATGAAATACTCAAACTTTGACTCCCCATACTAAAGCAAATCGCACTATGGTGGTGAGGCGAAACATATTTTTTTCATATTTCGACCTTCTTGTTGAAAGTTATTCAGTTTCGTGGGCTGATTCAAATTTTTAATTTTTGGTAACTAATTTTAAAGTCACCCAATATACGGAGCTGGAGTGGGAAACCTAATGGGGTAACCATAGATAGAGGCATTTTCGGTAGTTCGCACTATGGTATCCACCTCTACTGGTGCTTGACGATGACGAACTACCGAGAATGCTTAGTTACCAAAAATTAAAAATTTGAATCAGCCCACGAAACTAAATAACTTTCAACAAGAAGGTCGAAATATGAAAAAAAATATGTTTCGCCTCACCACCATAGTGCGATTTGCTTTATTTATTTTATTTTACTGTTTATTGTACACAATAGACATACAAAAATAAACATACAAGAGAAAGACGACACAACAGGCACTGCTTATTTCTAGGTAAAAATTTCTTACAGCAGACCTAACAAGAGAGATTGGACGAAGTGAGGCGAGTACGACGTGCACAATAACGTGAAAAACAAAAAAAAAACAAAATGAAACTTACTTAAATGAACTTTAGTATGGGGAGTCAAAGTTTGAGTATTTCATATAGGTTCCTTGGGTAATGTTGTTCAGTTTCATGGAGAGAAACACCCCCTAAAGTGTCCCTAGCCAATCACACCATACCTCACTAACCGATACCGAAAACTGAGTGCCACTGCGCTACGAGTTTTTGTATATGGAACTAAATTAACATGCCTTAGAAAAGCAGTTGAAACACAATCTCGACACAATCCGTTCTTAGACGGGTACGTGTCCTATCTTGCTTGCGAGAGAGAAAGAGATGCAACTACTGGCGTAACCGCGCGCCTAACAAATATCAGTGCAAAGTCACTGAAGTGTTATGAGAAACGATCGCCCTAGGTTTCTCTACTAGTTAGGTGATCTGTGTTTGCCAGACACTTAATTATACCTAGACGGTAAGGACAGGAGTAAGTACGTTGCCGTCCTTACAAACATTAAAGACAAACCCCGTACAAAGTAACTGAAGTTAACTTTGCCGTAAATTAATCCCGTCATCCATAAACCCACATGTTTACAGCTGCCACTGTGGGTCGAAGTTAATTTATTTCTTTGGGCATCTTGAGAAGCTTACGGAGCTAACAGCTTAGGTAATTTACGAACATTTTATGTCTACTCTCTTTTGTGACTCGTCCTTGTCAACATTTAGTTTTTTTTTTAACCAGCCCAAAGTCCCCATCGAGGGGCATGGACCTCCTTTCGAAACACGAAAGGGATTTAGGCCATAGTCCACCACGCTGGCCCAATTCGATCGGTGGACCGCTTTTCTTTCCAAAAGTATTTTCTTAGATAGGGTTTCATCACGATGTTTTCCTTCACCGTTGAGCAAGTGATAATTCATTAGAAATCCGTACAAAAATTAACCCGAAAATACCAACTGAGTGGTACAGGCCCTCACCAGGATTTGAACCCGCAACCTTCCAATTACAAGTCTGGCTCATTACCAACTGGGCTATCACTGCTTCTTACGAACTGGGCTATCACCGCTATATAAGGTCCTAATTTATTAGTAATTACTTTCCTTTTAACACGTTATTGTGTAGGTCAAAATATATCATTTGAGTCAAAAAACAAAAGCATAATATTAAATTTAAAAGGTCTTGAAAAATGTTGTTATGATATTTTTTCATTACTATGTTGAATAAACCCATCCATTCAAACGTAAATAATAATGGCAGTAGTAGAGCGGGCGAGCGGGGAGTGGACGGCTATAATCGAAAGAGAACCATTCCTTTATCTTTAAATTGAATTTTTTTATTTTTTACAAAATTTAATTTTCTGATAATTATGTTGTTTTTTGGAATACTATCAACCTATACAATAACGCCTTTTTAGTGTTATTTTATAAAGAAAAAACAGTCACAAAATACAAGTCATATTATAAAGGCGTCAAACATACATCTTTTAAATCGTAACTATAAGATTTGCTAAAACGGCAGAACATTTTTGGACGTGACAAAAACTTAATCAATGTATAAAAACTGCTACCGGCAAAGTAGCTAATAGGTTTTAATTTAACTATCGGCCCTAAAGGTTACTCTTTAAACAAGATAAAAATATTTCCAGTCGTTGGAAATAAGATTATAACTAATTTATAACATCTTTTGTTTCTAGGGAAAACCATTACTTTTTATATACTAAAATATAATAAGATTCTACGACCGAAACGCAAATTAAATATAGACGTTGGAATTTGGCTTTCTTCGTAACGTCTAATTATCATCTTAATTCGTTATAATGAAAAAATGTAGCTACCGTATTTTCGAATAAAAGTCACAGTACACAAAAAAACTAACAGTATAAATCTTTTTTCAGTAAACATTAGTGTTTAAAAGTAAGTAAGTCAACAACATTTATGTTTTTTCGCAAAAGTGCAGTCTTTCCCTAAGAAGAACAGAAAAGAAATTCGAGGTTTGCTGTTTTCAATAAGTAATGTTAACATTTTTCCTATTTTCTACTTTCTAATGACCTTATCATACAGTTTTGTTACTTAAAACTTTATCAAGTTTTTAATCATGCTTTTTTGCATAGTCCCTGTTTTATAACTGCTTTAAAATCATTTTCAGATAATCTATTTCCTCTAGTATTATATTATATTAACTTGGATAACAAAAAAGAAGCAGTTGAACTTAAAGGAACAGACTGTTTTGACTTTTCAGCATATGTGATTTTTCTAGAAGTTAATATTTAGGTGCAGGTCCTTAAAATACCTATTATTATAATGCTGAGCCACCGCCCTTAGCAAGATGCCTTATTTCTTCTGCTTACATATTGAAAAGCGGCCGAAAACTAGTCAACAGTAGTATTTTGTTATGGAATGAATGACGACTCAAGATAACATGTCATCCAGCTAAGTAGCTGAAGTCACCACCCTTCCAATTTGACGTAAGCAGCATGCCAGTTCCTAGTGTTTCCGTCCTTTTCATGTTCCCCAAAGATGATAGTTCTACAGACATAGTTTCTTTACTACTAGCTATTTTGTGTGTGACGTCAGTGGTATGGTAGGATATTTAAAGTAGGTTGTTTGTGGGCGATTTGCGAGATAGATCCACTTGATAATACACACAGCACTCTAATTTATTACCAAATATCGCCGTTATGTTGCCTAGAATTGATATTCCTGCTTTTGTACTAAAATAAATTTCGTCATCTGCATAATCAAACATTTGATCAGAATCACGGTAGCCATTACTAAATAAAAGAACAACAATTTAAACAGATTTCAGATTTTGATCATTGTGATCGCATGCCAAGAATTACAAAGGTTATTATGAATCTTTATTTACATAAAATCGATTCCTTACAATAAAATACTTAATCTTACAGCAATTCGTATTCAAAATCCATATGCGTCTCTCATTTATTGAAATCGGTGGTAATAATCTTGATATGAGCTATAGTTTTATGTGAATATAAATTAAATTTAGGCAAATAGGATTTTAAATAAAGTAAATACAAGCATGTTTTTTTTGTAACTACTTACTTTGAGCACCGAATACATTTTAAGACATAAATTAAAAGGAATTAGAGAAACACTAACTCACAACATTTTATGGAACATCAAAAAATTTAATTTTACTTCTAAGAAAAGTCTTCCTCGACTCCACTTCATTTAATGTTATTCCAAGGAAAAAAGGATTTTTCTATATTTTGAATTTACTTTGCGATCTTGCTAGTCTTCAATTAAATTATATTCCTTGGAAGCCAATTAATTGATAATTTATTTTTCATCAAAACAATTTTTACCCTACCATTATCTGGTTCACGCTACCAGAAAAAATTGGGGCGAAATATTACTAAGGATGAAATATTATACTCCTGTTATTACCTAGTTTATTAACGAAAAAAACGTAATAACAAGCATGTTCCTAATTCTCGTTAACTTTTTTGAAGAAAAAGAAAAAAATACAAACTCTGTTACCGGTTAATAACTGTACGGGGAAAAATTACTCTTAAACACACGAACCTTTCGTCATAACCCGGTACAAATTACGTCAAATCATTTGGATATTCTTTTTTATAGAGATACAGAACGCCATGTGGTAAATTAGAGTCCCTATGTTGGGGTACAAAATAAACAACCTAACGATGCCACACAGTTTCTAGGGTATAAAAAAGTAATAAGTAGTTCTAACGAGTGTCACGGGTTCACAAATTAGTGGTTCAAAGAAATAGATTACTTTAGTAATCGTATTTTTATTTGTTGTTCGGAACATCGAAATGCACTGTCAATGTTTCTTCCGCTACAGCATTTTTTTGACTTGTTTTTGTTACTAATAGTAACAAAAACATACAAAAATAAACTAGCTTTCCGCCCGCAGCTCCGCCCGCGTTAGATTTTTCATACAAAAGGATTTTCCCGCTAATTCCCGTTTCCCGTGGGAATTTCGGGAATTCCTTTCTTAGTGCACCTCTACGGTACCTAAGCTACGTCCCTACCAAATTTCAAGTGCCTACGTTTAGCCGTTTAGGCTGTGCGTTGATATGTCAGTCACTCAGTCAGTCAGTCAGTCAGTTTCTCCTTTTATATATTTAGATATGTTAAGTAAATAAAACACAAAGCGTGCTGTGACTCGTTTAGGTCCATTGTATAAACAAATTCAAACGCTACCGACAGACATCTTCATATTTATTTTCTCAATACCTACCTACAATTTCGATTAAACCTACATAATGCCTCCACCCCTGTATATTTTTTCCAAATACCAACGGGAATGAAGTCCCACGGGACAAAGCTGGTATTTAATAATGAAGAACTACATATATCTGTGATAGTTGGCTACTGGTAGTAAAAATTAGGTAGCTCTTGAACGTAGAAACTAAATAGTTTACTCATAACAGCGCAGCAAATCCGAAGCTACATAACAATGGTTAAACGTTGAAAATCGAATCAGATTCACAATCGTGCGTGAATGACGACGTGGCGGACGCAACGAGGATTATGCAACTCCCTGTTGAGTGGACAATAACGAGACTACGAAGATACACCACTAACAGAAGTGACAAAGTAAATATCAAAAAATCCCAAGACTCACAATGTCTTTTTAAGCAACTTCAAAAAAAGGAGGAGGGTCTGAATTCGACTGTAGGTGTGTAGTTTTGTTACGCGATAACTCCGCACCTACTAGTAAAACGAAATATTAGGGGGTGATTCTCTCCATTAAACTAAACAGCTTTCCCTAAAGATTTTTTTTGAAATTTTCGACAAAATTTCGACTTCCCAT